>JAVJAP010000126.1:0-368386 GCA_034770075.1 Aralia elata
TCGTCTCGACATCGCCTGTTATCGTCGCAGGTCGATCGTTCTCGTCGGGGCCGGGATTTCGTCGCTCCGGTCACCCTATCTCGTTATCGCCGGTTATCGTCGTCGGTCGATCGTCTCGTCGGGGCCGGGTTTCGTCGCTGGTCACCTATCTCATAATCTCCGGTTATCATCACCGGTCGATCGTCTCGTCGGGGCCGGGTTTCATCGTCGGTCACCCATCTCGTAATCGCCGGTTATCGTCGCCGGTCAATCGTCTCGTCGGGGTCGGGTTTCGTCGCCGGTCACCCATCTTGTAATCGTCGGTTATTGTCGCCGGTCGATCGTCTCGTCGGGGCCTGGTTTCATCGCTGGTCACCCATCTCGTAATCGCCGGTTATCGTCGCCGGTCGATCGTCTCGTCGGGGCCGGGTTTCGTCGCCGGTCACCCATCTCGTAATTGCCGGTTATCGTCGTTGGTCGATCGTCTCGTCGGGGCCGGGTTTCGTCGCCGGTCACCCATCTTGTAATCGCCGGTTATCGTCGCCGGTCGATCGTCTCGTCGGGGCCGGGTTTCGTCGCCGGTCACCCATCTTGTAATCGCCGGTTATCGTCTCTGGTCGATCGTCTCGTCGGGGCCGGGTTTCGTCGCCGGTCACCCATCTCGTAATTGCCGGTTATCGTCACCGGTCGATCGTCTTGTCGTGGCCGGGTTTCGTCACCAGTCACCCATCTTGTAATCGCCGGTTATCGTCGCCAGTCGATCGTCTCGTCGGGGCCGGGTTTTGTCGCCGGTCACCCATCTCGTGATCGCCGGTTATCGTCGCCGGTCGATCGTTATCTCGTGAGTGCCGGGTCTCGTATCCGGTCACTCGGTCGAATTGAGAAAGACCGTGTTCGACATCCGATTCATCAAAATCTCGTATTTTTATTACCAAATTATGTGTCAAATGGGCTTTAGGATCGATTAAGCTAGCATTGGACCAAGGGGGGATCACTGGGCCCAGCCGCATATGGAATCTGCGGCCAAGATCGGGGCTATAAGCGGGCCAGCCGCTTCCCAGGATCTGTCCACTTTCATTTGTACCCCACGCGATTTGCAGAACCTTGCACGCCCTTTTGCCGAGTTTTCCAACCTTTTTTGCAAAAAACTGCTCCGGTTAGATCGATCTACGCGTTCCAGGTAAACACTTTGACCGATCGTTTTCCATTTTCGTCAATTGTTTTGTTACCATTTGGCTATTTGCATGCATAGAGATAAAATGTCTGCTTTATAAAGCTATGCTATGTATTATTGTTTATTACATGCTAGGTATCAACTGTGTGAGTTTTTCCTTTTTTATGCCTCATGATGCGGTCATCACATATCTGTTGTTTCTTTTTTGAGAGGAAAATCATGCATTATGGTCCTTTACATGTTGCACTTACCCATATGAATGCAATTTTGACTTGTTGTGGCTTGGATTCTTTGAAAAACATGCTTGGCTATGCATGGGAGGTCCATTTTAAAGAACGAACTCTGTCGATTTTTTTTTTCATGCACATATGATAAACATGCATCATGTTGCATGAATTCTACGCGGAGTATTAGAATATTTGTGACATAATTTAAAAAAGGGAACTTACCTTCCTCCTTGCCTCTTCTTATTCTAGCTATGGATCCCGACGCTCCTCGTAGCTCCTCTTGCGTCTCGGACCTCGGGCGGTTCGCCGCCGGTAGGGCATGCACTGGCCCCTGCCTCCGCCTCGGACTCGCCAGGCTCGCCGACTGGCGGAGGCTGTCATCCGGCCCGATCATCCCGATGTTTGAGGAGGGCTATTTCTTTCCGGACACTGCGGTAGAGGGGCCATCCTCTAGCACACCAGCTCCCACTTCTCATCGCGCCCTATCTGGGCGCCTCTATTCAGATACCCGATCTGTTGGGGTCGGGATCTCAGTCGTCACCCCTCCGACGATCTCTTGTTAGCTATCGAGGTATGCTTAAAGTACTCCTTCTGAAACTCATTCCCCAAATTCTGTTTAGATCTGGACTGATCCATTTCATTTTTTGTCACAGGTGCCTGAGTTCACCCAGCCGAGGGGTAAACTGGTTCAACATCTACTCCCTCTACACTGCCTTGCACAGCGATTACCGCGTGGTGGTGGATTCCTGGGGCTTTTTTCATTTCTTCACCTTCATTACGCGCCAGAGCCCCTGGGGTTTTATGCGAGCTCTGTCCGAGAGATGGTTTCACCAGACCCAGTCCCTTCCACGTTTTGGACTGTGAGGTCGTGCTGACTCCCTGGGACTGGAAGGTACATCCCGGGTATCGAGTTCACTGGATCCCGCGTCCTTCTGGATCTTGACATCACTCCCGCAGAGGTCAGACTTTTACTGGGTTTCGCTGCGGGATGACTGGGTCTTCAAGGCCCGCAACATTCAGTCTGGAGCTTTGGCCGTGGACGCTGTTGGGGAAGGCCATATATGCGGCGCCATTCCCGGCAGATCGGGCCAACTCGTGATTATTCTGGCTTCGACGTCTGTTCCTGACCATTATGTGGGGTTGTTTCTCCGGGAACAACTCTTTTTACCATCCATTAAGGGGTCCTTCACCTTTGCCTACTTTCCTCCACGGTCTTCGTCTACGCTCGGAGGGTCAGACAGATGCTTCGGCTCGGATTCTACCACTTTCTGCTGGTGAGCTTTCTTTTTCCTCTTTTCTTATTGTATTCCTCTTCATTTTATTTCTCTTTTCTGCAATTTTGACCGTTACTCTTGCCTTGTTTCTGTTCACAGTTCTGTGCTTACGAGCGACTTCCAAGCCTGAGGGCCTTTCACGGCCCTCGGCTTGGACACTTATCCCCAGGGTCGTCGGTGGCACCACAACACCTAGGAGGAGGTCCCCTGTATCTGGCAGCTTTGCACACTGCCGCATTCAGCTGGAGCTGACCACCGCTGCAGATGTCGTCTGGACTCCTTATCTTTCGGAGCATCGGGCTTTGGGGTTCAACTAATGGATATCCTTCTGGCCCGGAGTTCGCACTTTCCACCCGCCGCCTTACTCTGCTGAGTGTTGGGGGCTGGGTGATGTATCTTGGAGAGCGCGCATTCAGATGCGTCACTGGAGAGATCCGCATCCCGCACTCCCTTCCTTTCACTACCTCCTGGCCGTTGAATTCTCAGCCTTCGGAGATCATGCTCGCGGGGGAGGATGGTCGGATGCTTTCTAACTGGTCCCAGTTAGAGCGAGGCCTTTCGAATCTGGTGGGTGCCCCACGCACCATCGGTCCTCAGACTCGGGCCACATTCTTTCTTGGAGACATGGTTCCCGGTTCGGTGATGATGACCGATGGGGCTGCCTGCGTTCGAGAGTCTCACTCATCGCTGAGCAGATGTTGCCATGCTGAGCCGCCAGGTGGAGCCGTTATCCCTATTTCTTCGGGTGTTAGCGCCGGACCCCAGAGGATGCTTACGCCTACGGATCCTGACAGTGCGGGTTATGATGCAGGCCCGAGCTCATCTGATGCCCACAGCGCAGCCATACATTCCTGACATGAATTTTGGACCTCGGACTTCGACGACTCCAGGGGATCAATTCGAGGATCCCGCCTTCTTGGATGACCTTACCTTTGACTAGGATTAGGCTAGGATATTGCTTTTGTACCTGCACCTGTTTTTAGATTTCTTTTCCATTTTCATGGCACTTATGTATTGTAACTTTTTATTTATATTATGCCCAAATTTTTTTTTTATCCTTATGAAATTCAATTGCTCTTATTATTAACTGTCCGTATGCATTGCCTTTATTTTTTTATTATTCATGGATAAGAGAATGACCCCTGTACAGTCTTTTTGATTACTATTTTTTCAACAGATGTCGGTCTTCAGATGTCGTGGTACGTTTTGCGATTTCCGTTCCTCCAACAGGGTTGGTCGGCAGTCTCCTCCGCTGGTTAGACAGTCTTATCGCCGGCCGACAAGGTTTCTCGGCAGATGGCCATTTTGGACCATTCTTGGTCCTTGTTATCCTTTCAGGTTGCCGAAGCGGGCTTTGTGGATGGTATTCTGAGCTATTGGGTCCCCCGCCCGTTAGGTTGTTCTGGTTACGGGAACAGTAAGAGCTGACCCCACACCCTCGAGGAGTATGTTCGCCTTCAAACCGGCTTGCCGTTGGATGGTCCTTCGTGCTAGGGTTACAGCTGGTTCCATGCGCCGTCAATTCTTGACTTTTCACCGGTTTGGCGGAGGGCTGTCCTATTATCGGAGTGATCAATCAACAGACATCTGGTTTCCCTTTCTTCATTTCTTGATTGACCGATTTGGCTCACCCAGACCAGTTTTCACCTATTTTCTGGTGATCTTTCCGTGTCTGAGGAGCGCCTCGGGGGCTTTGAGAGTAGCCGTTTTGCATGGCCTGTGTTATTTCAGTTTCTGTACCTTGCCGCAGCCGGACCCGATCAGTGGATATGCGAGTTGTCGCAGGCCGTTAGAAGCCCATTCAGGAGGATCATCAACCGTTCTCCCCATGATATTGGCAGATAACCTACATGTCAGGCTTCATACTGTCAGTCTTTCCGAGGCAAGGGTATTCAGGAGGGAGCTCTACTTTGGCTGTACGTGTGGTTTATGAGCCATCTCAAAGCCCCATATGGCCATTTCCGTTCGCCAAGGGTTTTGTTTCATGCCATGACTAGATAGCCACGGCAGTTTTTCGGTTTCCGTTCCGCCAGTGAAGCTGTAACTGATGAGCGGCCCTCCTGGGTATTACATTGTATTGTTCGGTTTAATTGAGGATCCTTTTTCAATCTCTTGGTCTACCTCAGGTTATTGCTCCTTTATGAGCCTTCTTGACTCACACGCCCGAACCAGGATTTCATCCCTATTTGCTGGCCTTGAGGTGGGCGTCGACGACTTATCAACCCTGGCGGTTTATGGGGCAGTATTGATTAGACACAGGACTTTCACCTCTTTCACGGGCGCGGCCGACTTACCGATTCCTTATGAATCATACCCAGACAGAGAGAGAATCATGGTGCGGGTATATTGATCTTTGGTCCTCCCAGCAGGATCTCTTGCATAGTATAGTGACAGTTGCCCCATCCAGACATTCGCTTAAATGTTGCAATGGTTGCGCGGACATATTCGGACCATATGGTTGGTTTTGAGCCAGGACTGGGGGCCTTTGATGACTCTGGAGTGATTTTTCCCAGATGAATACCACAGATCATTCCCATCTCAGGCTGATCCTCTTTTCTTGTCCCCTAGTCGGGTCACTGAGGATACCCGACTAACCGCCTGGCCTTGATTACTACTGAAGCTAGAGAGGGATGCTCAGCCTCTTGCTGAGAGATGATGACAGCCATTTTGGTCTGGCTAGAGACGACTGCCATTCAAACTAAGACCAGGGACGCCAATTGTATTTCAGACCAGGGCAGTTATAGATGCCTCAATACCATCCGGGACTGTCAGCCCGAGCCACTGCTTTACTGGATCGCATTGACATGATGGGGCAAAGCAGATCGCAGGGGGAAATGCTGATGCCTTCAGATGCTAATCCGCCACTTTTTCTAATCCATCCTGCCTATACAATTAGTTTTTCAGATTTTGTTAAAGATCGTTTTATTTCCTGCATATACTTAAGTTAGTTGACATCGGTTATTTGATAAGAGAAATCTTTGTAACAAAATGACTTATATAATGTTAGACATGCATTTTAAATTTTAGGTCATTATCCCTTTTTTGTCGTATCGTTTGCCTTTCATTTGAATCTTCATTTTATCCAGCTAACCCTGATTTTTGGACATTTTTGGCCGTTTCTTTCTCCTCTCAACTCTTGATGGACGATTGGACAGATATTGCCCGTACACACCCTGTCCATTTCATCTGGACTGAGTCATTAGATTTTGGCTAACCTGTTTGGTATAGGCTAGGTTTATGTTACTCGGGATGAATCTGATTAGGGCAAAGTATCGGGAAGGTATTTGAGGGAATATAAGTAGTGCTTTTTCTAGGCTGTTGGGAATTGGTTTTTCTTTTATTGGTATAGAGAAAGGATTTTATTATTTTATTAAGGAAATCAGACCGCGCCATGATGGCTGCCTACGTACCTCCGCCACAAGTTTGGGATGATCCAGGTCCTAACGTAGTTTCGTCTCCTCCAAAGAAAAAGGAGAAAACTTGAGGATTCAAGCGTGAGAAACCCCGCTTCACCGAATCTGGAATTGAGGGGTTGTGGAAATACCTCACCATCCATTTCCTTTGGCAATATGAGGGCTTCCTCCGGATAGCACTTTCTATAATCAAAAAGTGGTCCTTTTCCCAGTTCATCGGGAGTGAACTATTTCCCCTTGGCTTTCGTCTTGACATAAAAGGCAATGACTCTTTTTTAGGCACCAAATCATTTTCCTTGAATACTTAGACACGCGATTCCGAGGTCTTATTCTTTTTGTCGTATGATCGAGAGATCCTTTGTTATAAAGTATAACTTGACCGATGCCAAACAGCAGCCACCCCTCCTTTCATCAATTAGGGCCAATTTGGGATCCGTCCCCCATATCGACTTTGGCATCCCAATCCTCCTCACAATTATCTGAAGCATCGATTCAATATGTCTGAGGGACGCCATCTCAACCTCCACTGACAGAACAGCCTCCACTCCATACACCAAAGCGTAAGGGGGGTTTGACCCTGTAGAAGTATCGCGTTGACGTTCGGTAATGACTAGCAGGGTGAGGAGTGTTTTTAGCAGATCCGGCCATCCCCAATGATTAAGCAGACATTATTTGCCATGATCTGTCTTAGATGTTCTTATTTGCAAAACAGCCTTCCCACCGCCCGGCCCCAATTCGATCTTAGCGAAGGTAAATGACAGGAATTTGATGTGTGTTTTATCTTAAACTGGTCGCATAATCCCTTCCATGAGGGCATTTGTATCAAAATTCTTGGTCTATTGTCCCGGAGACCAAAAACCTCAAGGTTGCCCGTAATCGACAAAATGACAATTATTTCCTGATTGAAACTCGGACGATGACCTCCTGCAGTTAACTTTGGGGAAAGAAAAGCTGCTTCTACCCATTTGGTGAAAGTTAATCGTATCCATGAACAAATAATGAATACGGATGACCATTGCTTGGCCTTTGTGGCGCTCTATCGGTCCGATTACATCCATTCCCCACATTAAAAATGGCCACGGGGAAGTCATGCAGTGCAGTTCATTGGGAGGCGTATGGATCACATTACCGTGCGCTTGGCATTGGTAACACCGTTTGACATGATCATCGCAGTCGGCTTTCAACGTTAACTAATAATGCCCCGTTCTCAAGATCTTTTTGGCCAGCATCGGTCCACTCATGTGTGGGCCACACACTCCACCATGTATTTCGTTCATAATCCTTTGGGCCTGTGCCTCATCTACGCATTGTAACAGTCCCAACCCAGCATCCCTCTTGTAGAGTGAATCCCCAATCAGGTAAAATTTCATTGCCATCTTTTGAATTCTCATCCTCTTGGCTCGGCTTTCCTGGTCGGGAATGGATTTATCCCTCAGATATTCCCTTATGTCGTGATACCAAGGCTGCCCCAGCATAACCACCTCGTCTGATAATACTGCAACATGTTCCTCGTATGCCGGGGTATTCTGTACTGCTATCTCAATCTGTGGAACATCTTTTCTTTTGATTATATGGATTAAGGAAGCCAGGGTTGCCAACGCATCCGCAAAATCATTCCGTCCCCGGGGAATATGGCGGAAAGCGATATCTTCGAACTCTTGCATCAACTGGGTAACACAACGATGGTATGGAAGTAACCGAAGCTCTTTAGTGTTGTACACCCCGATCGCTTGTCTGATTACCAGTTCTGAATCCCCAAACACCGCTAACCTCTTCACTCCCATATCGCGGGCAAAACGGAGTCCCAATATACACCCCTCGTACTCAGCTGTATTGTTTGAATTACTGAACTGCAATTTAGTAGCCACAGGGTATTGCTCTCCGGTGATAGAGACCAGTACTGCTCCGGCTCCTGCCCCCTCAACATTCATTGCACCATCAAAATACAGCTTCCAGAACTGTCCCTCGTCATCACATTTCGTGTGTGATACCCAAAATATATCTTCGCCCGGCAGAGGAGTTTCTAACGGCTCCATCCCTCCTGACGGGGTTTCCGCCAACTGATCTTTAATTCCCTGCCCTTTCATGGCGTTCTGAGTTACGTATACCATGTCGAACTGTTGTAAGATTAACTGCCATCTTGACAGTCGACAGTTCAGCATGGGCCTCTCAAAAATATATTTCAGGGGATCCACTCTCGATATCAGGTACGTAGTATGCCCATGGAGGTAATGCTGTAATCTCCTTACAGCCCAGGCCAAAGCACAACAGGTTTTCTCGATGGGAGTGTAATTCTGTTCACATTGGCTAAATCTCTTGCTGAGATAATAGATGGCCTGCTCTTTATCTGCTTCATTTTTCTATCCCAGCATACATCCCATCGCGATGGCATTGACCGATATATACATAAACAGAGGGATCCCGTCCTTCGGGGGTACCAGCACTGGTGCCTCTGTCAGCTGCTTTTTGATGGTCTGAAAAGCCTTATGACATTGCTCATTCCATTCTTGGGAAGCACCCTTCCTTAACAGTTTGAAAATTGTCTCGCATGTAGTCGTCAAGTGGGATATAAAACGGCTGATGAAGTTTATTCTTTCCAAGGAATCCTCTTATCTCCTTCTCTGTGTGAGGTGTGCCGGCATATCCACAATGGCCTTAATCTTTGCTGGATCCAACTCAATGCCCTCGATCACTAACCAGGAATCCCAAGAGCTTCCCCGACTCTGCACTTCCGAAAGCACACTTTGCTGGATTGAGCTTCAAATTATACTTTCTGAGCCGATCGAATAGCTTTTTAAGATGGGTTATATGGTCAGATTCTACCCTTGACTTCACGATAATGTCATCCACGTAGACCTCTATCTCCTTATGCATCATGTCATGGAACAGGGCCATCATGGCTCTCTGATAAGTAGCCCCTGCGTTTCTAAGACCGAAAGCCAATCGTCTATAGTAGAAAGTGCCCCAGGGGGTGATGAACGCAGTCTTTTCCCGATCTTCTTCCGCCACCATTATCTGATGATACCCCGCAAAGCAATCAACAAAAGAGTACATCTCGTACTGGGCTGTGTTATCCACCAGGATGTGTATGAAAGGCACCGGGAAGTTATCTTTGAGACTGGCCTTATTTAGATCTCTATAATCTACACATACCCTCACCTTCCCTCCAGGCTTAGCCACTAGGACTACATTGGACAGCCATTCTGGGTAAGTGGACACCATAATGATTCCCGCACTGAACTGCTTGATGATCTCTTCCTTCACTTTTAAGCTTCACTCAGGTTTCAACTTCCTTAGTTTTTGCTTGACAGGCCTGAAACCTTCCTTGATGGGCAACCGGTGTACCACAATGTCGGTGGACAATCCGATCATATCCTCATGAGACCAGGCAAAGACATCCTCATATTGGCCTAGCAACTCAGTTATTTCTGCTTTCTGGCTAGGGGTAAGGTCCGTCCCTATCTTGAGTTCTTTTGGCTTGTCAGGGGTTCCGATATCTATAGTGATGGTTTGGTCTAAGTTGGGTTTGGGTTTATCCTCGACCCATCCTTTGATCTCGTCAGGCGCGTCGTCATAATCTGTCTCGTCTTGCTCAATGCCCATTAAATCAAAATCCAGCTCAATGTCAAAATCATAATCATCATTCAAATTTGAAAGACCGTTTGTTAGGCAAGGATTACTCAAATTGGTACACCTGACATGAAACAAAATACTTGTCATATATAAGTTATTTTCCACAACGATCACATTTTCAGATAACATGGAGAAACGACATATTTATGCAAAATACAAAACAACAAAAATAAACTTCTTCATCCTCCCATCCTCTGGGGTCTACCATCCTGATGTCGGGTTTTACCCTTGTTTGGATATCACTGGTTTCATGGTCCAATTGTCGACGGTCAGGTCAGATGAAATGCGCTGGATAAAAGGGGGCTTCACATCGGACACTTCCCCGATGATTACGGCTACGTCGCCTGAATCCCTCTTCCTACCTTCTTCAGGAATAATTAGCCCTGCCCAATCAATGACGGGCACATCTTGTTGGGCTCCTGGTGGCGTGACAACATCCGTCCACTCTTCATTGCTTGTTAATTGTCCGGGGAAATATCACCTGGTTTCAAACTTTTGTGCGACCTCCTGTAGGAAACTTTCCCTCTTGGTCGACTCATCACTTGCGGGGGTTAATTCTTCATCCCCTGACTCAATCACAAGCTCGCTAGTCCCCTGTTCATTGTTGACCTTGGTCACTGGACTGCCAGCCAGTCGAATCGGGGTCGCGTCTTGACGGCGCCTCCGTGCTGTGCCTTCAGGATATCCCAAAGTTGAATGGGCTCGGTGATTCTTTGACTGCTTTTTCCTAACCCCTGTCCAGGCTGGAATTTCATTTTCATCATTTCCTTTGCAACGAAGGTAAGTTCTGGAGAGACCTTAGGTTTCACGGCTGGGGTTCCCAGGCGTCTGTAGTGGGGAGTGCTGATTTCCAGCGCCTGAAAACTGGCAGGTGCCGCCGACTCGTCCACATTAATCACAGGCAGGCCATTCCTGGGAGGAGAAGGGTCATCACACTCCACTGAGATCGTCACCAGATTCCCGTCGATGATAAGTTTGATTTGCTGGTGTAGCGTGGAAGAAACTGCCCCGACCATGTGTATCCACGGCCTCCCCAATAATAGGTTATAACTGGCCGCAATGTCTAGGACTTGGAAAGAGATATCAAAAGTACAAGGTCCTATTTCCACCGGCAATTCTATCTCTCCAATTGTATCCCTCCGGGAACCATCGAAGGCTCGCACCACCACATGATTGGCCCGTAAGCGCTTGAGATTGATGTTCATCTTCTGCAATGTACTGAGGGGACAGATATTCAACGCTGATCCCCCATCAATCAGCACCCCATTCATGACATAACCTGAGGAGATTAGCGCAATATGCAACGGTTTTCGATGCCCCCTTCCCTCCTTAGGGATATCGTCATCTGTAAATGATATTACATCATTCTCCAACAGGTGGTCCACCAGATGGCCGAAACCTTCCTTGCTAATTTCTTTGGGAACGTATGCCTCCTCTAGGACTTTCGCCAGGGTTTTGCAGTGATCATTGGACGATAATACCAAGTCCATGATTGATGTCAGGGTCGACTCCTCGCTTAATATATGGATCCACCTTGTTTCCGGATGATCCATCTTTCTTAAGAATTCCAGGGCTTTCTCCTCGGATATTTTTTCATCTCTCTTCGTCTTGCTTTCAAGGGCTCGTCCAGGAAGATACAAAGGATTCCCCCTTGTTGTCACAGAAGCACAATTGGCCGCTTCCTCTGGCACCCCCCCAAAATTCCATGGTACCGTCTTTAGACTGCTGACAGGGATTTGCGGTCTCGCTGCAAGGATGAGGGGTTTCGGAGCCGCCAACTTGACAGGTCCCTCTGTGGTATTTCTACTTACACCCATCAACCTAATGGGGGCTCCCCGTGCACTCCCGTGATCACTTATCATGTTGATCATTTCCTCAATTTTCTTCACATAGTTCAGCCTTGACGGCCCCTCGGCTTCACTGGCCTCTGCCACATTGACCCCCCCTCCATCATGCCTTGGCAGGGGATTGACCTTAACATTTGGGGAGTCTGGCTGTTCCACCACAATTTCCCCACTATCAATCAAGTTCTGAGTGATATGCGCATCGCTTGCTTGAGTCAAACCTTCTTCCCTTCGGGTCACTTAGGGGTGCCAAATCGACTATCTTCTTTTGGGCTAATCAATACCGCTAAAATTCCGCTCAAGAGGATCCCCGAGTGGGGTGAATACTCGACTTTGTGAGGTCTCAAATCTCCTTCCTTCGCCCTTCCGCCCTCTGATCAATGAAGTTAGGCTGTCGGATGGCCCCACTCTCTGCACCTGTACTGGAAGATTGTTTTCCTGCCTTTCTAGATGACCCCTGTAGGATGAGGGAAACATCCTCCTCCTTTTTCTTTTACACCCTACGGGAAGTGCTGCCTATAATTTCCACTCTGTATTTGTTCTGCAGCTGTTTCCAAAGCCGTGCAATCCTGAAATCCCGGATTTTGCCAGATTTCAAACCCATATCCACCATTTCTCCGTGTTTAATCATCTCGGCAAAAGGCTTAACCAATCCCTGATATAAACCCGCTCATAATAAGGTGCCTCTTGAATATCCACGAAGGTCATCACCATCTCCGACTCGCTCGTGGGGGGGAATTCACCTGTGTGGTCCATACCCCTCCATCGTTGTGCATAATCCCTGAAGGATTCCCCTGGGTTGCTTCTTAACTTTTGTCATTTGGTATCTATCAGGGGCCATTTGTGCTTGGAAGCTATACTGTGTTAAGAAGGTGTGGGCCAACTCCTCCCAATTATGGATCCAAGCATTGTCAAGACGGGCATACCAAACTCTTGCCTCTCCCGTCAGGCTCTTTTGAAATAATTGCATTCTTAGACCTTCGTCTTCGGCATAAGATCCCAGTTCCCCCAATGTAAATTTTTTAGATGTGTATAAGGATCCCCCTTTCCATTGTATTTCTCAAATTCGGGGATTTTAAATTTCTCCGGATATCTGGTTCCGGGGAAGACACAAAGATCTGAGTAATTAACTCTGCCTAGGGACCCTTTGCCCTTCAGAGATTGGATAGTTTCCTCTATTTGTTTCATCTTCTTTCGCAGGTCATCAATGTCTCCTTCCTCTGGGATAGTAATCACTATCCTGTTAGGTATGGGAATGACCTTTGGGACGACGGGTTCGCCCTTAGGTTGGGGTGGATCCTCTTTAGGTGGATCATATCAAGGTATCAATTGCTCCTTCAGCATTATGGCCATCTCCAACATCTGTTTCTTAAAGTCATCAAATTCCTCACGAGATATGGCACCAGGATTAGTAGGTGGGAGATAAGCCATTTCAGATGTAGAGTTTTGAGCCCTTTTAGATTGCGAACGTGTTTGAGGAGCAATCCTACAGAAACAACGGTTCGAAGTTTAGTCCTGGGCAATGAGAGGATATGGATGCATGCTAAAGCTGTAACTTTCGTGTTTTGGGTTTTTTAATCTTTCCCTGTAAAAGAAAAAGTTAGTAGTCCTTTAATGCAATAACAAATGCTAAATATGACTTTATTATGCTTCCTCAGCTGTTCCCTGCAAAACATAGAGGTTAATAATTTCTCTTGACAGACAGGGAGGCATATATGAATGGGATCATGACATTTATACGCGTGAACGTAAAAGGGCATGAAGAGACTTTTCCTGCGTTGGGTTAATCTGAGGCTGACCTATCCTAGGGTTACTCTTACGGGCTTTTCGGCATGAAGGTCCCCAAATCTTCGTAATCTACTCGTCTGAGTCCTTTCGATTGGAGCGGATTTGGGTGGTGCGTTTCATGAGCCATCTCCGGGGAGCTGCCCCTTCGAGTCCAGTAATAAGCAACCAACAGGTTCGCCTCAAGAGGAGCTACTCTCTCAACATACATTCACATTCATCGTCCTCACCGTATACAAATAATTTCTTTAAAGTAAAGCCATTCCATTCAAATATTCATTTATTGGACAAAAACACACATTCACACAACAAAAGTACAAAAGATCAAAATATCGCATGCACATACATATTCATGAATTCTTAAAGGATAGGATAGCATCAAGATTTGAACGTGGCTTAAGCCCTCTAAGTTCCCCAGCAGAGTCGCCAGCTGTCGACGCCGGCAGGAATCGCTTTCTTTTGTGATTGTTACCCTTCTCCAATTTTAGAGCCCTTTTCATTAGGTGATTTTTGGGGAAAAGGTCGGCATAAATGTCGACAGGGTTTTTGAAAGATCGTTTTTTTATGATGAGCCAATTAACCAGAGTCGCCATTTGGTTTATTTGAAATGGATGTACCAACTCATCAGAGTTTCATTTTTGTAAATCACTGGCTCATGTGTGACTCCGAATTAATTGGTCTGCGAACCGAGATTCATAGATTTCGGGGGCTTGCTTAAGCGAGGGGAAGGTGTTAGGCACCCCCCGACTTCCGTGAAACACGGTTACCGCAATCTTGATGCTTTTCCTATCCTTTAATTCTTGAATGTGTGTGTGTATGTGCGCGTGTGTGTGTGTGCCTATGTGAATGTCGTGGTGAGTTTGCATGGAGAAACCATTTGGGTTTTGATGAAAAGTCGTGCTTTCTTTTGAGAATGCTTTAGAATGTCATTTGGCTTAACGAGAAAGCTTTATGAGAAAGGTTTGATTTTAATTGTCAAAAACTTATGAGATTTTTTATTAGGTGTCGTGTTGGCAAAAACAAGAATTTTCTAAACCTTCGTCAAAATAGGAATCGAGATCTATACGTTGCTTTCGTAAATAGCACGGTGGGCAACTTCTAGGATCTCTTTAACCCTATGCACAAAGATTTAATAAAACGTTACTTATTTTTATAAAATCATTTTTGTGATGTTTGAAAACGAGTTTTTCTTTAGCCTTCTCGTTAAATAGGAATCGACATTCATTAGCATTTCCAAATTTTAGCCTCGTGGTGCTAATAGCCTAGTTTGATTGATTTTATGAAAATCTTATCATTTAGCTTTGAAATCAATTTTGTGTCACAAAATCCAATCAAGCATAACCACGCGTCGGGGCTATTCATGGGCATGTAAACCATCAAAATAACCCCAAACGCTTACAATCACAAGTTTCACTATTTCGGGGCCTTAAACCCGACCTCCGACTTGGTATCGTTTTAAGGCCCGACGATTACATATTTACAATGACGAATGCGTCTACCCGATTACATACATCCAAAAATGTCCATCATCGGATTTGAACCACGGGGTCGCGTTCCTAGGCTCACATCCGAACTTGTTGCACAACCGCAAAGTGGATACAACGTAAATAAACAAACGTGGTATGCCTAATGCTCTAGGATATCTTACAATAACAATTGAAATACACTACGAATGACCCATTACCGTAATAGCTAAAATTTGCACGAAAGGGACATCATCGGGCTATTAGGGGGAATTTCATTCCGATGAACCCTCACTAATAGTCCCTAATCCATGGTTTCGCAATAACATGTAAGAAAACTACATTTAAGATAATTCGGATGACAAAAAGCTTGGCAAAAATGGTATAACAAAATGCTAAAACAAAGGATTCTTCACCTTGCAAATGATCCCCACATTATGTATGAATTTGTGTATTGAGTAGAGTATAAAATATGAGGTGTAATCTCACAAAATATGAGCTGCTGCTGGATTCTTCCTCTCCTGTTTCTGTATGCGAAATGGCCTGACCGCAGATTGATCTGCGGCTGCCCTTGGTTCTCCCCCCAGCCGTGCTCGAGTCCCGTGCGCTCGAGTCCCGTGTCGTCTCGAGTTTCGTCCTTGGCCGTGGATTGATCTGCGGCTGACTGTGCTAATTTTCTCATTTTCCGTATCTCGTCTCGATTTTCGTGTTGTACCGTTAGTTTCCGCTGAAGGGCTTGCATTCTGCAGTCCGGGAACCGCTGGGAAACGTGTTATGTCATCCGGGTAAGCGCAGTGATCCGTAATCGACTCCCGACATTCGTTTGTTGTCGTGTCGGCTTCGATCTCGTCTCGTCGTGGTGGCTTTGAGTGTTCGTCTTTATGTCCACCTTTTATTCTCGTGTGCTGGGTCAATTGACGATTTTGCCCTCCTGTTAGGCCATCTTTTTGAACAACTATATTCCTTGGTGGATCACCTCTAGAGGCCAAACACTTGGGTGGGCTAACGTTGATCAAAAGGAAGGAATTTAATCGGTGGAATTCAAGGAGAACGCGATGGAATTGGAGGTGAACTTGTACCTGAGGAAGCTTTGATTCACGAGGGTATAATTCTATATCTCTATCTCTTTCGTTTAATTGATAATTGATCACAAGGATGATGATGGTGATGGTTTGTATGAAAAATTTTAAAATCCGTTTTATTGCGCTTCCGCACTATTTATGTAATTTGATTGCATGTTCGCACTATATATAAACCTAACAGTGGTATCAGAGCCTAACCTTGTGCTAATTATCGATTATTATGATTCCATGTATGTATGGGTATGCGATTGGATCGATTTTCTGGGCAAAGAAAATTTTTTTCGAACTCTGCTACGCAGAGCGGCCGCGCCGCTTCCAGTTCATTCTGGAGCGCGGCCGCGCCCGAACCCAGAAATGGTTTCTGGGGGTGCAGCCCGGTCGCGCCGCTCCTAATTCATTTTGGAGCGCGGCCGCGCCGGTCTGCAGATTTTGGAAATTTTTTATTTTGATTTTATTTATTTTCCATTAAGATAAAAGGTTTATTTTGAATTGGAATATAATTAAAATTAAAAGTTTTATTTGAACTTGGAATTGGATTCTACGTTAACTAGAATAAAGGAGTTTATTCATATATGGAATAGGATTCCATGTTTCCTAGAATAAATGAGTTTATTCACATATGAAATAGGATTCCATGTTTCCTTAAAAATAAAGATGTTTATTTTGATAAGGAATATGATTTAACATATTTTATTTTTTTCAAGCAATTTTAAGTTAAAATAAAGGAGTTTATTTTTAACTTAAAATTGGTTTCTATGTTAATTAAAATAAAGGAGTTTATTTTGATTTGAAATTTAATTAAAAATAAAAGAGAGTTTATTTTTTATTCAAAATTGGATAAAAATAAAATAAATAAGTTTATTATGATTTAAATTTTTGATTAAAATAAAGGAGTTTATTTTGTTTCAAAATTGGATTTCTAAGTAAACTTTTAATTGCCCATTAAATGATAATCAATGCATATATAGAATGGTTTTATTATTCATGAGATGAATGTTATTTATTGATAACATATGGAGATATGTATGATAATAAATAGGGATTGATTATGGACTACTGACCAATGTGTGATTGGATTTATTTTAGTGGATGCTTGAATGAATTGAGTATTTTTATAAATGGGGTCTGCGTACCTCGTCTTCTCTAATTTTTCCTTGATGTAAATTCTATCACCCTCCTATGTACTTCCCCTTGACTGCTGATCAAGGTTTTCTATTTTATTGTAAAATAGTTTATGTAAATAGGTTTAGTTAGAATTACTTAAAGAATTGGAGACAAAGGAGCAAGGAGCGCTTGAAGACCCCGTTTGTAATGGAGCCCGGGTTTAAGTGTAATAGTTATATTTAAATTTTGTTCTTGCACCCTAGGTTTGACCTTTTGGTTTACTTTGTGGCTCTAGTGAACCAAAGTAGAATAAAAGTCCATAATCAATCCGGGTAGAATATAGTATTCTATATGTGCATGCTTACTATGTATATATTATATATTATACAACATGCTTCGCATGTTAAATAATATGACGCGTATTTTATATATATATGTGCATGCGCGCTAAATAAGATGAGACAAATAATAACAAACCCCTCAAAGAAATTATATTAAGTCCTAAGCGTTCAAAGATATTTGGAATATCGAACGTCGCCTTCTAGCATGGTAAAGCGATAGAGTATTAAACATTTAATATGAGTTTGTTGTGTCACACAAGGCAAATATTAAATATTTAAGATATTGCTTTATCACATATTTAAATGCTTATAAATAGACTGAACGATGCTGTTTTGTTGTGTCACACAAGGACAGTGTTTTTCTTTCGAATATATGGAAGTGCTAGGTTGGACTTAATTTGGATAATTTTGATTCGGATGTGTCACACTTGATCAAAATAATCTAAGAGGCAAAATACAAGGAGTTACATAGTGATGTAATTGACAATAGTTGTCTACCTATTTATTTATATATAGTTTGTTGTGTCACACAAGGCTATATACATTTGAAATGGGATCCTTATTCTCGCTAGCAAATCTTTAATTAGATTTGCCGAACTATATAATGAGGGTAATATAGTTTGATGAAAAAGTGAGAGATACCAATTTAAAATAAAGATCTAATTTATTTTGGTAATTAATGTATGCTAAAATGTTGTCTATTTCATTTACAGAATTTTACAAATGTCTAATTTACGTTTACTGCGGAGCATATTAGATGTTAATTAACTGGACCAAATAACACGGACTAGTTAAGGAATTTGAGAATAGTTCTCAAGGCTGAAAAGCTATCTTATGTCTTTAATATGTCTATCCCTGCAATGGTTGCAGACAATGCCTTTGAGGAAGAGATTGCTACTTTTAGAAAGTAGTAACATAATGCACAGTTGGCTCAATGCATCATGCTCGCATCCATGAGTAACGAGCTTCAGCGTCAGCATGAAACTATTGATGCTCCTACTATACTCCTGCACCTTCAAGCAGTTGAAGGGTGAGGAAAATAGGACTATTATATATCAGATATCTAAGGAGCTTTTCCGATCTAGAATGACCGATGGCACTACAGTACAGACATATGTCCTAAAATGATCAATCTGATTAAACAATTGGGATAACTGGGTTTTAATGGATGGAGAGTTGATTCAAGATTTAATCTTGCAATCACTTCCGGACTCTTTCTCACAAATTGTTGTGAATTTCCACATGAACAAGCTATATGTCAGCCTGCCTGAGTTGCTTAAACATGTTGAAAACTGTAAAGAGTCACTTTCCAACCAAGAAAGACCAAGTCTTACTGGTAGATGATTCTTCCAGGAAGCGGAAGAGGGCCAAAGAATCTTCTTAAAAGAAGAACAATTCAAAGAAGGTAAATGAAAAGGCAAAAACAAAGGACAATAAGAATAAGACTGATGCAGATAGCAAAGGAGTTTGCTTCCACTGTAATAAGCCCAGATACTAGAAAGGAAACTGTAAGGAGAAATCTTACAGCGGCTAACCAAAAAGAAGCTTAGTGAAGCTTCGGTTACAAATAACAGGTTTGTTCATGATTAAAAAAATAAATCTTTCTGGTAAGTCAAGGTTCTACTTGGGTATTGTGATACCAGCTGTAGTTTCTCATGTATGCAATCTAATGCAGAGACTAAGCAGAAATAGAAAGCTAAACAAAGAGTAAGTAATCTTATGTGTAGGAATGGAGCAAAGATTGTTGCATTAACCATAGGAACTTATAGTTTAGCATTGCCTACGGGCAAGTCTATTAAGTTAATAAGTTGTTATTATGTTCCAGTTCTCATTAAAAATATTAGAACTTTCGTTGTTGGACAAGGAAGGTTCTGGTATTATATTTAAGAACAATTGTTGTTCTATTTATAATGATAATATTTTGTTTGAAACTGGAAGATTACTTGATAGACTTTGTATACTTGACTTACATGAAAAATATTTTGCAAATTGAATAAACTAATAAAAGAAAAGGAGATGGTCATTCAAAGAGTTGAATGTGTGTATTTGATAAAATACAAGTCTAAATCATTTGAAATGTTCAAAGAATTCAGAAGTGAAACAAATTGACAAGTAATAAGATTATTTGATTAGATCGAGGAGGGAATACTTGTGCAATAAGTTTCTAGATCATCTCAAAATGGTATTTTCTCATAATGGACACCTCCTGATACGCAATAATTGATTGGTGTATCTAAAAAGGGAGAAATTGTACCTTGTTGGACATGGTGCAGTCCATAATGATTTTTACCGACATTCTAGTATCCATCTGGGGTTATGCCCTAGAAACGGCTGCATATCTACAAAAATAAGGTAACCTCAAAAATTCGAGCCCAAGACTCCATAAAGGTTATGGATAGGAAGGATTCATAATCTTAAGTATGTTAAGATAAGGAGTTGTCCAGCTTATGTGAAAAAGGTTTCAAAGATAAGTTTGGGACAAAATCTAGCAATTGCAGACTTGTGGGATATCTTAAAGAAAGTTTAGGGTATTATTACTATAATCCTACACGATGCCTTCTTAGATAAAGATGTTTATCATTGAAGGAGCTAGTGGGAGGGTAATAGATCTTGAAGGAGTTCAAGAACCACAAAGCACTTTAAGTCGAACCAAGGAACCTGTAGATAGACCTATTGTACCATAACCGAATCGTAAATCTGGAAGAGTACCGAAGATACCTGGGAGGTATGGATTCATCATAGAGGATGATGATGAGGTACGCATCATAGAGGATGATGATCCAGTT
This sequence comes from Aralia elata, assembly GCA_034770075.1. NCBI lineage: Eukaryota > Viridiplantae > Streptophyta > Magnoliopsida > Apiales > Araliaceae > Aralia > Aralia elata. The sequence goes on from JAVJAP010000126.1 coordinate 20,106, forward strand.
ATATACGATAAGACTATGAGTAGAAGACACTCAGAGAAATGGCAGATGGCCATGAAATCTAGAATGGACTCCATGTAAGAGAGAACCAAGTATAGACTCTGGTTACTCCACAAAAGGGCAAAAGTGCCTAGAGTGTGAATATGGGTCTTTAAGAGAAAGACTGGGGAAAATGGCAAGGTGGAGACCTATAAGACCAGACCTGTTTAAAAGTTTTTTCAATCTAGAAGTTGACTGTGATAAAACCTTATTACCGGGTAATGCTCAAGTCCATTTGGATTTTGCTTATGATTGCAGCTTATTACGAAATCTGGCAAAATGGATGTGGAGACGCCCTTCCTCAATGAAGACTTGAGGAGAATGTATGTATGATACAGCCAGAGGAATTTGTTTCAAAGGTTGAAGCAAATCGTGTTTTAAGCTACAATGATCCATTGATGGATTGAAGCAAGCTTCTCAAAGATGGAACATTCGTTTTGATGAGACAATCAAAAGAGTTTGATTTTATCAAAAACGAGAATGAACTCAGTGTGTACAAAAGGGTCAGTGGGAGCACTGTGACATTCTTGGTATTATATGTTGATATACTATTGATAAGGAATACCACACCAATGCTACAATCAGTAAAGATAAAATTGTCTAAACATTCCTCCATGAATGACTTGGGAGGAGCATCCTATAAATTGGGGATATAATTCTATAGAGATAGATTTAAAAGGATGTTCGACTTGACCCAAGGAACGTATATTCATTTGATGCTAAAGGCATTTAGCATGGCAAACTCTAAGAAAGGTCTCATGATGATGAGCCATGGAGTGTATCTCTCTAAAATTATCCCCAATTGAAAGAGAGATCGCATAAGTTACTATCATATATGCAATGAATATACAAGGCTTGATGTTGATCAGTCATATTCTGGAGATGATCACTGTAAGACAGTGATAAACATCTTTAAGCACTTAACTGGTACTGAAGATGTGATCATGATTCATGGTAGGTCTGAATTAAAACTAGAGGGCTAAACAGACTCAAGTTTTTCAAACTGACCAAGACGATAACAAATCCACTTTAAGGTAAATCGTTACCTTGAAAGGTGGTGCAGTGAATTGGAAAAGTTCCAAACAGCAAAGAGTTGCTGGTTTAGTGACAAAGACAAAGTATATAGCTGTAAATGAAGCTGCAAGTTGATTGTTTGGATGAAAAGTTCATTACAGAACTAGGAATAGTTCCTAAGTCTCATCTTGGATTCAAACAAGTGTTGCGGCACTTTCATTTGATTAGTGGAATCATTGAAAGAGGAAAAGTCACTATAGAGATAGTGGACTCTCGAGAACAACATTGCATATCCATTTACTGAAGCTTTATCCAATAGCAGGATGATCGTCACTTAGAGAAGAAGGGTATTAGATACCATGGCGATTGGCTTTAGTGCAAGTGGGAGATTGAAAGTAGTATGCACACAAGCCAATCATATTTGATATGATGTAGCATATACTTTGTAATCTTATTCGTTTGTTAAAGGCATTTTACTTTATCTACATGTTGTTGTTATATTAAATGTGATAAACCCATAGTTTTGAGCAATGCATTTAGAATCATGATGGTGATCATGCTAATGAGATCTAAATTCTAGATAGATCACAAACTAAAATCGTTCCTAATCGATGGATTACTAAAAAGGGGATTAGTGAATCCAGATAGATTAGTACATACGTTACTTGCTCTTATGAAGAGGATGATTGATCTCATAATCATTTGCGTGGAGACACTAAAGCAAGTATGTAGATGCTTATTAGAGAATAAGTTCACTGAACGTGGCTCGCTAAGGAATACCTAATGGAGCTTTACTCGCCTGTCAATACGAATTCCTCTAGTGATAGTAGTACAAGTGATCCTTGGACTTGAGATCATCATAGTATCTTGTGTATGATGAGTTATACTTTCACATGTCCCTTAAGACTCTTAGGGTATATCAAAGGGTATGATTGGGTATAATAAGTTGTACATGGAGATAGGTGAATGGTCAACAAAGAATCTACCACTTCTAGTAAAAGGAGAGAATGTCCTATGTGATTCGATAAATGACGACTCAGAAGTCTTTGGCCAAAGCAGAATGAAATTAGAAAGGAGTTTCTAATTACATTAATCAGAGTTGTGCATTTGAGAATCGAAATACATATAAGTAAATAAAATAAGACTTGACAGTAAATCCATGTCTTATATTTAATTGGGACATTGTATGGTAGAAGGATTGAATTGTACGGTAACTATTCACTGAAAGGTTCTTTTGTGATTAATGTTGAAATCTATATTATCTGGAAAGTCGTTGATCGCTAAGGGGGCTTACCCTTATTGTAGAATAAATATTATTTATTTAAATAAATTAAATAATTTAATTTATTTATTTAAATAAGATTAGAATTGTTCTAATTGATTTATTCACAACCGGTTTAATATGGAGAACCTAAATGGTCATACTGCAAAAGGAAAATATTTATTTAAGAAGTAAATGACATAATTGTAATAAGTTAAGTGTATTTAATTTAATCTATGGACATAGAATAAATTAAATAGCTTAATATTTATTATTTAATATGTTAGAAATATTAAATATAAATTAATAAGAGGAGTCTTATTATTATTACCATTGCTATTATTTAATTCCTAATAGGGATTGGGAATTAATTAATAGAAGTACTCTCTCATAAATTCCTAATTGGATTAGGAGTTTAATTAATTAAAGGAGTTTAATTAAAATAAAAACCCTAATCCTAAATAGTTTAGGAGGATATCTATAAATAAGAGAAGTCTTATCATGATTTAGGGTTAGACAGTTACACACTCTTCCATAAGAATTGGAGAGATAGAGTACTTGCAATTTCTATAGAGATAGAAACTAGGGTTTTGCCAACACCCATATTCTTGAACAACTATTATTCCTTGGTGGATCACCTCTAGAGGACAAACACTTGGGTGGCTAACGTTGATCAAAGGAAGGAATTTAATTGGTGGAATTCAAGGAGAACGCAAAGGAATTGGAGGTGAACTTATACCTGAGGATGCTTTTATTCACGAGGGTATAATTCTATATCTCTATCTCTTTCGTTTAATTGATAATTGATCACAAGGATGATCATGGTGATTGTTTGTATGAAAAATTTTAAAATCTGTTTTATTGCGCTTCCGCACTATTTATGTAATTTGATTGCATGTTCGCGCTATATACAAACCTAACACCCAGGGACTCTATCCTAACCGCCCTGCCCTGGACCTCTCCCTCCAGCTGATCTACCCTTCTAGCAGACCGAACCAATGCTTCCTCAACACGGATCTTGTCTGCTATCTCCCAACTGAATTCGGCCTTCATGGCCTCATGCTCTAACTTCATTCCGGCCAATTCTAGCTCGACGTGCTCTTTTTTCCCCTTAATTCGACATTTCGGGCGACTAACTAGTGAAGTAATGGCCCTACATGCTGGGCCAAAGTCATATACCCTTCGAATTGTTCCTTCAGCACTTTCACCTCATCTTCCAATTGATAAGCTATCTCCTTATACTGATTCTCCATACTTTGATGAGTCATATTCTGATCCTTTAGGTCTCGGACTCTTTCTTCCAATTCCAAGTTCCTATCAGCTAGTTGGTCCAATAAATAATCCTCAGCCTGCTGCTCTTTGGCTTCATCTGCACTATGGTCCTCCTCGGACTCACCCTCAACATCTTGATTACCCGATCTCATCACCCTGCCCCTAACGGGTTCCTATGACTCGGCCATGTAGTCCTCGCCCTCTTCGGGCTCGGACCCTACTGGTGCGATTGGCTTTACTGGCCCTTCTCCTATTAACTGCTCGGTGTCCACAAGTATGTCCGTGAACTCCTCCTTTATAGCTATCTGACTCGGCTCTCCTACCTCAGCCATCCTATAACACACCAACAGACATTATCAGTACAACAATAAAATATATTCATTAATGAAATGAAATGATATTTTGTCATGTACCACCCATAATTGATGAATTTCTAAAATCCATCTCCTAACATACTCTATATGAGTTTAATACTAAGGTTATAACCTAGGTTTCGCATCCTAAAGTTTACAACCTAATACTCCGATACCAACCTATGACACCCCTAAATTCAGGTACCAATACCTCGAATTTGGTGATCATGATAGACTCCATCCAATTACCTTAAATGAACATATGATAACTAATGCGGAAAAATAATCATATATTGATCATTACAAAAGGTTCACTATGGTCCCAAGGTCTATAACCTTAATCCAATACATCATAGAGTTCCAAAATAACTATTAAGACTCGTATTACATAACGGTTATCTAAACAGAATATTAAGATAGATAACTAGCTTCATCCGAGGTTTAGAACTTCATTTTCTCCTTGCCCTTATCTTTGCTCAAGCACTCAGGCTTAGCTGTAATATTTCATGATATAGCAAGGGTGAGCAACGAGTTTGCTCAGCAAGTTTAAAATGAATAATAGATATATCATGAATGAATATGATTAACAACACAGTTCAAAAATAAAAGAATTGATGAAGCAACTGAACAATATAATTAAGGTTCAAACGAAGGTATGAAGATTGATTATTTACTGGCAACAGTCAAATAGACTATGAACATATGCTAAGGCATCAGTCCCATTGACTGACCCTTATTAGGTTACAACCGCCAGAATTTGCACGCAAGGGGATCAACCTCTTGTACCTATGAATATGCATACCATTTACTTCTGTTCTTGTACCGTGTTTCAAGTACTTAGGGGACTCCCTCTTTCCTATTGAGGGTTTGTTCATTCCAGTCTAAGAATCCATTCCAACAATAGGTTTGGATAGCTTTTAATTTTATAAACGGTCCAGGTCTAGCCGAACCAATGGCTTAGACCTCCTTTGAATAGGTTCTTAAATATCAGAACCATAAAAGGGTAATCCAATCCAGAAATAGTACTGAAGTTAAATGTACTAAGTGCGAATGCCAATAACATCGATGTGGAATAATTTTAAACAACTAAACCACTTAACACATGCTTGATAAATAGACTTCGAGTTTAAATTGAGAAACTTGCATTAAATAAGAGATTTCAACATTTAGCCAACCATCGAATAAGAGCTTACACAGCGTCAAAGTTGTGTAAGTTAGGAAGCATAGATATACACAGCAGTATAACAATCTGTATAGAAGCTCGAAACGAGGAAAAGAAAAGAACACTTGCCTGATCTGCTGCTAAATGAATACTCTACGTTTCTTCTGCATCGGCAAGTAACCTATAGTAATTATAATGCATTCTTTGATCAGACACAACCATGCATCTATACTAAATAGATTATACGAATGACTCCTATGGTCTATCCTCTAGCCCACTCAAATACTCTACGGTTAGTAGGTCTTTAACTCCGTTGATGGAGTCACTTCTACGATTGCTGAGGTGACTCTACGATTGCCGAGTGGAGCTCTACGATCGGTAAAGTCCACTCTACAATGGCTGAAGGTTCAGCTATCTTACTCTACAAGTTATAAATGAGCTCTACGATTCACTGGGATTTGGAAGTACTTTAAATTTCAGCTCAAGGAACATCCTTTTGGCCGATTAATCTAAGGTCAAACATGACTAGAAATACAGTTTTGGGCCTAGCCAACCCTCTGCCGACAAGATTTTGACTTCGGCTCCAGGTCTGAACCTTTCGTAGTTCGAGAATCCCTTCGGGATCGAATGTCCTTTATGTCTAGCTTTGGGAAGCCAAAGGTTTAGGTCTCAGTGTCATATTAGGGCTTCGGCTTCGGAGTAGTGACTTCGGAAGTCAGGTCCAAGCCTTACTAGTATAAAAGATTCTTTGGTTTCGTGTCTAGAACTGAACCAGACCCATAAAGGCTATCAAAACCTTTGGGTTCGTCTACAGATTTCACTTCGAAAACCAATCTACAGTTTGGGGTCGGGTAACCACCGACGACTAACCCCGATACTTAGGTCCATACTATAACTCGAGCTCAAATCATGCTTCGACTTAGCATATACATGATACAGGACACAACAACTACTCTGTAATTACAGAGCTTGACATTGCCATAACACCCAACATATGTTGATCGACTCATTTAGCGCTGACTTAGTACAAAGGAACTCTAACCAGCAAGGAAGATAAATGCTTAGAATAAAAAGAAAAGGTCTTACCTCTTCCAAAGGTCCGACTGCTAATTCTTTAGCTTTCAAACTCGGTTCGCCTCTCCGAACAGCGGGAGCTCCTTCTCAGAGTTACTCTTACCTCACTATATCTTTCTAGTATTGAACTAATTAGCTCAGCAAGCTTTTCAAGAGAAAACATGGTCTCTATTTATAGAGAATCCTTTACCCAATCATTGGTCATTACACTGACCTTTTGATTGGTTCTAACCGAATTAACCGCTGGTCGGGAGAGGTTTGGTGGAAAGTGTTTACCAACCCACCTGTCAGCCTTGCCCAGTACACATCGGTTCAGCCTTTAATTAGCGAAGTGGGTGAATAGGCCATTGGCCTAATGCGGCGGGATGTACTTTTACGCAACGGGGAATTGTTTTATCAGTCTTCAACAGCAAAGACCATGTGACTGATTATTTCTGGTTTGGGTCTACATACTGACCCGCCTATAAACCCACATACCATTAGCTTGGGTCGGGTTTATTTAATGGAATACCGTGGTCTAGTCCACTGCTAAGTATTCCTTAGTGGGACTTTTAACTATCTAAAAAACCATCTCACATTGGGCTTGTTTAATATAATCCACACAGCTAGTCCATTATATTATGGACTATTAAATTCAACCACAATTACCCTAAATCATTTAAGGGTTTAAAATACATATAAAGGAACTGAATAATAGAGCTTAATATATTGACCTTAATAACATAGTTTGAAAAATCGTGGTCATTACACTAACCTTCTTGTATACACAAGGTTTGTCCTCATTTTTGATAAAATCAAACTTTTTGATTATCTCATCAAAACGGATGTTCCACCTTCGAGAAGTGATGAGTGGGTTTTATACCTACGAATCAGGTATTGTTAGACTTAATTATTGTTATCTTTAAGTGTTTTTAGTATTATTTTATTTGTTTTTGTGTTTATTTATTATAGGATGGAGCTGGAGGGGCAGAAGGGTAAATTTGGAGCTTAAAATACACTTGGTGGCATTTTTGTAATTCCTGGACATGGGCTAGCGCCAGAAGCGCTTGGATTAGTATTAAGCTAGCGCCAGAGGCGCTAGTTCACAAATTGTGATGCCAAAGTTCAGTTGAAAAGCAAAAGAAGAAGCCAATTCGGAAGAGGATTCTATTTAATATTGATCAGATAGTGAGAAGGAAACCCTAAGAAGAAACTTGGAGACTTTTATTATTATTATTCTACTTTTCTAGAGTGAGATTTTGTGAAGTTTTATTGTGGATTTTTATTATTCAAGTGTTGGATATTGATGTGGGTTAAACTTTACTTTGGATTTTACTTTTCAATTAGGTTTGATCAATCTACTTCATCTTATTTTTCAATTGATTGTTTATTTTTCCATGAGTAACTTTGATCCCATAATGGCTTTTGGTTCAGACATGAACTAATCTCTATTATGGGATTCTAACGGATTTTAATATGTAGTCTAATTATAAGCTTGATTGTTAGATTGTTTTGCATATCATAAGGAACCTCTATCATGATTGTTTTGCATGTATGAATGCATGATCACCATTCGATTTCAGTGCTTATATAGAATTGAAAAATAATATATAAGTATGGATTGTAATCATGATAGCTTGCGAATATGAGGCTTAATTGGATAGCTTAATATTTTGTGAATCAGATAGAAATATACTGTTTCACCATAGGAGCTAAAATAAGGGCTTGTGCTTAGAATCAATATAATTATAATTTCACATAGAAATATAGTAATTTTGGTTATAGTGGTGATTACATGGTGTCTACTGAGTATGGATATTATGTAAGTAGGTCATAATGCATTAACAAATGATTATGTCTATTTTAGTGTCCTTGGCTACTTTTCTGTGATATGTGAACTTACTAGCATGATAGTGGTAATTAGATGAACTATTAAATGAAGTTAGGATCCCATTAATTCCAGGCTTGATATATTTCGTTAGTATTTGCATAGTTAGTTATTAATTGATATAGAAATAATTTTGTCACCAAAAGTAAGTCGATAGTTTAGGCAAATAAGTATAGTGATAGAACTGATGCATAGTGATTTAATTTAATCCTTTCTCTGTGGGACGATACTCTACTTCCTCTGTATTACTTGTTCACCGTGTACACTTGCATGAGTTAGAGCTTTTGGCGCCGTTGTCGGGGAAGGCATTTAGATTTTTATTATTATCATCAGTTTTAAGCTATATTGTTTGACTTAGACAAATCTAATCTTTTCTCATTTCTATTTTTATTTTTGTTTTGGTTTCAGGTACTTGTAAAATTTTTATGCGCACACGATCATCCAACTCAGAATTGACACCAGCACAGGATAATATTGACGGAAGAGGTTGGAAAGCAAGAGTGCGTAGGAATTTACAAGCACAGTTGGAAGGAACTATACCGAATATGGCGGAAGAACAAAGAGTAGAGCAAAGAGAGGAGCATAAAGCTTTGAGGGACTATTCCATGCCAAACATCACTGGATTACAGTCTAGCATAGTCAGACCGGCAATAGCAGCAAATACCTTTGAGATTAAACCAGGAACCATTCTAATGGTGCAGAATTTGGTCCAGTTTGGGGGTGCTGCTACAGACGATCCTAATGAGCATCTTTTGAGTTTCATTGAAATTTGTGATACATTCAGATACAACGGGGTGACGGAGGATGCCATTCGACTAAGACTGTTTCCATTTTCATTAAGGGATAAAGCAAGAAGTTGGCTTCATTCTTTGCCTGCAGGATCAATCACTACATGGGAGGACCTAGCACAAAAGTTTCTAGCCAAGTTTTTCCCAATGGCTAAAACTACAAAACTGAGGACAACAATTTCTCAATTTGAGCAACAACAGGGTGAGTCCTTATACGAGGCTTGGGATAGGTACAAGGAGATGCTAAGGAAGTGTCTGCACCATGGGATGCTAGATTGGATGGTGATCAACACATTTTATAATGGATTGGGATGGCAGTCTAGGCAGATGGTAGATGCAGCTGCGGGTGGAGCTTTAGGGGCAAAGAGCTATGACGAGGCTTATAACCTTATTGAGACTATGGCAGCAAATGATTTCCAGAATCCTACAGCCAGAACGCCACAGCCCAGAGTTGCAGGTTTGTTGGAAGTGGATGTTATTACCCAATTGTCAGCACAGATGGTAGCTATGGCAAAGAAAATAGATTCGTTGTCGGAAAGCAAAGCCAAGTCAGTTGCCTTCGTATGTGAGATTTGCGCGGGGTCGCACTCAACGGATCAATGTACTATCAACTCGGAGTCAGTGCAGTATGTGAACACTTACAGGAAAGACCAAGGTCAGTTTCAGAACACATACAACCCCAACAACCGCAATCATTCAAACTTTAGTTGGTCAAATAATTAACAGTTTCAGTAGAATCAACAGTTTCCATCTTAGTCAGCGCAGCAACAGTTTACTCCATAACCACCTTTTCCACCGGGATATTCTCAACAACAACATCCTACCCCATATGCACCTTAGCAAGAAAAAAAATCAGAAATGGAGGAGATGATGTTAAAGTACATGGCAAATACAGAGGTGATAATCAAAAGCCAGGCAGTGGCTATTAAAAATCTGGAAACTCAGATGGGGCAAATGGCGTCTATGCTTAACAGCAGGCCCCAGGGTGCATTGCCAAGTAACACAGAGGCAAATCCACGGAGAGAGGGTAAGGAACAATGTCAGGCCATTACACTCAGATCGGGAAAACAATATTCAGGAAATGCACCAGGCACTGTAGCACCGAGTTTACAAGGGGATAACAGTGGGATAGAAACTGAGACAGAAATTGAACCTGAAAAGAAAGAGATGAAGGATGAGTCCAAGTCGCAGCAAGTAGAGAAGGAGAAAGCGAGTTCAGATAAGAAGCCTGTGAATACAGTACCACAAGTTCACCCTCCAGTTCCGTATCCGCAGAGATTGAACAAGCAGAGGGATGATAAACAGTTCAGAAAGTTTTTGGAGGTTTTTAAGAAACTGCAAATCAACATACCCTTCGCGGAGGCATTGGAACAAATGCCAAGTTATGCAAAGTTCATGAAGGGTATATTGTCAAGGAAGAGAAGATTAGACGAATTTGAGACAGTGGCCTTGACAGAGGAATGCAGTGCAGTGCTTCAACGTAAATTACCTCCAAAGCTGAAAGATCCGGGCAGTTTCACAATCCCATGCACGATCGGAAAGATGAGCTTCGATAAATGTTTGTGTGATCTTGGGGCAAGTATCAACCTGATGTCATTATCAGTATTCAGTCAGTTAGGATTGTCGGAACCAAGGCCAACGAATATTTCCCTACAGCTAGCTGATAGATCTATCACATATCCACGGGGGATAGTGGAGGACGTACTGGTGAAAGTGGACAAATTTATCTTTCCGGCGGACTTCATCATTCTGGATTATGAGGAAGACAAAAATATACCAATCATACTAGGGAGACCATTCCTAGCCACGGGGAGGACTTTGATAGACGTGCAGAAAGGGGAGCTTACAATGCGGGTACATGATCAGGAGGTGACGTTTAACGTCTTCAAAGCAATGAAGCTCCCAACCGATGAAGAAGAATGCTTCAGAGTATACTTGGTGGATAGTATAGTGCATGATGAAGTTGAAAGTTTGTTGGGCTATGAACCACTGCAGAGAGTGATTGCTGAAAATTCAGATTTGGAGGATGAAGAATGTGCCGAACTTGTGCAATATTTGGATACCACCCCCAAATTCGAAAAATTCAGAACACCTATCGAGCCACTTACGAAAGCGGGAGAGACATCGGTAAAGTTGAAACCATCTCTTGAGATACCTCCCGAACTTGAACTTAAACCACTTCCAGAACATCTCAGGTATGCATTTTTAAATAAATATTCAAAGCTACCTGTGATTATTTCTTCTGCACTAACATCTTTTCAGGAGGAAAAGCTGCTACGAGTGCTTAGAGAGTTTAAATCAGCTATTGGATGGACCATGGCAGATATCAAGGGGATAAGCCCTTCTTTTTGCATGCATAAGATCCTGCTGAAAGATGGTAGTAAACCGACAGTTGAACAGCAAAGAAGGCTCAATCCTATAATGAAAGAAGTGGTTAAGAAGGAGATACTGAAATGGCTGGATGCGGGAATAATCTACCCTATTTCGGACAGTTCATGGGTGAGCCCTGTGCAGTGTGTACCAAAGAAGGGTGGAATGACCGTTGTCACCAATGAGAATAACGAGCTGATCCCAACGCGAAGCGTAACAGGGTGGAGAATTTGCATGGACTACCGCAAGCTTAACAAAGCTACAAGGAAGGACCATTTTTCACTTCCGTTTATCGATCAGATGTTGGACCGACTGGCGAGTCATGAGTACTATTGCCTTCTGGATGGGTATTCAGGCTACAATCAGATTACGATAGCTCCAGAAGACCAGGAAAAGACTACTTTTACATGTCCATACGGCACTTTTGCCTTTAGAAGGATGTCTTTTGGGTTGTGCAATGCTCCAGCCACTTTTCAGAGATGTATGACAGCGATTTTTTCAGACATGGTCGAACAGAATGTTGAGGTATTTATGGACGACTTCACGGTATTTGGTGATTCTTTCGATCTATGTCTTGAAAATTTGGTAATAGTTTTAAAGAGATGTGTTGAGACAAATTTAGTACTGAATTGGGAGAAGTGCCATTTTATGGTACAAGAAGGAGTCATACTGGGACACAAAGTGTCGAAGAAAGGCATTGAGGTGGACAGGGCAAAGCTGGAAACGATTGAGAATTTACCTCCACCTACATCAGTAAAAGGTGTCCGCAGTTTTCTTGGTCATGCAGGCTTCTACCGCAGATTCATCAAGGACTTCTCCAAGATAACTAAACCATTGTGCAGTTTATTGGAGAAGGATGCACAGTTTAATTTTGATAAGGCTTGCATGAGGGCATTTGAGCATTTAAAGAATAAGTTAACTTCAACACCAGTTATCACAGCACCAGATTGGGCGTTGCCGTTTGAGCTGATGTGTGATGCCAGTGATTACGTAGTAGGGGCTATTTTGGGGCAAAGGAAGGAGAAGGTGTTTCATGTGATATACTATGCCAGCAAGACCCTTACAGATGCACAGTTAAATTACACCACTACAGAAAAAGAGTTATTGGCAGTGGTGTATGCCTTTGATAAATTTAGGTCATATCTGATAGGCACAAAGGTGATAGTGTATACGGATCACTCGGTAATTCGACACTTAGTGGCAAAGAAGGATGCAAAGCCCAGGTTAATCAGGTGGATATTGCTATTGCAAGAATTTGATTTGGAGATCAAGGACAGGAAGGGTACCGAAAACCAAGTGGCAGACCACTTGTCTCGACTAGAGCAGCCAAAAAGGGAGGTAGACGGCAAAGTTGAAATTAATGAATCCTTTCCGGATGAGCAGTTATTTGTGGTCCAAGGGGAAGTGCCATGGTTTGCGGATTACACGAATTACTTGGTGAGTAAGATGATACCTTCTGACTTGGTGGGGCATCAAAAGAAAAAGTTCCTGCATGATGTTAAATGGTATATATGGGATGAGCCGTATTTGTTTAAATAGTGTGTGGATCAAATGATAAGAAGTGTATCCCATATAATGAGACTGAAGGGATTTTACAGGATTGCCATTCTTCTGTATATGGAGGACATTATAGAGGAGAGAGAACAGCGGCTAGAGTACTTCAAGCAGGATTCTACTGGCCGACAATCTTTAAAGATGCTTACAGTTTTGTTCAGCGGTGTGATAGATGTCAGAGAGTTGGTAATATTTCAAAGAGGAATGAAATGCCTTTGAATACAATCCTTGAAATAGAAGTTTTCGATGTTTGGGGGATTGATTTCATGGGCCCTTTCGTGTCTTCGTGCAGTAATCTCTACATCTTGTTAGCAGTTGACTATGTGTCTAAATGGGTAGAAGTGGCAGCACTCCCGACAAATGATGCTAAGGTAGTCCTAAAGTTTTTGCATCGTAGTATTTTCACTAGATTTGGGACTCCTAGGGCCATTATTAGCGATGAAGGTAGTCACTTCTGCAACAGGCAGTTCACAGCGTTGCTGGTCAAGTATGGGGTAAATCATCGTATTGCTACAGCTTATCACCCCCAGACGAACGGCCAGGCTGAAGTATCTAATCGGGAAATTAAAAGAATCCTCGAAAAAATTGTGAATCCGACGAGGAAGTATTGGTCCTTAAAACTGGATGATGCTGTGTGGGCATATAGGACTGCTTATAAAACTCCGTTGGGTATGTCACCGTTTCAGTTGGTTTATGGAAAAGCTTGTCATCTTCCTATGGAGCTAGAACACAAGGCATATTGGGCAATTCGGAAGTTGAACTTTGATTCGACAGCTGTAGGGGAGAAACGCTTACTACAAATTAATGAGTTGGATGAGTTTTGACTTTGGGCTTATGAAAACTCAAAGTTGTACAAGGAGAAGGTGAAGAGATGGCATGATCGTAAAATCATCGAACGAACATTTGAACCGGGTCAAAGGGTTTTACTTTTCAATTCCAGAGTTAAACTTTTTCCCGGGAAGTTGAAATCAAGATGGTCAGGACCATTCACAGTGAAGACGGTCTTTCCGCATGGTGCGATTGAGGTATACGATAAATTCCTGGATCAATCGTTCAAGGTGAATGGACAGAGGTTGAAGCATTACTTTGGGGATGAGGTGGACAGACAGAAAGTCACCTTAATCCTTTCTGCGACATGAGAATCAGAGACAATCAAGCTAATTGACTATAACTTAGCGCTATCTGGGAGGCAACCCAGCATTTTAATTTTCTGTTTTGCTTTAGTCATTTAACTTTGTTTTAAAAAAAAAAAGGAGGTTTCTGTAACTAATTTTGGATTTGGGTTAATGTGTGTGCAGGTAGAAACTTGAATTGGACAAAAATTAACTAAGTGTGCCTATAAGCGCTGGCAGCGCCCTACAAAGTATATACATAGCGCTTGAAGCGCTAGGGCCATGCCAAGACACTGTAACTCAGCGCCATTGGCACCCCAATCAGTCACAATTCAGCGCCAGCGGCGCTACACCAAGCCACGACCTAATGTAACGCAGCGCTATTAGCGCCCAACCTAGCATACACATAGCGCCAGCAGCGCTAACCTCGGCACGAGCTACTGTAACGTAGCGCCAGAGGCGCCCACTTCAGTACAATCCATAGCACTAGAAGCGCTCGGCAGGGAAACTTAAAAAAAACAAATTTTAAAACCCTAAGTCGGGCTTATTGATGGTTTCTCACAACAAACGAATTTTGTTTCTTCTTCTACCTACTTCAAGCCGCCTCCAGCCGAGCTTTCTCCATTTTTGCTGCTTAGAAGCTATTTTTCCTCCATTCAAACATTAACAAACCGCCACCCACATTCACAACTAGCGCTGACATTCAACAATTGCAACCAAAGAACTTCCATAGCCAAGAAGGATTAATGGTTCTCACATGGGTAATTCCAATTTCAAGTAAGCTTTACATTATTGATCAATTAGCACTTGAAATTGTTGGCTAAGAGGTTGAATTGCTAGTATTTGGAGTAAATTCTTGGTATTAATTGTGCACCCAATTGAGTTTGTGTTGGCTCAATTGGGATTGGGTTTAAGTTTCAATTGGCTATCTATGTGCTTGCAAGTTGTAGGAGATTTCATTGTGCTAAATTGGGTTATTCATAAGTTTGGGGGAAACATTGTCTAAGGGATTTTTAAAGTGTGTCTACCAAGTGTTCGACAGATTGTCCCAACGAAACTTTGAGTTCTTTTTTGTCTTGATTTGTGTTTAATTGGTCATTAATGGCTCCCAAAAGACATAGAGGGGAAAGCTCAGGTTCGTCAGCTGTTGTGAAATATGATAAGAAGAAATTTGTTAGCCCAGAAGCAAGTGATAGGTTTAAAAATTGGTCCTCCGGGAAATCTCTAATTCCTGAGCGTGGCTTGCTACCTATTGAGCGGGTAGATGGGGAATTAACTCAAATGATACGCAGCCGAAATTGGATGGTATTCACTGCACAACCCGAGCCAGCTGCCGTTAATATTGTGAAAGAGTTTTATGCTAATGCTAAAGAAGCTAATGGAAAATCTGGCTATGGTTCGGGGACAGGAAATAAATGTGGGGCGTAAAGCTATTAACGCGTATTATGGGTTGCAGAAGATTCACAGGGATGGCTATACGAAGTACTTGCAAGAAGATTTGGATTATTCTGAGATTATAGTAGCCCTCTGTGAGCCAGGGACATAATGGAAGTTAACTGACCAACAAGAAGCTGTGCACTTCCCGTCATCCAAGTTGAGCAGATATGGGAAAGCGTGGCATGCTTTTATATGTGCCAAGTTGATGTCGTGCCGCCATATGAGCGATGTCATTAATCAGCGGGCGACGTTATTGTTTTGCATTGCCCAAGGGAAGACAATGGATATAGGGGAGGTAATTCATGAATCTATTGTGCACGCGCTTGAGGGTAGTACCACAGGTGGACTGCCTCACCCTTCATTGATCACAGATTTGTGTCGTCGTGCTGGAGTCAAGTGGGATAAAGATGAACTTATGTAAGCCCCATTGCCTCCAATTGATCATGTTGCAATGGGACGGTACACAGTATGGGGTGGAGGTGAGTCGCACCCGAGGGGCTTAGGTTTCATTCTACCACAACAGCAGCCGCAGGAGCAGCCACAAGAATAGCCACCACCTGTTGAGGATCCGGTTCCAGCCCCCACTATAGTTGAGACTATCTGACAGGACCTTCGGCACCATACTCGACGGATAGACTTAGTGGCAGGATCGATTCAGAGGGGTTTTGATCGGATGACTCGACAGCAGAGTCGACTTGCTCAGTGCCAGGCGAAAATTTATGCCTATAATGTTAATTATTCCACAGCCTTGGCATATATGTTTGGGCGGTTGAATCCTTCAGCAGGACCATTCCAGTTTCCACCAGCTCCTCCTCTTTCTATTTACCCACCACCTGACTCACCTCCTGATGCGGAGGATGATGATGATGATGACGCTGCCGATGGCAGTGATGATGAGTAGTGTTCTTCATCAGGGGAGTCCTCTGTTCTTAATGTCTTATTATTTTTCAATGAGGACATTGTCTTGTTAAGTTTGGGGGGTAGTTTTTTTTGTCTTCATGCATATAGATTGTTATGTTTCATTGTGTTTAGACTTGTTGCATGGTAGTTGCATTGCGTTTTAGGTTGTGTTATGCATCTAGTTTCATGAATTAAGCATAAATTGATATAGTATCTAATGTGGTCAATGATAAGACTGGTTTCATGGTTGTAGACACCCAAATTTTGCACTTCGTATACTAACACTGACAGGAGGGCAAATTCGTCCATTGAGCCGCCTACGAGAGCGAAGGATGGGCGCAAGTACGAACACTCGACGCAACCGCGACGATTTGAAAATCAAAACCAACATGACGACAAGGTCGTCCGAAATGAGCATTCCCGAATGATGTGGCACGTCTCCCAGTAATTCCCAGACTGCAAAATACAAGCCTGTCGGCAAAAACCGACGTCGCGACACGAGAATTGAGGCATGGCATGAAAATCGAAAAAGTCAAACCAGCCAGCCGCGGATTGATCTGCGACAAATAAGTGCGCCTTTTGAAAACACGGAACTCGAAACACGGAAACCGAAAACCAACTGAGTGGATGGGGGGCGGCCAGCCAGCCGCAGATCCATCTGCGGCTGCCCTTGGCAGCCCCATATCAGTGCAGTTCTTCATTTGCTCTAGCATACAGAGAAGAGAGAGACAGGCGAGAAGAGAGAAAAAACAGCAGCAGCAGCTCGAGAAAAGAGGAAGAATAGCATAACTTTGCAACAAAATAGGAGAGAAAGGAAGAAAAAAAGAGAGAATTTATACTCTTTGATTTGATTGTATCATATATACTTCTCATTCTATTCAAGTACACAAGTTTACATCCACTTTGATATCATTTGCAAGGTGAAAAATCCTCTTATTATAGCAATTTCTATCATATCCTTTGGTTAAATTAAATGTAGTTTTCATGCAATTTATGGTGGAACAATGAATTAGGGATTATTAGTGAGGGTTCCATCGGAACAAAATTCTTCCTAATAACCCGATGATATTCATTTATTGAAATTTTTTGTTTGTTTTATGTCGATATATTGGGCGTGGTTCCCTTAGGTTGCTATTTTAGGATGTCTTGACATTGTTAGATTATCCGTGTTGGTTATTTCTTGTAATATCCGTTTTGTGGGTGTGTGAAAATTTCGGGTGTGAGCCTAGGAACGCGACCCCGTGGTCTAAATCCGATGATGGACATCTTTTGATGTGGATAGTAGGAATGATGTAGTCTTCGTTGTAAATATGTAATCGTCGGGCCTTAAAACGACGCCAAGGCGAGAATCGGGTTTAAGGCCCCGTAATAGTGAAATATGTGATTTTGGGCATTTGGGTTATTTTGATGGCTTACATGCCCATGAATAGCCCCTACGCATTTTAATGCTTTATTTGATTTACAGTATTAAAAGTGATTTCAAAGCTAAACAATGAAGACTTTCATAAAATCAATCAAATTAGGTTATTAACATCACGAGGATAATAAATGGGAAGTGCTAATGAATGTCGATTTCTATTCAACGAGAAGGCAAAAGAAAGATCGTGTTTAAACGTCACAAGAAATGGTTTGATGAAAATAAATGGTTGTTTTATTAAACCGTTGTGCATAGGGTTAAAGAGATCCTAAAAGTTGCCCATCATTTGAGTTACGAAAGCAACGTATAGATCTCGATTCCTATTTTGACGAAGGTTTAGAAAACTCTTGTTTTTGCCAAAACGATACTTAATGAAAATCTCATAATTTTTGACAATTAAAATCAAACCTTTCTCATAAAGCTTTCTCGTATAAGCCGAAGGACATTCTAAAGCATCCTCAAAAGAAAAACACGACTTTTCATAAAAATCCAAATGGTTTCTTCATGCAAACTCACCACGACATTCACATAGGCACACACACGCGCGCACATACACACACACATTTTGAGAATTAAAAGGATAGGAAAAGCATCAAGATTGCGGTAACCGTGTTTCACGGAAGTCGGGGGGTGCCTAACACATTCCCCTCACTTAAGCAAGCCCCCGAACTCTATGAATCTCGATTCGCAGACCAATTAATTCGGAGTCACACGTGAGCCAGCGATTTAGAAAAAATGAAACTCGGATGAGTTGGTACATCCATTTCAAATATACCAACTGGCGACTCTGGTCAATTTGGCTCATCATAAAAAACGATCTTTCAAAACCCCGTCGACACTCATGCCGACCTTTTCTAAAAATCATCTAATAAAAAAGGCTAAAAATCGGAAAGGGTAACAATCGCTACGGAAGCAATTCCTCCCGGCGTCGACAATGGTTTTAACTTGAGAAGAATTGAAAACTAGTGCTTAGTGATGACTTTGATTAGGAAGTGAAGTTTAACTTGTCTGAAACTTTTGTTAGCAAGGAAAGCATATAATCAATTGTTTTGATCAATTTAATTCAAATTGTTGCATAATTTTCTTCTGGTGGAAGATTTGGGTTATAACTTGATAATATCTGTGAAACGTCCATTAAATAAAAAACAGGCAAGAATCTAAGTTTGGGAGAATCTTGGGGTGTAAAAAAAAATTTGAAAATTTTGAACCTTTCCCAATTAAAGAATGGATCATGTGGTGGGTTGAGATGGAGCGTAAAACGCACTCACTCATAAACACATGGAACGAGATGGAGCGTAAAACGCACTCGTTCAAAAGAAAGTGAGATGGAGCATAAAATGCACTCACTAAAAAGAAAAAAATGTTTGAATTCTTGGGGAAGGGTTTAAAAAGGATTTAAATATGTTAAATGACCTTAGTGATACCCCTATGCTTAGTGATTGCTTGAATCAGTTGAATTGGTTGTGTTCACAGGTTGAATTGAGTTAAAATTGAAAGTTTTCCTCTAAGAAGTTAATTATGTGATTGATTTAAATTGTGATTGATTAAAATGATTGATATTCACACACGCACAACATGGGTGATAACAGGTGTAACTTAACTCATTGATTAAAGTTAGAAACTCTGCATTGGTTAGATGTTCTGCTTAAGTACTGTATGATATCTTTGAGGCCTGATGTTGGATACTATGTTGGTTGATTGTTTAATTCGTAGGCATGATAGTTAGTTTGCATTTGCATCATTGCGTTGCTTGAGGACAAGCAATTGGTTAAGTTTGGGGGTATTTGATGAGTGGGTTTTATACCTACCAATCAGGTATTGTTAGACTTAATTATTGTTATCTTTAAGTGTTTTTAGTATTATTTTATTTGTTTTTGTGTTTATTTATTGTAGGATGGAGCTGGAGGGGCAGAAGGGTAAATTTGGAGCTTAAAATATACTTGGTGGCATTTTTGTAATTCCTGGACATGGGCTAGTGCCAGAAGCGCTTGGATTAGTATTAAGCTAGCACCAGAGGCGCTAGTTCACGAATTGTGATGCCAAAGTTCAGCTGGAAAGGAAAAGAAGAAGCCAATTCGGAAGAGGATTCTAGTTAATATTGATCAGATAGTGAGAAGGAAACCCTAAGAAGAAACTTGGAGACTTTTATTATTATTATTCTACTTTTCTAGAGTGAGATTTTGTGAAGTTTTATTGTGGATTTTTATTGTTCAAGTGCTGGATATTGATGTGGGTTAAACTTTACTTTGGATTTTACTTTTCAATTAGGTTTGATCAATCTACTTCATCTTATTTTTCAATTGATTGTTTATTTTTCCATGAGTAACTTTGATCCCATAATGGCTTTTGGTTCAGACATGAACTAATCTCTATTATGGGATTCTAACGGATTTTAATATGTAGTCTAATTATAAGCTTGATTGTTAGATTGTTTTGCATATCATAAGGAACCTCTATCATGATTGTTTTGCATGTATGAATGTTTGATCACCATTCGATTTCAGTGCTTATATAGAATTGAAAAATAATATATAAGTATGGATTGTAATCATGATAGTTTGCGAATATGAGGCTTAATTGGATAGCTTAATATTTTGTGAATCAGATTGAAATATACTGTTTCACCGTAGGAGCTAAAATAAGGGCTTGTGCTTAGAATCAATATAATTGCAATTTCACATAGAAATATAGTGATTTTGGTTATAGTGGTGATTACATGGTGTCTATTGAGTATGAATATTATGTAAGTAGGTCATAATGCATTGACAAATGGTTATGTCTATTTTAGTGTCCTTGGCTACTTTTCTGTGATATGTGAACTTACTAGCATGATAGTGGTAATTAGATGAACTATTAAATGAAGTTAGGATCCCATTAATTCCAGGCTTGATATATTTCGTTAGTATTTGCATAGTTAGTTATTAATTGATATAGAAATAATTTTGTCACCAAAAGTAAGTCGATAGTTTAGGCAAATAAGTATAGTGATAGAACTGATGCATAGTGATTTAATTTAATCCTTTCTCTGTGGGACGATACTCTACTTCCTCTGTATTACTTGTTGACCGTGTACACTTGCACGAGTTAGAGCTCTTTTATTAAAGACTTAAAAAGAGGCAACAAGAAGCTTGCTTCAATCCATAAATGAATCGTTGTAGTTACAAACTTGATTTGTTCCAATCGTTGAAACAAAACCCTCCGGCTGTATCATATATACATTTTCCTCAAGTTCTCCATTGAGGAAGGCCGTTTTCACGTCCATTTGCCAGATTTCGTAGTCATAATAAGCTGCAACTGCAAGCAAAATCCAAATGGACTTGAGCATAGCTACTAGTGAGAAGGTTTTATCATAGTCAACACCTTGTCTTTGTTTGAAACCTTTTGTAACTTGTAATATTCTGAACCCTAATAAGATTTGTATATGTAAATTATGTGTTTATTAAATGAAATTTCTTGTTCCGATTTTGTGTTATGTGATTGTATATTTTATTAAAGAATTAGGTTAAATAAAAATTTTTCCGAAGCTACTTAGTCGTGCTTACATGGACAAAATAATTTGTCGTGCTTCCGACGATTTCACCGAGAAGCGTCTTGGCAAATTATTTTGGTAAGCTGTTGTATCGTGCTTGAAAATGACGAAGTGATTTGTCGTGCTTCGGAGTTAATATAATATTATATTAACTGATAAAAATCTAAATTAGTTAAATAAGATTTAAAATGATAAGTTGAATTATAAAACCCTAATTAGAAAACCCTAATTGATAAAAGTTGTCTGAATTGGTAAATCAAAACCGTAATTGTTACACAAGAATCTTAATTGATATAATTAGATTCTAAGTAATGAATCATAACATTAATTATGAATCATTGAACTTAGATTAACACCCTAATTGAAAGATTTAAACCCTAATTCATGAATTAGGAAACCCTAACCCTAATTATGAAACCCTAATTCTAATTATGTTATCTAAACTTTAAATTATGAAATGTTAAACCTTAATTATGATATATAATTTTAATTAAGGTATTACTAAACCTAATTAAATATCCTAAACATGATTAGCAAAATCTAAGTTTAATAAGTAAAGAAATAAATCAAAAATAAAAGCTAAACCAATAGAAATTGGGCTAGGAGTGTGCAAGCTTGTGCTTAACACACTCGAGCACAAGTAGGAGACTTGGATCAGATTGCAACCAGCATAAGTTAAGTTGCCAAGATCTTTATGGAGGCAAAATGTGAGAAAAGACCTAAAAAGCCTAACTTACAAAGTTCTATAAATAGAACACTAAACTGATCTTCCAAGCTACGAATTTACAAAGCCAATACACTTATAATCGTACCATATTAAGCCTCTACAAGCTAAAGATCAGAATTAAAAGTCAAAAATCAAAACTTGAGAAAAGGTGCATAACCCTAATTTTTATGCTAGATCTTTAAGCCTTCAATAAATTTTGTGTTTAGATGTTTAGGATTATGTGTTAACATGTTAATAAATGATCTGAGTTGGTTAAACAAAACATTTAAATGGTCGAATTTGATGAAAAACCCAAACTGTTCTTGGCAATTAAGAATAGTTTGACAACCTATATTGTCAGAACTTTTGATCAGCTTAAACTGTTTGTTAGATCTGTTTTAAAGCATGAATTGATAGTATGCCCTGTTAGCTATAATATCCAATTGGTAGAAGGGTAAAAATATCTCTCAGTTGAAAGTTATTAATGGTCAAAACCCTTTGACCGACCATGATAAACTGATTCTGGGTAACCCAGAATTTGCATGAAGGTCCTGACAGTGCCTGGCAAGCTGTTGACCAGTCTAGATCTTGGCCACATGATATAATTAATGAGGTTTTAATATTTGTATCTATTCTTTGCCATGTAATCTACAAGCATAAATCAACAAATCATATTAAGCTAACATGGAACGAAAGATATTAGCAGTCAAACTGCGTTGACTGACCATGACCAAAGACTTTCTGGGTTACCCAAAAACTCAAGAACAACCGCGACCATGCTAGTTTGACCAGATTGTTAGAGCATCAATTGATGTTTTTAAGCTTAATTTTCATATGTCGCTAGACACTGCCATGATAAGTATAACTATAAACAAGAATTAAACACAAACATTAAATCATCAAAGAGAAATTTGAGATCAAAGGTCACTGCTCGACATTGACCAACGTGTTCTCCAACCTCAAGAATACCAAGAACACCTATAGCGACACTTTCTGTCACTATTCACCTATAGCGACAGTTACTATTCATATTAAATATAAATAAATATAAATAATTAAATAAATTAGAAATAAATATTATATAATTAATAATAATTAATAATTATATTCTAAAATTCATTTTTAATTATAATAATTAGCTTTTAATATTTTTACATTAAATTTTAATTATTATTTAATTTAATTAGATAATAATAATAATTATAATAAATCATTTAATAATTATCTTAATGATATTAAATCATTTAATATTATATTAATTATTTAAAAATGATATTAAACTAATTAAAATTATTATAAGTAATAATTAAATAAAATATTAAATATTTTCAAATATTATTAATGATAAATAAATCATTTTAAATAATATACTAAGTATTTGAAAATATTATAAATGACAAATAAATCATTTAAATATTAAACTAAGTTTTAAAAATTATTATAAATAATAATTACATCATTTAAATGATAAAATAAATTTTAAAAATATTATTAATGATAAAATAAATCATTTAAATAATATTCTATCTTTCTAAAAATATTATATGATAAATAAATCGTTTAAATAATATTTTAAATATCTAAAATTATTCTAAATGATAAATAAATCATTTAAATAACATATTAATGTTTTAAAAATATTCTAAATGATAATTAAATCATTTAAAAATATTTCTAAGCTTATAAAAATTATTTAAAAATAATATTAAGCTTCTAAAAATATTATAAATGATAATTAAATTATCTAGATTAATATTTAAGCTTCCAAATGAAGTTTTATTGATAAACCTATGTGTTTAGTTATCTAATGACGCGGCCGAGGTACCGAATCGACGTCGAACCTTAATGAAACATGTCTAGTTCAATTTATTACATGTTATTATAAGTTCTAACGCTTACTATTGGTGTACATAGACTACGTACGCTGATAAACTGCGTTAAATTTAATTAAAAGATCTACGCTAAGGCAAGTCTTCTAACCTTGTTATATATAAGCAAGTATCATACATCTTGCTATCAGTTGTTACAAAGTTATTGCTTCTTGTTTAGCATAACTTAAGAAATGAATCATTATTCATATATTGCTTGATGGAACTTAAATTGTTGTGTCAAACCAAATTGTTTTGGTAAGACATCTTATACTGAGAAATCATTATTCACAAATCATAGGATGATATGCATACTCCTAGGGTATTCGATAGGCTGATCCCCTACGAGATATCCGAAATCAGGCTTCGAATGGATGCGCCATCTATTTTGCTATTTTGTCTGGACTTCGGATTATGTAACCCGAACGATATTAGTTGCTTTTGTATGCTTCAGAATGTTTATTTAAGGTTAAAGACCTTGGGACCCGATTGTAAACCTTTTAATGATCAATATATGATTGTTTATTCCACAATTAGTTATCATGTGTTGATTGAAGGTGTTTGGATGTTGCTTATCGCGAGCACCAAATTTGAGGTATTGGTACTTGAATTTGGGGGTGTCATAGGGTATTTAAGTGATACTAGGAGTTCTGTAATCGCTGAGGTTACACTTAATGAGCGCCGGTAAGGTGCCACCTTTACCGGAATGCGCCCCTCAGTTCCAAAAACAATCTTATCATTAATACTGTGAATGTCAGATAGATAGGGAATATCGATATGAAAGAGATATTCATAAGATATGAATCTATACATCCAAGTGAGGGTATCCAAACACAGTTAACGTTCTGGCCGGAACTAGTATCTGTTATAGGATACTGTGAACGTTGGATAGATAGAAGTTATATATTATGGAATGTTTATAGTTGAATAGTTTCACGTGAGCACCAAATCTGCTACAGGGAGTGTAAAGAATTTGGGGGCGTCATATAACCAGTCGGGCCTTATAGGTCTCTACCTTGCCGTTGGCTCCAGCCTTTCTCTTAAAGACCCATTTGCACCCAATAGGCTTAATGCTCTTAGATGGTGAAACCAAAGTCCATAGTTGGTTTTCATACATGGAATCCATCTCGGATTTCATGGCTTCTAGCCATTTCGCTGAGTCTTTACTACTCATAGCCTCTTCGTAAGTCAATGGATCATCATCATCTATGATGCGTACCTCATCATCATCATCTATGATGAATCCATACCTTTCAGGTATCTTCGGTACTCTTCAAGATTTATGAACAAGTTGTGGTACAGCAGGTTCTTCCACTTGGTCAGGTACCTGACTTTGATCCGTAGTATTTTGTGGTTCTTGAACTTCTTCAAGATATATTTTACTCCCACTGACCCCTTCAAGGATAAACCCTTTTTCCAAGAAAGCAGCGTGTTTCGCAACAAACACCTTTTGATCAATAGGATGATAAAAATAATACCCTGATGTTTCTTTAGAGTATCCCACAAATCTACACTTGGCAGATCTAGTCTCCAGCTTATCATGCTCAAACCTTTTGACATAAGCCAGACAACCCCATGTCTTAACATATTTAAGATTTGGTTTCCTCCTTGTCCATAACTCATATGGAGTCTTTGGGACGGATTTGGTAGGTACCTTTGTTAAGTAGGTATGCAGCCATTTCTAGGGCATAACCCCAGAAGGATACTGGAAGGTCAGTAAAACTCATCATGGAACGAACCATGTCCAATAATGTTCGATTTCTCCTTTCAGATACACCATTCAACTGTGGCGTCCCTGGTGACTCCATTGTGAGATTATAATATTTTCTTGGAGACAATTGAGAAACTCATTAGTTAAGTATTCCCCTCCTTGATCCGATCGAAGAATCTTAATACTCTTGCCAGTTTGTTTCTCTACTTCACATCTGAACTTTTTGAACTTTTCAAACGATTTAGATTTATTTTTTATCAAATACACATATCCAAATCTTGAATGATCATCAGTGAAAGTAATAAAAAAATAATACCCTTCTCGTGCAGTCGTTGTCATAGGTCCACATACGTCTGTGTGTACCAACGCTAACAACTCTGTAACTCTTTCTCCTTATCCACTAAAAGGAAATTTAGTCCTCTTACTCATGAGACAAGATTCACAAGTTGGATATGATTTGAAATCAGATAGCTCTAAAAGCCCATCTCTATGCAACTTGGTTAATCTTGTTTCATTGATATGACCGAGTCTACAGTGCCACATAAAGGTATAATTAACATCATCTCTTTTTCTTGTCTTAGTTTGTTCATTTTGAAGTATATTTTTATGCAAGTCAAGTACATAAAGTCCATTTAGTAAATTGCCAACACCATATAAAATATTTTTATTATAAATAGAACAAATGTTGTTCTTTATTATAATATAAAAACTATCCATATCCAATATAAAAATTAAAATAATGTTTCTTATAAGTGTTGGAACATAATAACAATTATTTAAACTAATGGAATTGCCCGTAGGCAGTGGTAAACAATAAGTTCCTACAGCTAATGCAACAACCTTTGCTCCATTTCCCACTCGTAGGACGACTTCATCCTTGTTCAGCTTTCTACTTTTGCTTAGTCCCTGGATATTGTTACATATGTGAGAACCACAACCGGTATCCAATACCCAAGTAGAATTTTTACTTTCAGAAAAATTAATTTCAATCATGAACAAACCTAGATCGGAAGTCAAAACTTTTCCAAGCTTCTTCTGCTTTTGATCCGCAAGATAATCCTTCTAGTTCCTTTTCCAGTGACCCGACTTATAGCAATGTTAGCAAATTCCTTTGCTATCAAGATCAGCTTTCTTATTATCCTTTCTTTTCGCCTTTCCCTTAGCCTTCTTTTTTTTCTTCTTTTCAGAAGATACCTTGGGCCTCTTCCTTTTCTTGGAAGAATCATCCACCAATAAGACTTGGTCCTTCTTGAATAGGAAGTGACCTTCAACAGTTTTTAAGCAAGTTAAGTAACTCAGGCAAGCTGACGTCCAACTTATTCATGTGAAAATTCACAACAAATTGTGAGAATGTGTCTGGGAGTGACTGCAAGATCAAATCTTAACTCAACTCCCCATCCATTACGAACCCCAACTGTCCAAGTTGTTCAATCAGATTGATCATCTTTAGGACATGAGTCTCAATAGTAGTGCTCTCTGTCATTCGAGATCGGAAGAGCTCCTTAGATATTCGATATCTTGCAGTCTTACTTTGCTCATCATACAACTCTTTGAGGTGCAACAATATAGTAGGAGCATCCATAGTTTCATGTTGAAGCTCGTTACTCATGGATGCAAGCATGATGTATTGAGCCAAGGTTGCATCATCTTTCCACTTTCTAAAAGTAGCAATCTCTTCCTCAGAGGCTGTTTCTGCAACAGTTGCAGGGATGGGCGAATTTAGGACATAAGAAATCTTTTCAGCAGTGAGAACAATTCTCAGATTCCCTAACCAGTCCGTGTAATTCGGTCCGGTTAGTTTGTTAGCATCAAGTATGCTACTAAGTGATAGTGAGTTTGACATTTTTCAAATTCTGCATGTGAAATAGACAACATTTTAGCATACATTCATTTTATTAATTACCAAAATAAATTAGTTCTTTATTTAAAATTGGTATCTCCTATTATTTTCATCAAACTATATTACCCTCAATATATAGTTCGACAAATCTAATTAAAGATTTGCTAGTGAGAATAATGATCCTATTTCAAATGTATATAGCTTTGTGTGACACAATAAACTATATATAAATAAATAAATAGACAACTATTGTCAATTACATCACCATGTAATTCCTTCTATTTTGCCTCTTAGATTATTTTGATCAAGTGTGACACATCCGAATCAAAATTATCCAAGTTAAGTCCAACCTAGTACTTCCGTATATGTGAAGAGAAAAACACCGTCCTTGTGTGATACAACAAAACAGCATTGTTCAATTCCTTAATAAGCATCAAATGTAATAAAGCAACATCTTAAATATTTAATACTTGCCTTGTGTGACACAACAAACTCATATTAAATATTCAATATTATATCGCTTTACCATGCTAGAAGGCGATGTTCGATATTCCAAATATCTTTGAACGTTACAACTTAATATAATTTCTTTGAGGGGTTTGTTATTATTTGTCTCATCTTGTTTAGCGCGCATGCGCGCGCGCACACACACACACACACACACACACATATATATATATATATATATAATACGCGTCATATTATTTAACATGGGAAATATGTTGTATAATATAATATATATATATAGTAATCATGCACATATAGAATACTATATTCTACCCGGATTGATTATGGACTTTTATTCTAGTTTAGTTCACTAGAGCCACCAAGTGAACCAAAAGGTCAAACATAGGGTGCAAGAACTGAATTTAAATATAACTATTACATTTAAATCCTAGGCTCCATTATAAACGGGTCTTTAAGCGCTCCTTGCTCATTTGTCTCCAATTCTTCAAAATAATTCTAACTAATCTTATTACATAAACTATTTACAATAAATAGAAACCTTGATCAGCAGTCAAGGGGAAGTACATAGGAGGACGATAGAATTTACATCAAGAAAAACTAGAGAAGACGAGGTACGCAGACCCTATTTATAAAAACCCATTCATTCAAGCATCCTCTAAAATAAATCCAATCACACATTGGTCAATAGTGCATAATCAATCCCATTTATTATCATACATATCACCATATGCATTAATAAATAACATTCATCTCATGAATAATAAAATCATTCCATATATGCATTAATATCATTTAATGGGCAATTTTAAAGTTGCATGAAATCCAATTTCAAGTATAAAATAACTCTTTATTTTAATCATAAAACCATGTAAAATAACTCTTTATTTTAATTTTTGAAAAAACTACAAAAATTATCAAAATTGCAAAATCTGCAAGGGTGGCGCTGCGACATTGACTCTGTGAAGAAAAGCGGCGCTGCGGCGCCGGGTCATATCCAGGCAAGAGATACGGCACTGCGGCGCCATGTCTAATAAAGGGACACGACGCTGCGGCGCCAGGTCGTCAGAAACGTTTTTCCAATTTTCCTGTAGTCGTGAATTTGATTAGTTTTTCCATCCAAATCTCGATTTTCTGCAATTGTTTTTAAAACTCATGATTTTATACAACATATTATGCCCCAATAAATTGATCCATACACATACCCATACATATACGGAATCAAAATAATTAATAATTCGCATAACGTTTGGCTCTTGATACCACTGTTAGGTTTGTATATAACGCAAACATGCAATCAAATTACATAAATAAAGTGGAAGCGCGATAAAATCAGATTTTAAAATTTTATACAAACCATCACCATGATCTTTCTTTATACGCAATCATTAATTAAACGAAAGAGATAGAGAATAAGAATTATATCCTTGTAGAATTCTAGCTTCCTCAAGTACAAGTTCAACTCCAATTCTTTCGCGTTCTCCTCGAATTTCACCGATTAAATTCTTTCATTTGATCAACGTTAGCCACCTAAGTGATTGGCCTCTAGAGGTGATCAACCAAAGAATAATACTTGTTCAAGAAGATGGGTATTGGCAAAATCCTAGTTTCTATCTCTATAGAAATTATAAGTACTCTCCATAATTCTAATGGAAGTGTGTGTAACCACAAATCACGATAAGACTCCTCTTATTTATAGATATAGGGAACCCTCCTAAACTATTTAGGTTTAGGGTTTTTATTCTAATTAAACTCCTTTAATTAATTAAACTCCTAATACAATTAAGAATTTATGAAAGTACTTTTATTAATTAATTCTCAAACCCTTTTAGGAATTAAATAATAATAATAGTAATAATAATAATAATAAGACTCCTCTTATTAATTTATATTTAATATTTCTTAAATATTAAATAATAAATATTAAGCTATTTAATTTATTCTATCTCCATAGATTAAATTAAATATATTTAACTTATTATTACGATTATGCCATTTATTTCTTAAATAAATATTTTTTTTGCAGTGTGACCCTTTAGGTACTCCATATTAAACCTGTTGTGAATAAATCAATTAGAATAATTTTAATTTTATTTAAAAACATAAATTAAACTATGTAAATGATTTAAATAAATAATATTTATTCTACAATAAGGGTAAGCCCCCTTAGCGATCAACGACTTTGCAGATAATATAGATTTCAACATTAATCACAATAGAACCTTTCGGTGAATAGTTACCGTACAATTCAATCCTTCTACCATACAATGTCCCTATTAAATATAAGACATGGAATTACTGTCAAGTCTTATTTTATTTAATTATATGCATTTCGATTCTTAAATGCACAACTCTAAATAATGCAAATTAGAAACTCCTTTCTAATTTCATTCTGCCTTGGCCAAGGACAACTGAGTTGTTATTTTATCGAATCGCATAGGACATTCTCATCTTTTATTAGATGTGGTAGATTCTTTGTTGATCATTCACCTATCTCCATGTACAACTTATTATACCCAAGCATACCCTTTGATATACCCTAAAGGTCTTAAGGGACATGTCAAAGTATAACTTATCATACACAAGATACTATGATGATCTCAAGTTCAAGGATCACTTGTACTACTATCACTAGAGGAATTCCTATTGACAAACAAGTAAAACTCTATTAGGTATTTCTTTAGCGAGTCACGTTCAGTAAACTTATTCTCCAATAAGCACCTACATAGTTGCTTTAGTGTCTCCACACAAATGATTATGAGATCAATCATCCTCTTCCTAAGAGTAAGCAAAGTATATACTAATCTATCCGGATTCACTAATCGCTATTTAGTAATCCAACGATTAGGAACGATTTTAGTTTTAATATTTCTAAGAATTTAGATCTCATTAGCATGATCATCATCATGATTCTAAAAGCATTGCTTAAAACTATGAGTTTATCACATATTAAATAATAGCACTATGTAGATAAAGTAAAATGCCTTTAATAAATCAATTCTTTTATTAATAAATGAATAAGATTACAAAGTATATGCTACATCATATCAAATATGACTGACTTGTATGCATACTACATCCAAATATGACTAATGGGAATTACTCCTTATTTACAACTTCTATATTCATAGGATATTTTAATTCTTCTTGGGGTAAGTTTAATCGTTGCGTGAATTCGTATTAGACGAAGGAACAAGTAGCACCCGAATCAAATAATACATATGCATTTATATCATTGATCAGAATGATACCTAAAACAACATCTTTTGATGCGACCGCATCCTGAACCGTCAAGTTGAAAGTCCTTGTGGTTGGTCAGCTTTGTGACGGTGGTCCAGCGATTGTGAGATTGCCACCACTACTTCCCCTGCCTCCATTTCCTCCACTTGCACTCTTCCTCAGGCAATTCTTCGTCTGATGATCCAGTGCTCCACAGTTGAAGCATCCACTCTTCTTTGGAGCGGGACAATTGGGAGAGATGTGCCCCTCCCACCCGCAGTTGAAGCACACATTCTTTCCTTTTAGGCATGCGCCTGAATGGTTCTTCCCACAATCTTTGCATGCCTTTGATCTCTTCTTTGCATCCCCTGGCTTACTCCTAGAACTCACTGGGTAGTTGTTGTTGTTATTGTTGTTGTTATTCTACTTTCTCTTATTAGCACCACTACTACTTCCTTCCCCTCTATTTCCTCATTAATTCTTCTTCTTTTTCTCCTTGTTGAACTTCATCAATGCTTCACTTCCTCCCTCAGCAATTATGGCCTTCTCCAGCAAAGTAGCGAAGTTATTTGTTTGAAGCACCGACAATTTGCTGTACAACCACGGCTTGAGACCTTGTTCAAACCTCCTCGTCTTTCTCTCTTCAGTGTCAACCTGATGAGGTGCAAACCTCGCCAAACTTTATGGCATATTGGGGTACCGTTATCTCCTCCTGCTTAAGTTCTAGAAATCGCATTTCCATGCAACTCTGCATACTTGCGGGAAAGTAATTCTCGAAAAACACCCTCTTGAATTGTTCCCATGGTACTACTGCTCCAACCCTGTTCTGGTTCACCTCCCACCAGAAATTGGCTTCTCCCTTCAGCATATACGTAGCAAATATTATCTTTTGCTCCTCTCCTACTCTGGCGATTGCAAACACCTTCTTGATTTCCTTGACCCATGTTTGAGCCTCGATAGGCTCCGTGGTCCCTTTGAATTTCAGGGGTCCCACGCTTTTGAAATCTTTGAAGGTTGCCACTTGGGCCGTCAGAGGGTTATTGTTATTATTATTCGTTGCCCTACCCTGCAGTGCTCCGACTAGCAGGTCTATAAATTGTTGCAAGGGATTCGGTTGATCCCCAGTATTACTGGCTGATTCTTCTGGTGTTTGTTGACATCGAGGTCTTCCTCTAGGCATTTTTTGTTTAATAAAATTTATATGTTATCAACTCATAACTTATTCTTACGACATTTACAATTATTTAAAGATTTAGTTATCACATCACACATTTAAATAAACACATCTTTATTCATACGAAAGTCATGGCACTATGCTGCCTTACATCACTTAACATCACGCTATTTACATCATTATCCCATAACTCGAACAAAAGTTAGGATTTAAGTATTTATAATAATAGATAAGCGTTCATTATGTTAAAAATTAAAAGTTCATTACATATAAACTCAAAGACCCCTTCTAACGGCGTCTTCGTGCTCCCCATCAGCTATGTTTAGAACTAGCCCCCAACTTATTGCGTGCCTGGACTGGTGCTTCTCACGCGGGTAATGGTACACCCTATGCTGAAACCTATCAGGCGCTGATCTAAATGCATACCGCATCCTATCCATCCTAACCTTCTTACTCCTTACTTCATTCTCTAACTCATCCCTTTAGTTTTCAGCCCTTACACGGTCTGTCATCTCATCCCTCCAGTAAGTGGTAATCAAATGTTTATTAGTTCGAAGACTCTGAACTCTTGCCTCCAATGTAACGCCCCCAAATCCGGGTCCCTTGAACCTCGAACCTGGTGCGTCACGATGCATCATCTTCATACCTGTTCTATAACTAATGCGGAAAATATAAACATACATTGTTTATTTCAGAGTATTCTATAACATTTCCCAAGGTCTACAACCTTTATCTTGATACATACCTTAATAACTCAAAAGGTTTACATGATCATTTTCATAAGGTATCATAATAGTTAACGCATATTAAGTTACTCTTGAACTTTTTCTCTTGTCTTTGTCCTTCTTGAAGCACTTGAGCTTAACTGAAATATTATCATGATATAGCAAGAGTGAGCAACTACTTTGCTCAGCAAGTTTAAATACAAGAAAGATATATCATGATTGAAAAAGAATAAACTTTCGAATTTTCAACAATATATAATAATTGTGAAAGAACGATAATCAAATTTCAATAAATGAATAACTGAATCAATAACGCTGAGTGGCCAACAATGACCATGAACAAATTTGGTAATCAAGGTGATCAGTCTTTCATACCAGGTAAATATATGCAACTTGCACTAAGTGCGATTAAACAATAACTTTCATTGATGTGGAATAATTGCCAATAATTAAACCACTAGCATGCTTGAAAATATTAATTCAAGTTTGAGTTAGGAAACTTGCAATAACGTAAAAAGTTTAGGGTTAAGAACTTGCCTCGTCCGTCGATTACTGTTACACAATCTAATTTAATCTCTTATGAAAGACCTATCATTTATAAGATTGATCTTTCAATCAGCATATCATATCATACCACATAATACTGCTACTTCTATAAATAAATCATCTAACATTTAGCCACATAATCAAATGTTAGATAACACCTTAAACCATCAATATTATCATCGTCCTTTGATAATATTTCAATCACTTAATCAACATCTTAAAACTCTCGTCTCATATTATTAATCATTTAATAATATTTTAATAATATCTTAGGCACTTAGAAATATTATTAATCAGTTAATAATATTCTAATCACACTTTAATATTATTAATCATTTAATAATATTCAAAATTACTTCTTAATATTATTAATCATTTAATAATATTTTATTCACTTTCTAATATTATTAATCATTCAATAATATTTTAATTCACTTTCAAATATTATTAACCCTTTAATAATATTTTGATCACTTAATATCATTTATTAATGTCTTAATCATTACAAATATTATTAACCATGTAATAATATTTTAATCATCTAATAATAATTTAATCTAATATTATTAAATATTTAATAATATTTTAATCATTTATTAGACTCATGAACAATTTAATTTAATTGTTTGTCCTTATTATTTAATTTAGTTAACATACATATTTGGTCATACACATAATATTTTATTAAAAATGACCAAATCACCCATATAAAATCTTAACATATCATATTAAAGGTCATTAAGCAATAAAATAACATCCACACATTTTTTAACTTAACATAACTTAATTTTCTCATTTATTCTTAACTTAATCATAGGTATGAAAAATACCAAAACAACTTATTATTTTTTTATCTTTTGAGAAATATCAGTATATGATATTTTAGTTCTATAATAATTTTCCTGTAATTTTTCATTTTCGTTTCCTATTTTTAAATAGGCTAAAACAGTCCAAAATGGCTATATTTATTATAAATTATTCGTTTGTTCAACAATTCTGAAATTTATACGGTAGACTCATACTATCATATACTACTTCCAGTTAAATTTCCATAATTTTCTGGGTTGTATTCATTGAGTTATAATAATTTACTTTTACAATCGTATTTTCTTATAAAAGCCATAACTCCCTCTCAGGACATCAAAAAATTCTCATCTTTGGTAAGCATCTAGTTAACTTGATATACTAACATACCACAAAAGACCAGAATTTTTAGAGTAACAAAAGTGGCCGAAACAGTGGTCGGAGCAAACTGGCCAGGGAGCTTTAACAGTTTTCCAGATTTTTGTCGGCAGGAAGTGTTTTGCCCAAAATTACACCACGGTTGATCCGTTTAATCTTTTTAAGTGATTCCACTTGGATTCATCAGATAACTCATATATCTAACACCACTCTTTGACGGATCATAAAAAGAAGTTATAGATTTCAAATGGTAAAAGTCCAAAGTGGACTGAAATTTAGTGTTTTTAGGCTTAAAAACTGTTTTTGTTTTTCTTCTTTGTTCATGCTTATCAACATGGATAAACATATTCATCATCCTACATCATATTCTTATAACTTGTAAACAAGATGATACAAATTTCTTGAACATACCTTACTAAGAGATTTCTTCTTGAATTTAATTTGGTAGAGTAGTTCCTTTCCTTAGCTTATCTCCCTCTCTTTCTCGGTTAACTTAGGAAGATAGTATTTGTCAAAATACTTACAAGGCTTAAAAAATGAAGTATTTATAGAGCCTAACAATTTAATTGGGTGAATTCTTTCTTATGCTTCCTTGTCATTTCCTTGCCATCCAATCCCCTCACAAAATCATTAGTTTGTAAATTCTCATATGGTCCCTCTAATAGACAAAGTTTCCAAGCAACCAATAGGAGAGAAGTTTGGTAAGAATAATAAGGGAAAAGTTGGATTTATTAGGAAATGAAAAATATATTCCCTCTTAATACCCGCACACTCCCTCCATTTGTCCTCTCTTTCTTTTTTTTTCTTTTTTTTTATTCATTAGTTTATTCCATCACATGGTTCCACTATCCTAAGTCATTGTTCATGTGCCTTTAATTATTTCCTCCACAAATTATTAGCCTCCTCCTTCCAATCAAAGTTGCCGACAGCCCCCTAGGGGCCCACTATTCTCAATTTTTTTTTTACTCATCCATTTAACTGTCCATTTGACCATTTCGGATATTAAAAATTAACTTTTTCGATCTTATAGTCGATTCGTACTAATTTCGACGTTTCGGACTCAACTGTCTAGTCCGCGTCTCCAAATTCTACTCCGAACTCAAATTCAAAATTTCAAGCACTATTCTTATTTTATTAGAACAAAATACATACGTTAATTCATCAAAATTAAGTAAGTGAATTAATCAGCTCATACATGAAATTTAGTTCATAATAGTTCTATTACCATCCAAGGCTCAATATTCAAATTATATTATTTAATAATATAATATAATTTAATCTCAATTAATTAATATTAATTAATTAATTAATTTCATCCACTTTCTTTAATGATTTAATTAAATATTAAATCTCATTTTTCCAATATATGTATATATTTCATATCTATATAAACACATTTAATCTATTATACAAAATCACATACTTCACATTTTATGAAACACATATATACATATATGTTCAAATCTATTTTATCTCTTGATAACAATTTTATTTATTAAATTTTTATTTTAAATTTCTGAAATATCTGGGATATTACATTCACCCATTCTTCTAAGAATTTTGTCCTCGAAATTATGGCACAGTCATCTCTATTCATTCTACTCCTCTATTTTCAAATCTAGGTTTTATTCTTTAAACCTTTATTTAATTATTCGAGATCTTATTTACAAGTCTCATAAATTTTCGGGTTATCACATCCAATCCGTTCATCGTACTCCCCATGTGGGCCCCGATGGCCTTCTTCTCTTCTTGCAACCTCTTCACCTTATGGTCTGTTGCCCGTAGCTTGTTTGCCAACTCCATGTTCCTAGCCAACAGATGGTGCACCAACGCACCAAGCTGAGCCACAGCCCCCTACTCCTCCAGCTACTGACCCTCTAACTCATGGACTCTGTCGTCCAGCTCAGTGTTTCTATCCATCAGCTCGTCTAACAACCTATCCTCGGGTGCTTCCTTAGAGTCCTCCTTGAAAGTAGTATGCACACAAGACAATCATATTTGATATGATGTAGCATATACTTTGTAATCTTATTCATTTATTAATAAAAGTATTAAAGACATTTTACTTTATCTACATGGTGTTGTTATTTAATATATGATAAACCCATAGTTTCAAGCAATGCTTTTAGAATCATGATGATGATCATGCTAATGAGATCTAAATTCTTAGAAAGCTTAAAACTAAAATAGTTCCTAATCGTTAGATTACTAAAAAGAGGATTAGTGAATCCGAATAGATTAGTACATACGTTGCTTGCTCTTATGAAAAGGATGATTGATCTCATAATCATTTAGGTGGAGACATTAAAGCAAGTATGGAGGTGCTTATTGGAGAATAAGTTCATTGAACGTGACTCGTTGTAGGAATACCTAATGGAGTTTTACTCACCTGTCAATAGGAATTCCTCTAGTGATAGTAGTAAAAGTGATCCTTGGACTTGAGATCATCATAGTATCTTGTGTATGATGAGGTATACTTTGATATGTCCCTCAAAACCTTTAGTGTATATTAAAGGGTATGATTGGGTATGATAAGTTGTACATGGAGATAGGTGAATGATCAACAAAGAATCTACTACATCTAGTAAAAGATGTGAATGTCCTATGTGATTCGATAAATGACAACTCAGTAGTCCTTGGCCAAGGCAGAATAAAATTAGAAAGGAGTTTCTAATTTGCATTATTTAGAGTTGTACATTTGAGAATCGAAATGCATATAATTAATATAAAATAAGACTTAACAGTAATTCCATGTCTTATATTTAATTGGGACATTGTATGGTAGCCAATCATATTTGGCAAGAGTAATAGTAGTACAAGAGGTTGGGTATTGGCAAAACCCTAGTTTCTATTTCTATAGAAATTCTAAGTACTCTCCACAATCTAATGCAAGAGTGTGTAACCCTAATCTATGATAAGACTCCTCTTATTTATAAATGTAGGAATAACTCTTCCCTAAACTATTTAGGATTAGGGTTTCTATTATAATTAAACTCCTTTAATTAATTATGTTCCTAATCCAATTAGGAATTCATGGGAGAGTACTTCTATTAATTAATTCTCAATTCCTATTAGGAATTAAATAATATTAATAGTAGTAATAATAATAATAAGACTCCTCTTATTAATTTATATTTAATATTTCCAAAATACTAAATAATAAATATTAAGCTATTTAATTTATTCTATCTCCATAGATTAAATTAAATACACTTAACTTATTATTACAATTATGTCATTTACTTCTTAAATAAATATTTTTTT
The DNA here is from genome assembly GCA_034770075.1 of Aralia elata. Classification (NCBI taxonomy): domain Eukaryota; kingdom Viridiplantae; phylum Streptophyta; class Magnoliopsida; order Apiales; family Araliaceae; genus Aralia; species Aralia elata. Next base: position 57,952 of record JAVJAP010000126.1, read on the forward strand.
TCCTTTTGCGGTGTGACCCTTTAGGTTCTCCATATTAAACCGGTTATGAATAAATCAATTAGAACAATTCTAATCTTAATTAAATAAATAAATTAAACTATTTAATTCATTTAAATAAATAACATTTATTCTACAATAAGGGTAAGCCCCCTTAGCGATCAACGACTTTCCAGATAATATAGATTTCAACATTAATTATAAAAGAACCTTTGAGTAAATAGTTACCATACAATTCAATCCTTCTACCATACAATGTCCCAATTAAATATAAGACATAGATTTACTGTCAAGTCTTATTTTATTTAATTATATGTATTTCGATTCCCAAATGCACAACTCTAAATAATGCAAATTAAAAACTCCTTTCTAATTTCATTCTGCCTTGGTCAAGGACTACTGACTTGTCATTTATCGAATCACATAGGACATTCACATCTTTTACTAGACGTGGTAGATTCTTTGTTGATCATTCACCTATCTCCATGTACAACTTATTATACTCAATCATACCCTTTGATATACCCCAAAGGTCTTAAGGAACATGTCAAAGTATAACTCATCATACACAAGATACTATGATGATCTCAAGTCCAAGGATCACTTGTACTACTATCACTAGAGGAATTCCTATTGACAGACGAGTAAAACTCCATTAGGTATTGCTTAGCGAGCCACGTTCAGTGAACTTATTCTCCAATAAGCACCTATATACGTGCTTTAGTGTCTCCACATAAATGATTATGAGATCAATCATCCTCTTACTAAGAGAAAGCAACGTATGTACTAATCTATCCGGATTCACTAATCCCCAATTTAGTAATCCAACGATTAGGAACAATTTTAGTTTATGAGCTATCTAGAATTTAGATCTCATTAGCATGATCACCATCATGATTCTAAAAGCATTGCTCAAAACTATGGGTTTATCACATTTAATATAACAACAATATGTAGATAATATAAAATGCCTCTTAAGAAAATCAATTATTTTATTAATAAATGAATAAGATTACAAAGTATATGCTACATCATATCAAATATGATTGGCTTGTGTGCATACTACTTTCACCTTGGACTTGAGATCATCATAGTATCTTATGTATGATGAATTATACGTTGACATGTCTTTTAAGACCTTTAAGGTATATCAAAGGGTATGATTTGGTATAATAAGTTGTACATGAAGATAGGTGAATGATCAACAAAGAATCTACCACATCTAGTAAAAGATGTGAATGTCCTATGTGATTTGATAAATGACAACTCAGTAGTCCTTGGCCAAGGCAGAATGAAATTAGAAAGGAGTTTCTAATTTGTATTATTTAGAGTTGTGTATTTGGGAATCAAAATACATATAATTAAATAAAATAAGACTTAACAGTAATTCCATGTCTTATATTTAATTAGGACATTATATGGTAGAAGAATTGAATTGTACGGTAACTATTCACTGAAAGGTTCTTTTGTGATTAATGTTGAAATCTATATTATCTGGAAAGTCGTTAATCGCTAAGGGGACTTACCCTTATTGTAGAATAAATGTTATTTATTTAAATGAGTTAAATTGTTTAATTTATTTATTTAAATAAGATTAAAATTGTTTTAATTGATTTATTCACAACCGGTTTAATATGGAGAACCTAAAGGGTCACACCGCAAAAGGAAAATATTTATTTAAGAAGTAAATGACATAATTGTAATAATAAGTTAAGTGTATTTAATTTAATCTATGGACATAGAATAAATTAAATAGGTTAATATTTATTATTTAATATTTTAAAAATATTAAATATAAATTAATAAGAGGAGTGTTATTATTATTATTACTTTTACTATTATTTAATTCCTAATAGGGATTGTGAATTAATTAATAGAAGTACTCTCTCATGAATTCCTAATTGGATTAAGAGTTTAATTTAATTAAAGGAGTTTAATTAAAATAGAAACCCTAATCCTAAATAGTTTAGGGAAGGGTTTTCCTACATCTATAAATAAGAGGAGTCTTATCATAGATTAGGGTTACACACTCTTGCATAAGAATTGTGGAGAGTACTTGCAATTTCTATAGAGATAGAAACTAGGGTTTTGCTAATGCCCATCTTCTTGAACAAGTATTATTTCTTGGTGGATCACCTATAGAGGTCAAACACTTGGGTGGCTAACTTTGATCAAAGCGAAGAAATTTAATCGGTGGAATTCAAGGAGAAAGCGAAGGAATTGGAGGTGAACTTGTACCCGAGGAAGTTTTGATTCACGAGGGTATAATTCTATATCTCTGTCTCTTTCGTTTAATTGATAATTGAACACAAAGAAAGATCATGGTGATGGTTTGTATTAAAATTTAAAATCCGTTTTATCGCGCTTTCGCTCTATTTATGTAATTTGATTGCATGCTTGCGTATTATACAAACCTAACAGTGGTATCAGAGCCAATCCTTGTGTTAATTATTGATTTTGTTAATTCCATGTATGAATTAATATACAATTCGATCGGATTTTTTGGGCTGAAATTTTTTTCCGATTCTACGTCGCGGCCGAACCCAGAAAATTGTTTCTGGGGGTGCAGCGCGGCCGCGCCTGTAACGCCCCCGAAACTCGGGTCTTACCTTGAACCCGATTCCCGCGCGTCACGGTACTACCCATACCACATGGGCTTACTACATGTATGTAATTACAATAATATAACAACATATCCTCATCTAATCCCAGGCACGAAGACCTTAAATAAAACACTTATGACCAAGGTTGAATAAATACCATGATCCTTTACAATATCTCATGTGTGAACGCAAGGTTCAGATTCTGACTTTATCCAATCCCTGAATATTCGCAAGGTTATTCAATAACCAATACATTCGTTATAAAAATGTCCTTTATACAACATCGACATCCTTGTAGTTTACTATAACAAGTAACTAACATAATCACATCATAAATACTATAATGGATAACCTTCATTTCTAACTCAGGGTTTACATAGTCAAATTCACGTACATCATATACCGTCATCATAGCTAAATAATTACAGTAAAGGGACATTTAGAAACCTTCCTGTTTCCATGCGCCTCTAATCCTTATCATCACGATATCAAGATAATTGCATTGCGTCGTAAATCTGCAAAAGTTTTATTTTTGCAAGAATGAGCACGACGGCTCAGCAAGAACTAACAGTTTTCACATTTCATGCTTCACGTAACACATAAGTTTGCATTTATCCATGCATCATGATTCTCATACTATGCATCTTACTCATGCATTATAAATCTTATGCAATTCATCTATATATATGCATCATGCATCTCATAGCATACCTCATGCATCTCACATTGTACATTTACAATAATTCAAGTTCCACATAGAACAATATAGTCACATAATTGCACGTTATGTACACTTTAATCATGCTCTCATATAATCCACATAATAGTGAAAGATTTAGTAATCAAGTCATGTACATCAATACATTTAAACCAGTCAACAAGTTACTGAAAGAACTTGCCTTTAAGCGTTCCTTGCCAAATTATGATGGTTCGTCCTTCAAATATCATACACAATTTATTTAACAATAATATACCAATTAGTCACTAAAAAGGCTTCATATAATGGTTTACAATATAACAACTCTTATCTCATATTGTTCGCGCATTATAAATTAATAACGCGATTAACTCTAAAACGTTACTCGGCGTCGCGTCATTTGAAAACGTTACGACCCTTATCACCATCAATACTTATTGGTTACATTAACCCCATCCCGTATCTTATAATGTTCGTTTCATTTGAATCGAGACATTATTCAAGTTCATTAACACTTTACACGACGTTTCGACGTTTACACGTCACACACCTAATTCGCCTCCTTTGCATGTGCTTAGCATGCTCATGCATTGGTTTATAAACACACTATCATGTTTCATTAGTATTAGAAACAAAATATAAAACAAGATTATACACACTAGTTACGACGTTACGACGCTTGCACGTCTATACGCTAAACTTGATTATTCGAACGCCTAGGCGACATGCATTTGCGTACGCCTAACATGCCCATTCAATTTATCTAATACTCATTGGTTAATGTTAAGTATCAGTATAAATCATAACATTCATGTTATAAAACTTAGAACATCATTTAACATTGTCGGGAGCATTACGCGTGCTTACGCGCATGCTCGACACTCTCCGATTGCCCCCAAAAACACATCAGTCATACAAATGGTCAATTTGGGAATTGATCCCGACCTCAAATGGAAAAACTTAAAGAACGAAAGTTGTAGGTCTACTCGTTCTCTTTCCAAATCATCTTGAATCATCTCAATCCGAGTTCGTATGCGAAAGTTATGCCCATTTTACTAAAGGACGTCGGAGCAGTTTTGCACAGTTTCCTTACTAGCGCCGTTGGCGCTCACAATGGCCTATGGCCAGCGCCTACAGCGCTCCTATGCAGTAGCTGGCCCCGTGGCCAGCGCCTACAGCGCCCAGCCAAGCGCCGTTGGCGCTAGGCCTGAGTCCCCAACGCGTTTTGCTTCCCGGAATGCTCTGTTTTGGTGTTCTAGACCTATCTTGCTTCCAATCACCATAACTCCCTCAATACACGTTCAAATTGGTCCGTTCCGGACTCTATGGACTCCTAAGACATAGGGCTACAACATATCAAAAATTCAGAGCTATCCATTAACATTAACATGGCCAAATCTTAGGCCAAAGTATCAACTCATGTTTTATTTTCGTGTTCTTGGTGTTCTTGGTGTTCTTCACCAAAATATCACCAAAACTTCGTTTTAATCCCTTTTTACTCCATTCCAACTGGGTTAAACTCATAACCCATGGAAGTACAATATCATAACAACAAACGAATTAAACAAACACAAAATCATAGCTACAAAGTCCTCTAAATCGTCCAAATGTCCAAGTTCATGTCCAAAGTTCATTGTTCTTCATGTTCTTCATCCTCCTTAAGTATAGGTACAGATTTCTTACATTTTTGTTCCACTTTGATGTTATTAATGGCTTATATAACCTCTTAACAACATTTACAAACAATCACCACAAATAAAAATACCAAGAATCGCCACAAATCCGACCCACAAGCTTAAGAGCTCAAAACTAAGAAAAACTTGAAAAACTCAATAAGAAATCGAATGGATGTTGCCTCTTTTTAAGTCTTAAATAAAAGAGCTCTAACTCACGCAAGTATACGTGGTCAACAAGTAATACAGAGGAAGTAGAGTATCGTCCCACAGAGACAGGATTAAATTAATTCATTATGCATCAGTTCTATCACTGTACTTATTTGCCTAAACTATTGTCTTACTTTTGGTGATAAAATTATTTCTAAGTTAATTAATAACTAAATATGCAAATACTAACGAAATATATTAAGCTTGGAATTAATGGGATCCTAACTTCATTTAATAGTTCATCTAATTATCGCTATCATGCTAGACAATGCACATATCACAGAAAAGTAGCCAAGGACACTAAAATAGACATAATCATCTGTCAATGTATTATGACCTACTTACATAATATCCATACTCAATAGACACCATGTAATCACCACTATAACCAAAATCACTATATTTCTGTGTGAAATTGCAATTATATTGATTTTAAGCTCAAGCCCTTATTTTGACTCTTACGGTAAAACAGTATATTTCTATCTGATTCACAAAATATTAAGCTATCCAATTAAGCCTCATATTCGCAAGTTATCATGATTACAATCCATACCTATATGTTATTTTTCAATTCCATATAAGTACTGAAATCGAATGGTGATCAAGCATTCATACATGTAAAACAATCATGATAAAAGTTCCTTATGATATGCAAAACAATCTAACAATCAAGCTTATAATTAAACTACATATTAAAATCCGTTAGAATCCCATAATGGAGATTAGTTCATGTCTGAACCAAAAACCATTATGGGATCAAAACTAAACATGAAAAATAAACAATCAATTGAAGAAAGAAGAAATAGATTGATCAAACCCAATTGAAGAATAAAATCCAAGATAAGCTTAAACCCACATCAAAATCCAAAGCTTGAACAAAAGTAATCCACTGAAAAATCCCTCTCTCTAGAAAAGTAAAAAAAATATCTATGATATCTCTCAAACTACTAAAAGTCTCCAAGTTTTTATACTTAGGGTTTCCTTCTCCCTATCTAATCAATATAGACTAGAATCCTCTTCAGAATTGGCTTCCTTTTCCTCCTCCAGCTGAACTTTTTCAACCAAAAATCGAACCTAGCGCTATTAGCGCTTGAGGGAGCGCATCTGGCGCCAATATGCAGTAGGTGTAGCGCCTCTGGCGCTTGAATGGGCGCTTCTGGCGCTCACCCTTGTCCAGCAAATTACAAAAATGCCACTAGGTGTGTTTTAAGCTCCAAAATCACCCTTTTGCCCCTCCAGCTCCAACCTACAATAAAGAAACACCAAAAACAAGTAAAATAATACTATAAGCACTTAAAAACCACAATAATTAAGTCTAACAATACATGATTCGTAGGTATAAATCCCACTCATCAAATACCCCCAAACTTAACCAATTGCTTGTCCTCAAGCAATGCAATGATGCAAATGCAAACTAACTATCATGCCTACGAATCCAACAATCAACCAACATAGTATCCAACACCAGGCCTCAAAGATATCATACAATACTTAAGTAGAATCTCTAACCAATGCAAAGTTTCTAACTTTAACCAATGAGTTAAGATACACCTGTCATCACCCATGTCGTGCGTGTGTGTATATCAACCATTTCAATCAATTACAACTCAAATCCATCACATAATTGACTTCTTAGAAGAAAACTTTCAATTGTAACTCAATTCAACCCGTGAACACAACCAATTCAACTGATTCAAGCAATCACTAAGCATAGGGGTTTTTCGAAAGTTATTTAACACATATAAATCCTTTTTAAACCCTTCCCCAGAAATATAGAACAAATTTTTTTTTTCTTTTTAGTGAGTGCATTTTATGCTCCATCTCACTTTCTTCTGAACGAGTGCGTTTTACGCTCCATCTCGTTCCATGTGTTTATGAGTGAGTGCGTTTTACGCTCCATCTCAACCCACCACATGATCCACTCTTCAATTGGGAAAGGTTCAAAATTTTCCAAATTTTTCTTCTTCTTTTTTTTTCATTTTTTCACCCCAAGATTCCCCCAAACTTAGATTCTTGCCTGTTTTTCATTTAATGGACGTTTCACTGATATTATCAAGTTTTAACCCAAATCTTCTACCAGAAGAAAATTATGCAACAATTTGAATTTAATTGGTCAAAACAATTGATTATGTGCTTTCCTTGCCAACAAAAGTTTCAGACAAGTTAAACTTCACTTCCTAATCAAAGTCATCACTAAGCACCAGTTTTCAATTCTTCTCAAGTTAAAACCATGAAACCAGTCTTATCATTGGCCACATTAGATACTATATCAATTTATGCTTAATTCATGAAACTAAATGCATAACACAACCTAAAACACAATTAACATGCAACTAAATGCTTGACACACCCTAAAATATAATGCACTACCATGCAACAAGTCTAACACAATGAAACCAAAACAAACTACATGCATGAAAACAAAAAAAAAAAAAAAACTAAAACTACCCCCCAAACTGAACAAGTCAATGCCCTCATTGAAAAAAAAATAAAACATTAAGAACAGAGGACTCCCCTGATGAAGAACACTACTCGTCATCACTGCCATCAGCAGCGTCATCATCATCCTCATCATCCGCATCAGGAGGCGAGTCAGGTGGTGGGTAAATAGATAAAGGAGGAGCTGGAGGAAACTGAAAAGGCCCTGCTGCAGGATTCAACCGCCCAAACATATCCGCCAAGGCTGTGGAACAATTAACATTATAAGCATAAATCTCCGCCTGGCGTAGAGCAAGGCGATTCTGCTGTCTAGTCATCCGATCAAAACCCCTCTGAATCGACCCTGCTACGAGATCTATCCGACGAGTATGATGCCGAAGGTCCTGTCGGATAGTCTCAACTATAGTAGGAGCTGGAATTGGATCCTCAACAGGTGGTGGCTGTTCCGGTGCCTGCTCCTGTGGCTGCTGCTGAGGTAGAATGAAACCTAAACCCCGCGGATGCGACTCACCTCCACCCCAGACTCTATAACGTCCCATGGCAATATGATCAATAGGCGGCAATGGGACCTGCATCAATTCATCTTTATCCCACTGGACTCCAGCTCGACGGCACAAATCAGTGATCAAGGAAGGGTGAGGCAGTCCACCTGTGGTACTACCCTCAAGCGTGTGTATGATAGATTCATGAATTATCTCCCCTATATCCACTATCTTCCCTTTAGCAATGCAAAACAATAACGACGCCCGCACATTAATGACATCGCTCATATGGCGGCACGGCATCAATTTAGCACAGATAAAAGCATGCCATGCTTTTCCATATCGACTCAATTTGGATGATGGAAAATGTACAGCTTCGTGTTGGTCAGACAGCTTCCATTCAGTTCCTGGTTCACAGAGGGCTTCTATAATCTCAGAATAATCCAAATCTTCTTCCAAGTATTTCGTATAGCCATCCCTGTGAATTTTCTGTAACCCATAATACGCATCAATATTTTTACGGCCCACATTGATTTCCTTACCACGAACCATAACTAGATTCTCATCAGCTTCTTTAGCATTAGCATAAAACTCCTTCACAATATTCACGGCAGCTGGTTCGGGTTGTGCAGTAAATGCCATCCAATTTCGACTGCGTATCATTTGAGCTAGCTCTCCATCTACCCGATCAATAGGTAGCAAGCCACGCTCCGGAATTAGAGATTTCCCGGAAGACCAATTTTTAAACCTATCACTTGCTTCAAGGCTAACAAACTTCTTCTTATCATACTTGACCACAGCTGATGAACCTGAACTTTCCCCTCTATGTCTTTTGGGAGCCATTGATAACCAATTAAGCACAAATCAAGACCCAAAAGAACTCAAAATTTCGTTGGGGCAATATATCAAACACTTGGCGTGCACACTTGAAAAACCCTTGTGCAATGGTTCCCCCCAAACTTATGAATAAACCAAATTAGCACAATAAAATCCCCCACACTTACAAGCATAAATATAGACAATTGAAATTGAAACCCAATCCCAATTGAGCCAACACAAGTTCAATTGGGTGCACAATCAAAAACTTGTTCCAAATACTAGCAACTCAAATCTTTAGCCAACAATTTCAAGTTTGGAGGGATCAATAAAGTAAAGCTTACTTGAAGTTGGAATTACCCATGTGAAAACCTTTACTCCTTCTTGGCTATGGAAGTTCGTGGTTGTACTTGTGGAGAGTCGACGGTAGTGGGAACTATGGGTGGGTGATTGTTGATGTTTGATTTGGGGAAACAAATGCTTCTATGTAGCAACAATGGTGAGAGGTGAGCTGGAGTCGGCTGAAACTAGGTAGAGGAAGAATAAAATTGATTTTGGATTGAAAAGCCTTTAAAAATCCCGACCTAGGGTTTAAAATTTTTTTTTTTTTTTTTTTTTTATACCGGGCGCTTCTAGCGCTATGAACTGAATGGGGCGAGCGCTAACAGCGCTATGGTGCAGTGTGTTGGAGTTTTGGCCAGCGTCGTTGGCGCTATGTGGAGCGCGATTAGCGCTTGGGGGCAAACGGTGTGGGCGCTGAGCAGCGCCATTGGCGCTTGAGTCGTGCATTGATGGGCGCTGCTGGCGCTGAATGGCAGTAGCTGGCGTGGGTGTGTTGCACATCAAGCGTTGCAGGCGCTAATCTTGTGGGAATTGGGCGCTATGAGCGCTGAATGTCAGTAGCTGCTGCTTGATGTAGCGCTTCAAGCGTTTGGTAGAGCGCTGCCAGCGCTGTTAGGCACACTTGGTCAAATTGTTGGCCAATTTCACGTTTCCACCTGCACAAACATCAACCTAAGTCCAAAATTAGTTACAGAAAGCTTTTTTTATGTTTTTTTGTTTTTGTTTTTTTTTTTTTTGAAATAGAATAAATTACAAAACGAAAGATGAATAAAAGATTAAAATGCTGGGTTGCCTCCCAGATAGCGCTAAGTTATAGTCAATTAGCTTGACTGACTTTGATTCTCATGTCGCAGAAAGGAGTACGGTGACTTTCTGTCGATCCACCTCATCCCCAAAGTAATGCTTCAACCTCTGCCCATTCACCTTAAACGTTTGATCCGGAAATTTGTCGTATACTTCAATCGCGCCATGTGGAAAAACCGTCTTTACTGTGAATGGTCCCGACCATCTCGATTTCAGCTTCCCGGGAAAAAGTTTAAGTCTGGAATTGAAAAGTAAAACCCTTTGTCCCGGTTCAAATGTTCTCTCAATGATCTTACGATCATGCCATTTCTTCACCTTCTCCTTATATAGCTTCGAGTTTTCATAAGCCCGTAGTCGAAATTCGTCCAACTCATTGATTTGGAGTAAACGCTTCTCCCCTGCAGCTGTCGAATCAAAGTTCAACTTCCGAATTGCCCAATATGCTTTGTGTTCAAGCTCCATCGGAAGATGACAAGCTTTTCCATATACCAGCTGAAACGGTGACATACCCAACGGAGTTTTGTATGCAGTCCTATATGCCCACACCGCGTCATCTAGCTTTAAGGACCAATCCTTTCTCGTCGGATTAACATTTTTTTCGAGGATTCTTATTACCTCTCGATTGGATACTTCCGCTTGGCCGTTTGTCTGGGGGTGATAAGCTGTAGCAATACGATGATTTACCCCATACTTAGCCAGCAACGCTGTGAACTGCCTGTTGCAGAAGTGACTACCTTCATCACTGATAATAGCCCTAGGAGTCCCAAATCTCGTGAAAATACTGCGATGCAAAAACTTTAGGACTACCTTGGCATCATTTGTCGGGAGTGCTGCCACTTCTACCCATTTAGACACATAGTCAACTGCTAACAAGATGTAGAGATTACCGCACGAAGATACGAAAGGACCCATGAAGTCAATCCCCCCCCAAACGTCGAAAACTTCTACTTCAAGGATCGTATTCAAAGGCATTTCATTCCTCTTTGAAATATTACCTACTCTTTGACATCTATCACACCGCTGAACAAAACTATACGCATCTTTAAAGATTGTCGGCCAGTAGAATCCTGCTTGAAGTACTCTAGCCGTTGTTCTCTCTCCGCCATAATGTCCTCCATACACAGAAGAATGGCAATCATGTAAAATCCCTTCAGTTTCACTATATGGGATACACCTTCTTATCATTTGATCCGCACATTGTTTAAACAAGTACGGCTTATCCCATATATACCATTTAACATCGTGCAAGAACTTTTTCTTTTGGTGCCCCACCAAGTCAGAAGGTAACGTCTTACTCACCAAATAATTTGCGTAATCCGCAAACCATGGGACTTCCCCGTGCACCACAAACAACTGCTCATCCGGAAAAGATTCATTGATTTCAACTTTTGTCTTCGATCTCCCTTTCCCGGCTGCTCTAGTCGAGATAAATGGTCTGCTACTTGATTTTCGGTACCTTTTCTATCCTTGATCTCCAAATCAAATTCTTGCAACAGCAATATCCACCTGATCAACCTGGGCTTTGCATCCTTCTTCGCCACTAAGTGTCGAATTGCCGAGTGATCCGTATACACTATTACCTTTGTGCCTATCAGATATGCCCTAAATTTATCAAAGGCATACACCACGGCCAATAACTCTTTCTCTGTGGTGGTGTAGTTTTAACTGTGCATCTGTAAGGGTCTTGCTGGCATAATAAATTACATGAAACATCTTCTCCTTCCTTTGCCCCAAAGCAGCTCCTACTGCGTAATCACTGGCATCACACATAAGCTCAAACGGCAACTCCCAATCTGGTGCTGTGATAACGGGTGCTGATGTTAGCTTATTCTTCAAATGCTCAAATGCTCTCATGCAGGCCTCATCAAAATTAAACTGTGTATCCTTCTCCAATAAACTGCACAATGGTTTAGTTATCTTGGAGAAATCCTTGATGAATCTACGGTAGAAACCTGCATGACCAAGAAAACTGCGGACACCTCTTACTGACGTAGGTGGAGGTAAATTCTCAATTGTTTCCCCAGCTTTTGCCCTGTCCACCTCAATGCCCTTCTTTGACACTTTGTGTCCCAGTATTACTCCTTCTTGTACCATAAAATGGCACTTCTCCCAATTCAATACTAAGTTTGTTTCAACACATCTCTTTAGAACCAATACCAAATTCTCAAGACATAGATCGAAAGAATCACCAAATACCGAGAAATCGTCCATAAATACCTCAACATTCTGTTCGACCATGTCTGAAAAAATCGCTGTCATACATCTTTGAAAAGTTGCTGGAGCATTGCACAACCCGAAAGACATTCTTCTAAAGGCAAAAGTGCCGTATGGACATGTAAACGTAGTCTTTTCCTGGTCTTCTGGAGCTATCGTAATCTGATTGTAGCCTGAATACCCATCCAGAAGGCAATAGTACTCATGACCCGCCAGTCGGTCCAACATCTGATCGATAAACGGTAGTGGAAAATGGTCCTTCCTTGTAGCTTTATTAAGCTTGCGGTAGTCCATGCAAATTCTCCACCCTGTTACTGTTCGCGTTGGGATCAGCTCGTTATTCTCATTGGTGACAACGGTCATTCCACCCTTCTTTGGTACGCACTGCACCGGGCTTACCCATGAACTATCCGAAATTGGGTAGATTATTCCCGCATCCAGCCATTTCAAAATTTCTTTCTTAACCACTTCTTTCATAATAGGATTGAGCCCTTCTTTGCTGTTCAACTGTCGGTTTACTACCATCTTCCAGCAGGATCTTATGCATGCAAAAAGAAGGGCTTATCCCCTTGATATCGGCTATGGTCCATCCAATAGCTGATTTAAACTGTCGAAGCACTCGTAGCAGTTTTTCCTCCTGAAAAGATGTTAGTGCAGAAGAAATAATCACAGGTATTAGCTTTGAATCTTTATTTAAAAATGCGTACCTGAGATGTTCTGGAAGTGGTTTTAACTCGAGTTCGGGAGGTGTCTCAAGAGATGGTTTCAACTTTACCGATGTTTCTCCCGCTTTTGTAAGTGGCTCGATAGGTGTTCTGAATTTTCCGAATTTGGGGGTGGTGTCCAGATATTGCACAAGTTCAGCACATTCTTCATCCTCCAAATCTGAATTTTCAGCAATCACTCTCTGCAGTGGTTCATAGCCTAATAAACTTTCAACTTCATTATTCACTATGCTATCCACCAAGTCTACTCTGAAGCATTCTTCTTCATCGGTTGGGAGCTTCATTGCTTTGAAAACGTTTTTAAACGTCACCTCCTGATCATGTACACGCATTGTGAGCTCCCCTTTCTGCACATCTATCAAAGTCCCTCCCCGTGGCCAGGAATGGTCTCCCTAGTATGATCGGTATATTTATGTCTTCCTCATAATCCAAGATGATAAAGTCCGCCGGAAAGATAAATTTGTCCACTTTCACCAATACGTCCTCCACTATCCCCCGTGGATATGTGATAGATCTATCGGCTAACTGCAGAGAGATATTTGTTGGTCTTGGTTCCGGCAACCCCAACTGACTGAACACTGACAACGGCATCAGGTTGATACTTGCACCAAGATCACATAAACATTTATCGAAGCTCATCTTTCCGATCGTGCATGGAATTGTGAAACTGCCCGGATCTTTCAGCTTTGGAGGTAGTTTACGCTGAAGCACTGCACTGCACTCCTCCGTCAAGGCCACTGTTTCAAATTCATCTAATCTTCTCTTCCTTGACAATATACCCTTCATGAACTTTGCATAACTTGGCATTTGTTCCAATGCCTCCGCGAAGGGTATGTTGATCTGTAATTTCTTAAAAACCTCCAAAAACTTTCTGAACTGGTTATCATCCCTCTGTTTATTCAATCTTTGCGGATATGGAACTCGTGGGTAAACTTGTGGTTCTGAATTCACGGGCTTCTTATTTGAACTGGTTTTTTCCTTCTCCACTTCTTGCGACTCAGATTCATCCTTCTTCTCTTTCTGTTCATCTTCAATTCTTATCTCAGTTTCTACCCCAGTGCCATCCCCTTGTAAACTCGGTGCTGCGGAGTCTGGTACTTTTCCTGAATATTGCTTTCCCGATCTGAGTGTAATGGCTTGACACTGTTCCTTACCTTCTCTCTCCGTGGATTTGCCTCTGTGTCACTTGGCAATGAACCCTGGGGCCTGCTGTTAAGCATAGTCGCCATTTGTCCCATCTGAGCTTCCAGATTTTTAATAGCCACTGCCTGGCTTTTGATCATCACCTCTGTATTTGCCATGTACTTTAACATCATCTCCTCCATTTCTGATTTCTTTTCCTGCGGAGGTGCGTATGGAGTAGGATGTTGTTGTTGAGAATATCCCGGTGGAAAAGGTGGTCGTGAAGCATACTGTTGCTGCGCCGGCTGAAACTGATTGTTCTGCTGAAACTGCTGGCTGCTGATTTCCTTGGTTGTTCGACCAACTAAAGTTTGGATGATTGCGGTTGTTGGGGTGGTATGTGTTCTGAAACTGACCTTGGTCTTTCTTATAAAGTGTTTCACATATTGCACCGACTCCGAGTTGAATAGCACATTGATCTGTTGAGTGCGACCCCAGCGTAAATCTCGCAAACAAAGGCAACTGACTTGGCTTTGCTTTCCGACAATGAATCTATTTTCTTTGCCATGGCTGCCATCTGTGCTGACAACTGGGTAATAGCATCCACTTCCAACAAACCTGCAACTCTGGGCTGTGACGTTCTGGCTGTAGGATTTTGAAAAATCATTTGCTGCCATAGTCTCAATAAGGTTATAAGCCTCGTCATAGCTCTTTGCCCCTAAAGCTCCACCCGCAGCTGCATCTACCATCTGCCCTAGACTGCCATCCCAATCCATTAATAAAATGTGTTGATCACCATCCAATCTAGCATCCCATGGTGTGGACACTTCCTTAACATCTCCTTGTACCTATCCCAAGCCTCGTATAAGGACTCACCCTGTTGTTGCTCAAATTGAGAAATTGCCGTCCTTAGTTTTGCAGTTTTAGCCATTGGGAAAAACTTGGCTAGGAATTTTTTGTGCTAAGTCCTCCCATGTAGTAATTGATCCTGCAGGCAAAGAATGAAGCCAACTTCTTGCTCTATCCCTTAATGAAAATGGAAACAGTCTTAGTCGGATAGCATCCTCCGTCACCCTACCCCGTTGTATCTGAATGTATCACAAATTTCAATGAAACTCAAAAGATGCTCATTAGGATCGTCTGTAGCAGCACCCCCAAACTGGACCGAATTCTGCACCATTTGAATGGTTCCTGGTTTAATCTCAAAGGTATTCGCTGCTATTGCCGGTCTTACTATGCTAGACTGCAATCCAGTGATGTTTGGCATGGAATAGTCCCTCAAAGCTTTATGTTCCTCTCTTTGCTCAATTCTCTGTTCCTCCGCCATCTTCAGAATAGTTCTTTCTAACTGTGCTTGCAAATTCCTACGCACTCTTGCTTTCCAACCTCTTTCGTCAATATTATCCTGAGCTGGTGTTAATTCTGAGTGGGATGAGCGTGTGTGCATAAAAATTCTACAAGTACCTGAAATCAAAACAAAAATAAAAATAGAAATGAGAAAAGATTAGAGTTGTCTAAGTCAAACAATATAGCTTAAAACTAATGATAATAATAAAAATCTAACGCCTGTCCCCGGCAACGGCGCCAAAAATTTATTGCCTCTTTTTAAGTCTTAAATAAAAGAGCTCTAACTCACGCAAGTATACGTGGTCAACAAGTAATACAGAGGAAGTAGAGTATCGTCCCACAGAGACAGGATTAAATTAATTCATTATGCATCAGTTCTATCACTGTACTTATTTGCCTAAACTATTGTCTTACTTTTGGTGATAAAATTATTTCTAAGTTAATTAATAACTAAATATGCAAATACTAACGAAATATATTAAGCTTGGAATTAATGGGATCCTAACTTCATTTAATAGTTCATCTAATTATCGCTATCATGCTAGACAATGCACATATCACAGAAAAGTAGCCAAGGACACTAAAATAGACATAATCATCTGTCAATGTATTATGACCTACTTACATAATATCCATACTCAATAGACACCATGTAATCACCACTATAACCAAAATCACTATATTTCTATGTGAAATTGCAATTATATTGATTTTAAGCTCAAGCCCTTATTTTGACTCTTACGGTAAAACAGTATATTTCTATCTGATTCACCAAAATATTAAGCTATCCAATTAAGCCTCATATTCGCAAGTTATCATGATTACAATCCATACCTATATGTTATTTTTCAATTCCATATAAGTACTGAAATCGAATGGTGATCAAGCATTCATACATGTAAAACAATCATGATAAAAGTTCCTTATGATATGCAAAACAATCTAACAATCAAGCTTATAATTAAACTACATATTAAAATCCGTTAGAATCCCATAATGGAGATTAGTTCATGTCTGAACCAAAAACCATTATGGGATCAAAACTAAACATGAAAAATAAACAATCAATTGAAGAAAGAAGAAATAGATTGATCAAACCCAATTGAAGAATAAAATCCAAGATAAGCTTAAACCCACATCAAAATCCAAAGCTTGAACAAAAGTAATCCACTGAAAAATCCCTCTCTCTAGAAAAGTAAAAAAAATATCTATGATATCTCTCAAACTACTAAAAGTCTCCAAGTTTTTATACTTAGGGTTTCCTTCTCCCTATCTAATCAATATAGACTAGAATCCCTCTTCAGAATTGGCTTCCTTTTCCTCCTCCAGCTGAACTTTTTCAACCAAAAATCGAACCTAGCGCTATTAGCGCTTGAGGGAGCGCATCTGGCGCCAATATGCAGTAGGTGTAGCGCCTCTGGCGCTTGAATGGGCGCTTCTGGCGCTCACCCTTGTCCAGCAAATTACAAAAATGCCACTAGGTGTGTTTTAAGCTCCAAAATCACCCTTTTGCCCCTCCAGCTCCAACCTACAATAAAGAAACACCAAAAACAAGTAAAATAATACTATAAGCACTTAAAAACCACAATAATTAAGTCTAACAATACATGATTCGTAGGTATAAATCCCACTCATCAATGGAAAGGATTTGATTGGTGTTTACCTCTATAAATCCTTCCTAGATGATTAAGAAACTCAGTTAGGCTTTGTTTTGGGGTTCTTCTTGCTTGGATTTCCTCCACCTGTGCCTTCTTCTTCCTCCTTTCGTTTTCCGGCGACTCTTCCTTTTTCCGGCGACTTTTCCGGCGGCCTTTCCTTCTTTCTTCTTCCTCTTTGCAGCTCTCTCTCCCTCTCTCTCTCTATCAGCTGGTGAGATGGTTTGAATGGGGTGCAAGAGAGAGAGATGGAATAGTTTGAATGGAATGGGAGAGTGGAGGAGTGAATTAGGGAGAAGTGGTTTGGTGCTCAAAGTCAAGGTTGGCCAAATTTTCTAAAGCTTGCAGCAAACTCCCTCCTTGCTCTCATTTGATTGGTCTAATGTGGGTTGGGTGGTTCCCACTTGGAGTAACAAGCCAAAATAAATACCTGAAAACACCAAAAAAATATATCCGAAAACTCCCACTTATGTACCAAAACTGGTAAATAAACTCTACCCAAAATTAAAATGGGCCATTACCATAAATATTTGGGATACATAAAAAATAATTATTACGGGGTTTGTCCATTTATTCGGAAACAGTCTTATAATACATTTCGGATAGGGATAAAATCACGTATCTGTTCGTAATAAATTTTCTGACGCTTGGAAAAAATTATTCCCTTCGCATACAACGTCTTAATGAAATTTATAGATAATCGAAAAGGACGTAAAAATATTCGGGCGTGAATAGTGCCTCAGGGAAACGTGCCCCGTGAATAGTGATTTTGGCGATATTTTTCGCAAAATCAATTATTCGCGTCGTCGTACGGTTCAACAACGCATAAAAATAATATTTAATCCGTTAATACTATTAATAAACCCAAATTACAAGGGTATTCATGATTCGCGATCGCTACTCTTTCCCGATTAACTCCCCATAATCATATACATCAACGTACATATATCTCACCAATATTTTGGGTTAGCGTTCTTTACAATAAATAACTCGTCCAATAATATTATCCTTTAAACTATTTTATTTAATCCAATAAATAGTACTCTAGCGATATTTCTCGAATCCGCCAAATTAGCTAATACGAAAACTTTCATATATACTAATCATCGTCTACACATAATCTAGGTTATAATATAACCTTTAAACACTTACCATATAATATTATCAATAAAAGTCTATTTTATTCAATAATATTCATAAGCTCGAATTATCAAGCTACCCATGACTCGCGATCGTTATAATAATTAACTATTAATTCATTCATTCTGAATCTATGTATATATTTCACATTTATATATATACATATTAAGCTCATCAATTTAATCACATAAATATATATAACACATATATATTCAAACGCGACTCATAATAAGAATTATTCTATATTAAATTCTTATTATGATTATTCTCGAAAATCCGGGTTGTCACAGCGCCACTTCTAGTTCATTTTGGAGCGCGGTCGTGCTAGTCTTCATGTTTTGAATTTTTTTTCCTTAAATTAAAATAAATGGTTTATTTAATTGATAAAAGTTTAAAATAAAGATGTTTATTTTATCTGGAATAGGATTCCAGGTTGCTAAATTTAAAGGAGTTTAATTTTGATTAAAATAAAAGAGTTTATTTTGTTTCAAAACTAAATATTAGCAAACGTTTTGCCCATTAAATGATATCAATGCATATATGGAATGGTTTTTATTATTAATGAGATGAATGTTATTTATTGATGTATATGGTGATATATATGATAATAAATAGGATTGATTATACACTATTAACCAATGTGTGATTGGATTTATTTTAGAGGATGCTTGAATGAATGGGTTTTTATAAATGGGGTCTGCGTACCTCGTCTTCTCTAATTTTTCTTAATGTAAATTTTATCTCCCTTGTGACGCCCACAAATTCGGGTCTCCAACTACCCGGAGCTGGTCATCACGATCCTATATAAACATTCACCTCTAACAACATATGGTTACTAAAATGCGGAATATAATAAACATATATTGTTCATTACAACGGTGTTACTAGTCCCAAGATATAATAACCTTAAATACTTAACACAAATCCGTACCCCAAATAATATCAGGGTTTAAATTACATTTATAATAATTAACTAAACATAAAATAAAATCAGCTACGTGAAGCCTATCACTTCATCTTTTCTTTACCCTTGCTCTTTCTTGATGTCTCGGGTTTAGCTACAATGGAAGTCATGATATAGCAAGGATGAGCAACAAGTTTGCTCAGCAAGTTTAAAGTACAACAATAAAGGATATATCATGATGAAGGGAATATAGAAAGAGAATTCAACAATATAATTATCAGAAGCAAGAATAATAAATACTTTTAAAACAATTGATAGTCAAGTAGACTTTGAATAATAACTTCCAAAGGAGCCAATAGCTAGTTGACTCTCTGGTTACTAGCTACAAAATAAGTACTTGAGGGGATCAGCCTCGCGTATGCTATGTGTATGCATAACATTTAACTTTGCTAGTTGTACCTTATATACGGTACCTGGGGTACTCCCCTATAATAAAAGGGGTGTTCATTCAGTCTAAGAATCCTCACCATTGATTGGTTCGGATAGCTTTTATAATACTTCTCACATACTTGCCTGACCGAACAAGGGTTCAGACTTAATCATGAATAGTTCGTGAATTTCGGAACTTTAATAAATGTACGAATTCAAATGCATCGAATGCGATTGTCAGTAATATCATAGATGTGGAATAACTATAAATTAATTAAACCACTTAAGCATTCTTAGAATAAACTTTCAAGCTAAAATACGGTAGTAGTCTGCTCGAATGAAAGAAACTGGCAACAGTTAAAGTTTCGATATAAAGGACTTGCTCAATGTAAAAGTTGAGTAAGATGATCTTGCATTCAATATACTGAAAGAACGAAGTTAGGGAACTTGCCTGTTTGCTTAGCTACAATTAAATCTTAGTTTTAACTAATTGATCTTGGATAACCTATTAGTTGATAAAGTCGGTTTATCCATTAGCATTGCATAACTGTATATCGATACACTCACTTATGCTATTTGTTTAGCAGATAAACAATTTACCATATACATTTAATTACTATTTAACATTAGTTTTAAACAGAAATTAATTAATGACTCTTAGCTATTAAAATAAATGGGTAGCTAATTATGGTTACTTATCATTTGAACACTCAGATTATTACCCTTATTCGTCTCTAATATGGGTTAAAAATCCTTATTATTTATAAAATAAATAATAAACTTATCATGGTTTAATAGTAACTAAATAATAGTTGATCACTTATTTAACTTATTTACACTTAATTACTATTCACCTTAAGGGTAATTTAGTAATCATTATCCTTGTTCCTTATTCAACATTAATTACATAATTAACGTATTAACTCTACCCATACTTAATTATTATTTAATAATAATTAAGTAACCATTATCTTTATTTATTAAGGCCCACTCGTAAATAATTCATTTATTAATCTTACCCACACTTAATCATTATTTCATTAATGATTAAGTAATTATTATCCTCATCAGCTTTATTCATACCCAATTATTATTAAAAATCAATAAGTATTTATTATCTTCATTCATAATAATACTCCTAATTTATTGTTATCATTTAATGTTAGTCAAGTAGTTATTAACTTTATTTATTATTTATTGCTAAATAATAAATAATTATTTACTAACTTCATTCATACCTAATTATTATTTAATATTAATTAAATAATAATTAAATATTTATTATCTTTATTTATTATTAATTGCTAAATAATAAATAATTATTTACTTATACTTAATTATTATTTAAGAATTTATAATAATAATTAAATATTTATTACCTTTATTTATTATTCATGGGTAAATAATAAATAATTAGTTGTTAACCTCGTTCATACTTAAATTATTATTTAATAATAATTAACTATTTAGTATCCTTTATTTATTATTAATAAATAATTAATTTATTGATTTGATTCATAACTTAATTATAATAATAATTAAATATTTATTATCTTTATTTATTATTATTGATAAATAATAAATAATTATTTGATTAATTTTATTTATTTATAATAACTAATTATTTACAAGTGCATTATTAGCTTAAATTAATAGTCCAATAGTGAAGCCAATGATAGTACGCTTGATTAACAGTCAGCCTCCATTGACTTAACACAACCCATTCGAAAATTTCCATTGTTGTATAATATTACTCAGTTAATAGCTTTGTGCCTGCCAAATCACAGACACAATTATATCCAGCTCCTGCCAAATTTCATTCCAAAATTTTTTACCCCAACACCAATAGGCAATAATCGTAAATAGATTTTATAGCAATTCTTGACTTCGAATTCAGTAACCATCCCAGACAGAAGAACAAAGTTTAGTTTAGGCATAATACCAACACAATAAGAAAAGACCTCCCAACTGTTTTATCAAAATTTCCAGTTCTAGTATTAACCATAAAACCACCATAGACTAAAGGTTGATTCCTGTAAGCACTCTGTATTGACTACATGATTATCACCAAACGAAAACAACAACCTGCAATTTATTCAAGCTAACCAGAGCAATTTTCCCGCAACAAAGGAGAAAATTTACAGACGAGATATCATTGTAGAATAGGCCAAGGTTTGATTTATAAACAATGTGTATTGGCAATTCAGTTAATACCAAATGAAGCAAGAATCTGGTTCAAAACATTACAATACTTGCTGGGCATGCCTAAGAATTTAACACTGGCCTATTACTAGGTTGAATCAAACTGTCCGAACCTTACGGTTCTCCAATACACAGGTTTCCATCAACACAATACAACCCAAGCACAATCACTAATACTAACAGAGAAAGAATAAAAACGAAAAGGAAATCGAACCCAGAGAAACCACCACGGCAGCTGGATTGTACCTTAAATCTGTCCGGATCGCCGTTTTTCTCCTCCTCCCGAAATAGGCAGTGAACCCGGACATTCACCGATCAGCCTTCCCCTGTTCCCTCTCTCTCTCATCTTTTGTGTGATTTCTCTCTCAAATTTGGACTCACGATTATCAGCAGCTTGCTAGGGTTTGTAGGTTCCAATTTATAGGGCAAACATTTACCCAATTTGTTGGATAATACCCTTACCTGACCGAGTTAATAACCGTCGGTAGGAGAGGAGTAGGTTGTCTATGTCCAGCCCCGTCCACCGACTGTGAATCGCCGGCTGACCCTTGAGCCGTGTGCCCTCATCGGTCTAATCGTCGCGCGTGTTGAACCCTTGGTCCATTCGATTGTTCCTTGGTAGTCGTCGGTTGTCGATACCTTCCCCGCTTTGTCCGCTGGTTGCTTCACGCTGTCGCCGGCGCATGCCTGACGACCCTCCTTCTCGTCACTCGCTCTGTGGCCTGATTGATTGAGGGTTTGGGCGCTTAGTTCGATTTTGATTTGAGGTGTCTAGGGCTTAGGATTGCTTGGTTACAACTGATCTGAGAGTTTGGCTCGGCTGAAACCCCCTAATTGATATGCCGGTCATCATATTACCCCAACACCATGGGTTCAACCCGACTGGGGAAAGGTTTGGGCTCAACCCAATTGGTTTAATAACTGGTATTTGCTCAGTCCACTTGGGTTGGGTACAAGTGAAGGTAAAGGAATTGGGTCGGCCCAATAGATTTGACCAGCCCACTCGGTTGACCCAAATCAGGAATATAAAAGGAATTTGGCCCAATCCGAAAATAAAATAAAAGAAGGAAATGAGTCCAGCTAGCCAAATGGAAAATGGGCCAGTCCAATTAAAAGAAACATGACCCAATTAAATTAATTATGTAAAATATTTATTCTAACCATAATTCTTTATTCGAATTATTTAATCCGATAATGATAAAATTATTTATTTACTTTCTTCCCAATTTTTCTGGCCAACCAATTTCTTAGGGTTAACTCACTAATTTATTTAAACTATCAGTGAGTCCCTTTAATACACAGAAAAATTTTCGGACCATGTATTTATATAATTAAATAATAATACCCACATGGATCCAATTTTTCTTCCTGTTTTTTTTCTTTTCAAAAAAATTTCTAAAAATTTTCCTGTTTTTTTTCTTTTCAAAAAAATTTCTTTTTTTTTTTTACCTTAATGCACCACCAAACTTAAATTCTTGCTTACATTTGCTTTCATAAAGGATTCACTGAATTCATCAAATTTTATCCCACAATTGCTTGCCAGAAATAGAGTATGTAAAGATTTGAATTAGATTGACCAAAATTATAAATGTTTGTGCTTTCCTTGCTAACATGAGTTTCAGACAAGCATAATTAACTTCCCCGCTTCCATCATCACTCCACATTAGTATTCAATCCCATTTAAGTCTCAAACGATCAATCCAGTCTTATCATTGGCCAAAATTAGACAACTACATCCTTTATTGCTTGATTCATGCAATTAAATGCAAACACATCCTAAAATGCAAACATACAATCCTAAACTACCAATGTCCATGCAACCTATACTATAATGACACATGCATAAATGCATAACTAAACGACATACTTAAACTCTATATGTACTAACTATAAACAATAAAACATAAAGCACCCCCAAATTTAAGTGACACAATGTCCTCATTGTGTAAGCATAAATATATGAAGAACAGAAAACTTCCCTGAGTTGGTCACTCGTCCGGAGGAACCTCCTCATCATCGCTTTGCTCCAAATCAGATGGGGGAAAAACAGGCAAAAACGGGTGCAATCGGGAACTGACTTGAATCAACTGAAGGGTTCAAATGAGCAAACATATTTACCATTGAATTATTGAAGGCGACTGTGTACCCATACATAGTACCTTGTCGCTCAGCCAAACGAACATTTTGTGCCTCGATATTATAAAACCAGCCATCAATTTGACGTCGCAGGAGTAGGCACTGGCTGATGTTTTGGCGGGGAAATTATGAATCCTAAACCTCGTGGATGATTTTTTCCTCCAGTCCATGTAACCGTGTATCGCATGATCATCTTATGGTCCAAAACTGGCAGGGGTGGCGGAGTCATCTCATCATCCTTCCAGTGTACCCCCGCCCTTGCACAGAGAGCACAAATAAGAGAGGGGTGTGGCAACCCACCAGTGGTACCCCCCTCTGCAGCACGCAGGATGGAGTTCCTAATGATGAGACCGACATTCATCGACTTGCCGGTCAATAAGCAATACAGAAGCACTACCCTTTCTTTCGTCACATCGCTAACATGAGTGCATGGCATTAATTTCACACATAAGAAAACATACCAAGCCTTTCCATACTTACTAAGCCGCGATTGCGGAAAAGTCATACCACCACGCTGACGAGTTTTCCAGGTAGTATTTGGCTGGCACAATTCCTGAATGATGTGATCATAATCCGGTCCCTCATTCACAAAGCTTGAGTATTGAGTACGGGAACCCAAATCAGCCAAGTCATAGATGTGGTTAATAGTGTTACAGTCAAAATCCACATTCTTCCCTCGCACAAATACTTCAAACTGAGCATGCTCCTTGACATTGGCATAAAACTCCTTCACCACTGCAATAATCGCTGGTTCAGGGTGTACAGTGAAAGTACCCCATCTACGCTCAGCTATCATGATAGCCATCTCTCCGTCCTGTGCATCTGGTTCCAAACCCCTCTCCGGGACTAGTGACCGCTGTGACAGTTTAGTATATCTATCTTGAGCTGCAGCACTGATAAATCGCTTATTATCAAATGACTTGGTTGGAGCAGAGGAAGAACCTTCGCCTCGATGCCGTTTGGACGCCATGTGTACCTAAAATCAAGAGATAGCAAAAATCAGTCCAATATACCATGAAGGTTGCACAAATAATAGATTGAACGACGACATAGCGTATACCCCCAAACCTAAGGTCTAATGCACTCACATAGTGAATTAAGACAAAATGGTGGCATGGAGTTTGGGCACATTACACAATACATTATAGGGCCACACGAGCGACACTTTGCCCATATTTACCACAATAGCCAGATAAGAAATCAATGATATTGCCAAACAAGTTAAGCAAGCATACACCACAACAATTTAGTCCATATGTCACAATTAACATGATGCCAGACTACTCTCTAAACATGCCCTTTCAGAACTGCAGAATAACATCATGTTTATTTCCCAAAACTTGTATGGTAATGCAATTTTGAAGGTAATCAAATCAAGTGGATGGCATAGATAAACATCTTTATGTCATGAGCCAATAAGTTTTCACTTGCACATTTTCTCAAAGAAAGTTCGCACAAATATGTTATCAAACACCTGGCGAGCGACACAGAAATTCAATAGGCTATGCCAATTTAAATGAAACAATAAACCCAAATCAGAGCATGCACACACCCAATCAAAGTTTCCAAGTATCAAAGAAAAAGGAATAGTGATTAATGAATTACTACCATACCTTAGAGACCTAACTCAAGTTCAAACAAGAAACAAAACAAACTCACCTTGAGATAGCTTTGAAAGGGAGAGAAATCGGTAGATAGAGTGTACAAGAGATACCAAATTGTTGGTATATGGGAGCGCGTATTGACGGAACCTTGGAACCGAATTGGAATGAGAATGGGAAGGAATTTGCTATTGTGAGGGACAAGAAGAACAACAAGAATGTAGAGAGGGAGGGCACGGTTTACCTGAATGGGGCGAAAAGCCCTATTTTTTTTATTTAACTGCTCCTAGCGTCGGGGCGCTGGAACAAGCCTACCTTCAGAGTCGGGGCGCTGGAACTGCTATGAGCGTACTGCCTTGAGCGTCGGGGCGCTAAAACGCATTTGAATATAGCGCCGGGGCGCTGGAAGCAGTTTTGAACTTCCCTGTTGCCTTGCCAATGCTCCTTCACTCATCCTTTTTATTATTCTGCAGATATTAAGACACAACAAGAGAGAGAGATTTTAAAAATATATAAATTAAAAAAAAAAGAAAAAAAAAACTAATCTATAATATGGAAATTGAAATTGCTATAGTAAAATTAAACGTTGGGTTGCCTCCCATTAACGCTTAGTTTAAAGTCCTCAGCCCGACTTTGCTACTGTACTCAGGAAACAAGTGCGTTTATCAAAAAGATCGATGTTGGGTTACGATCGACGTCTTCTCCCTAATAATGTTTCAAACGTTGACCATTAACCTTGAACGTGCACTTCGAGCTAGGTTCTTCAACCTCAATGGCTCCATGCGGCGTGACTGAAGTAACCATAAATGGTCCCGACCATCTTGACTTCAATTTTTCAGGAAAAAGACGCAACCGAGAATTGAAAAGTAACACTGCCTGGCCCGGCTCAAACTTCCGATCAAGGATGCGTTTGTCATGCCATTTCTTTACTTTCTATTTATAGAGTTTAGCATTTTCATACGCATGATGTCGAAATTCCTCCATCTCGTTCAATTGAAGCAGTTGTTTTTCACCTGATGCTTGGAGATCAAAGTTTAATTTACAGATAGCCCAATACGCGTTATGTTCCAGCTCCACCGGTAAATGACACGTTTTTCCATAAACCATTCGATACGGTGACATTCCGATTGGGTTCTTATATGCTGTGCGATACGCCCATAAAGCATCATCTAACTTTATCGCCCAATCCTTACGAGACGGATTCACGACTTTCTCCAATATGCTCTTGATCTCGCGATTCGACACTTCGGCTTGACCATTTGTTTGAGGATGGTAAGCCGTAGCTATTTTGTGTTTAACCCCATATGTAGCAAGAAGCTTAGTGAAGTGTTTGTTGCAGAAATGTGTGCCTTCATCACTAAATATGGCTCGTGGTGTTCCGAATCGGGTGAAAATGTTCTTCCGTAAGAATCGCAAAACAACCTTGGCATCGTTGGTGGGTAATGCGGCGGCTTCAACCCATTTGGACACATAGTCCACTGCCAATAATATGTATTGATTGTTAACTGATGAAGGAAATGGTCCCATAAAGTCAACGTCCCATACGTCAAAAAGTTCAACTTCAAGGATGTTGTTGAGAGGCATTTCGTTCCTTTTTGAGATATTTCCAACCCGTTGGCATCGGTCGCATTTTAGAACAAAAAGATGAGCATCTTTAAACAACGAGGGCCAGAAAAACCCTTGTAGACACCCAAATTTTGCACTTCGTATACTAACCTTGACAGGAGGGCAAATTCGTCAAATGGATCGGCCTGCGAGAGCAAAAGATAGGAAAAGTACGGACACTCGACGCCACCATGATAATTTGCAGCCGAAATCGACATGATAGCAGGGCTATCCGAATTTGGCATTCCCGGAAGGTGTGGCGCGCTTCTCAATGATTCTCGGACTGTAAAGCACGAGCCTGTCAGCGAAAACTGACGTTGCGGCACGAAAATCGAGGCGTGGCACGAAAATCGAGAAAGTCAAGCCCGCCAGCCGCGGATAGATCTGCGGCCAAGTGGGTGCGCCAGCACGGAAACCAGCAAATCAGCACTACCAGCTGAGTGCGATGGGAGGTGGGCCAGCCAGCCGCAGATCTATCTGCGGCCAGCCGCAGATAGATCTGCGGCTGGCTTTGGCCAGCCTATTTAAACTCAGCTTCGGACAGCATACAGGGAGTTGGAGAAATTTTGAGGAAGAAGAAGAATTCAGCAGCAGCCAAGCACGGAAATAGAGAGAAAATAGCTAGATTTTGCAATAAAAATAGGAAGAAAAGAGAGAAAAAAGAGAGAAATTTTACTTCCTTTGATTTTGATTGTATCAAATATATTTCTTATCCTATTCAAGTACACAATTTTACCTTCATTTGAGATCCATTTTGCAAGGTAAAACTTCCTTTTGTTGTAGCAATTTATATCATATTACTTGGTTAGATTAGATGTAGTTTTCATACATATTGTTGAACAATCTTGGATTAGGGATTATTAGTGAAGGTTCCGTTGGAACAAAATTCTTCCTAATAACCCGAGGATATCCAATCGACGAAATTTCTAGTTTGGTTTATGGTGATTCATTGAGTGTAATTTATTTAGATCATCATTTCCGGATGTTATGGTGTATTAGATAAATCCGGGCGGGTTAGTTACGTAGTATTCATTTTGTGGGCATGTATTAATCTCGTGTGAGCCTAGGAATTGCGACCCCGTGGTCCAAATCCGATGATGGACGTTTTGGGTGTATGTGATTAGATTCAAGAATGCTCGTTTTGTAACCATGTAACCGTCGGGCCTTAAAACGACGCTAAGGCGAGAATCGGGTTTAAGGCCCCGTACTAATGGAATATGTGATTGTTGGCGTTTGGGGATATTTTGATGGCTTACATGCCCATGAATAGCCCCGACGCGTGTTTATGCTTGATTAGATCTTGTGACACAAAAATGATTTCAAAGATTAAACAATGAAGACTTTCATAAAATCAATCAAATTAGGTTATTAGCTTCACGAGGATAAGAGATTGAAGTGCTAACGAATGTCGATTCCTATTTAACGAGAAAGCTAAAGAAAATCGTTTTCCAAAATATCACACAAAATGATTTTACAAATAAGTAACGTTTTATTAAATCTTCGTGCATAGGGTGAAAGAGATTCTAGAAATTGCCCGATCATTTCACGAAAGCAACGTATAGATCTCGATTCCTATTTTTGACGAAGGTTTAAAATTCTTGTTTTGCCAAAACGACACTTAATGAAAATCTCATAGTTTTGGACAATTAAAATCAAACCTTTTTCATAAAGAATAAAGCTTTCTCGTGTATACCGAAAAGACATTTCGAAGCGTTCTCAAATTAAAACACGATTTTCCCTAAAATCCAAATGATTTCTTTCATACAAATTCACCACAACATTCACATAGGTACACATACACACACGCGCACCTACACACACACATTCATGAATTAAAGGATAGAAAAGCATCAAGATTGCAGCAACCGTGTTTCACGGAAGTCGAGGGGTGCCTAACACCTTCCCCTCGCTTAAACAAGCCCCCGAACTCTATGAATCTCGATTCGCAGACCAATTAATTCGGAGTCACACATGAGCCAGCGATTTATAAAAAAACGAAAATTCGGATGAGTTGGTACATCCATTTCAAATATACCAACTGGCGACTCTGGTTAATTGGCTCATCATAAAAAACGATACTTCAAAACCCCGTCGACATTCAAGCCGACCTTTTCCAAAAAATCATCTAATCAAAAGGCTAAAATTGGAAAAGACCAAATATCGCATAAGCGGATAAAACCGGCGTCGACAGCTGGCGACTCTGCTGGGGATCATTAGAGGGCTTAAGCCGCGTTCAAATCTTGATGCTGTCCTATCCTTTAAAATTCATAAAATGTGTGTGTGTGCGATATTTTGATTTTTTACTTTTGTTGTGCGAATGTGTGTTGTTGTCCAATGAATGAATGATTGAATGGAATGGCTTTACTTTAAAGAAATCATTTGCATACGGTGAGGACGATGAATGTGAATGTATGTTGAGAGAGTACCTCCTCCTGAGGCGAACCTGTCGGTTGCTTATTACTGGACTCGATGGGGCTGCTCCCCGGAGATGGCTCAGGAAACGCACCACTCAAATCCGCTCCAATCGAAAGGGCTCAAACGAGTAGATTGCGAAGATTTGGGAACCTTCATGCCGAAAAGCCCGTGAGAGTAACCCTAGGATAGGTCATCCCTCAGAATAACCCAACGCAGGAAAAGTCTCTTCATGCCTTTTTTACGTTTATAATGTCTAAATGTCATGATCTCATTCAATATTCATACATCCCTTTTCTATGTCGAAAGAGATTACTAACCGCTGTGAATTGCAGGGAATAGTTGGGGGAGCATAATAAAGCATGTTTAGCATTGGTTATGGCACTAAAGGACTACTAACTTTCTCTTTTGCAGGGAAAGATTAAAGAACCCCAAAACACAAAAAGTTATAGCTTTAGCATGCATCCATGTTTTCATTTCCCCAGGACTAAACTTCGAACCATTTGTCTCTGTAGGATTGCTCCTCAAACCCGTTCGCAGTCTAAGAAAGCCCAGGTCTCTACATCTGAAATGGCTGATCTTCCTAACCATAATTCCATATCTCGGGAGGAGTTTGATGATTTTAAAAGACAGATGATGGAAATGGCCACAATGTTAAAGGAACAGTTCTTAATCAGACAGGATCCGGTAAACCAGGGATCGCATAATACTCCACCACCAGGGGATGATCAGAATCCTCCTAAAAATGGTACAAACTTGCTTAAAGAGGACCAACCCCGACTCAAGGACGAGCCAGTCATCCCAAAGCCCGTTCCCATACCTAGCAGGACAGTGGTTACTATCCCAGAAGAAGGGGACAATGACGACCTTCGGAGAAAAATGAAACACATGGAGGAGACCATCCAATCTCTAAGGGGCATAGGCTCCCTGGGCAGGGTTAATTATTCGGATCTATGTGTTTTCCCCGGAGCCAGATATCCAGAAAAGTTCAAAGTTCCCGAGTTTGAAAAATACAATGGAAAGGGAGACCCCTATACCCACTTGAAAATATACATTGGAGAACTCGGGTCTTATGCCGAGGACGAGGGGCTGAGGATGCAGCTATTCCAGAAAAGCTTAACAGGGGAGGCGAGGATCTGGTATGCCCGTCTTGACAATGCCCGAATCCACAACTGGGAGGAGTTGGCCCATACCTTCTTAACTCAATACAGCTTTCAGGCCCAGATGGCCCCTGATAGATATCAAATGACAAAAATCAAGAAGCAACCAAAAGAATCTTTCAGGGACTATGCACAACGATGGAGGGGTATGGCTGCACAGGTGAATCCCCCAATGAACGAGGCGGAAATGGTAATGACCTTTGTGGACATTCAGGAGGCGCCCTATTATGAGCGGGTGATATCGGGGATTGGGAGACCTTTTGCCGAGATGATAAAACACGGAGAAATGGTGGACATGGGGTTAAAATCTGGTAAGATCCGGGACCTCACAGCTCTGGAAGTGGTTGCGGAGCAAATCCAGTGTGGAAACTATGGCAGCACTTCCCGTAGAATTCAACAGAAAAAGGAGGAAGATGTTTCCCTCATCCTGCAGGGATCATCTAGAAAGGCAGAGGACAATCCTCCAGTGCAAATACAGAGAATTGTGCCACCCCGACAACATAATCTCAATTATCAAAGGTCGGGCGAACGAAGAAGATTTGAAACAGCAAGAGATCGGGTATTCACCCCGCTTGGGGAGCCTCTTGAACAGATTTTGGCGGTATTGATAGCACAGAGAAGGATAGGCGATTTGGCACCCCCAATTGATCCGAAAGGAGGAGAATTTGATCCGAGTAAGAAGTGTGCGTACCATTCGGGTTCTCCTGGTCATGATACTCAGGAATGCTGGGCGCTGAAGCACAAAATTCAGAACATGATCGATAGCGGGAAGATCGTGGTAGAGCAGCCAGAGGTTATGAAGAAGGACCATGAGTAGATGCCAGTTGTTGTTCCTTATTTTAAAATTATGCATGATTATGTTATTTTGTCATGTTATCTTAAAGATGATCATTGCGAGAAAATGCCTTATATATGACAAATATTTTGTTTCATGCCAGGTGTACCAATTTGAGTGTCTCTTGCCTAACAAACGATTCTTCAAACTCGAAAGTTGACTACGATTTTGATATTGAGCTGGATTTCGATTTAATGGGCATTGAGCAAGATGAGACAGATAATGACGGCACGCCTGACGAGATCAAAGGATGGGTCGAAGACAAACCCCAAACCCAACTCAAACCAAACCATCACCATAAAAAATTGGAACCCCTGACAAACTCAGAGAGCTCAAAATAGGAACAGATCTGACCCCTAGCCATAAAACAGAGCTGTTAAGCCAGTATGGAGATATCATTTGCCGATATGGGCAACTTGAGGCCTTAGTCTCCGACAATGCCAAAAATTTGAGCAGTACCCTTATGAAGGAATTATATGACCAGTTCAAGATCAAACACCTCAATTTTGTCATTTGCCGTCCTAAGATGAATGGGGCAGTGGAGGCTGCGAATAAGAATATCAAGAAGATCATGGCGAGAATGTCTGCTAAACATCGGGGATGGCCGGATCTGCTACCTTTCACCCTGCTGGCGTACCGAAAATCGGTGCG
Source organism: Aralia elata (assembly GCA_034770075.1). Lineage (NCBI taxonomy): Eukaryota > Viridiplantae > Streptophyta > Magnoliopsida > Apiales > Araliaceae > Aralia > Aralia elata. The sequence continues at coordinate 90,153 of JAVJAP010000126.1, forward strand.
TATTTCTACGGGGGCAACCCCTTACACTCTGGTATACGGAATAGAGGTAGTTCTGCCATTTGAGGTTGAGATGCTCAGATAAACGAGGAGGGTTGAATGCAAGGTCGATACGACCAATTGGCCCTAATTGATGAGAAAGGGGTGGCTGCTATTCCACGCGGCCAGTTGTATAAGCAAAGAATCTCTCGATCTTACGACAAAAGATAAGACCTCAGAAGTTCAAAGAAATGACCTAGTGCTAAAGAAAGGCATGCCTTCTCTAAAAAAAAAAAAAAAAAAAAAAAAAAAAAAAAAAAAAAAAACAGCGAAGCCAAAGGGAAGCTTGCCCCGAACTGAGAGGGGCCTTTCGTGATTAAGAAGGTGATATCCGGAGGAGCCCTCATATTGCAAGAGAGGGATGGAGAGGTGTTTCCATAACCCCTCAATTCCGACTCGGTGGAGCGGTTCCATTAAAAAAAAAAAAAAAAAAAAAAAAAAAAAAAAAAAAAACCAATTCCCAACAACCAGAAAAGCCTTTGAAAGAACCCATCATCATCATCATTTTCTCGTCGTTCTTTGAAAGAACGAACTACGTAGGACCTGATCTCCCGACTTGTGGGGGTACGTAGGCAGCCATCGTGGCACGGTTCCATTCCTTACAAAATAATACTTTCTTCTGTCAAAACCAATTCCCAACAACCAGAAAAGCCTTCCTATACCCTCAAAACCTTCCCGAAGTCAGCCACCGGATCAGCTTCATCTCAAGTGACATAACCCGGACCCAACCAAACACTTAGTCAAAAAAAAAATCTAAGACTCAGTCCGATGAAATCAACAGGGTGGGCGGTAGTATCTGTCAAATCTCCATCAAGACTTGAGAAGAGAAAGAAGGCAAGATATCAAAATCGTGGTTGACTGGATAAAATGAGGATCCGATGAAAGGCAACGATACGAAAAAAGGGGAAAATGACTGAATATAAATGCATGTCTATATCTATAAGTCATTTCGTTGCAAGATTTCCTTTTCGATAACAGATGAAACTGACATAATCTATGCAGGAGATAAAATGATCTACATATCTGAAACTAACTGAAGCAGGATGGATAAAGTGGTGGATAGATCTGAAGCATCGGCGTCCCCTGCAATCTACTGCCCCATCATGTCGATACGATCCAATAAAGAAATGGCTCGGCTAACGGTTGTAATCAAGGCCAGTCGGATCCGGCCATCCTCAGCGACCCGACTAGGGGCAAAATCAGCTGAGATGGAATCATATCTGGAGGACATATCCGTAGACTCGGGGGGGGAATAAATACCTCTGGGGCGGTGTCATCAGTGAAAATCACTCAAGAGTCATCAAATACTCCAAACTGACTCAAACCAACCATGGCAAAGTCTCGGTGCAACCATTGCACATAAGCAGATGTCCGAATGGGGCAACTCTCACTTCGCCCGACTATGAACTGAACAAAGCAGCGGAAAAACCTGCCAAATGACCCTGGGAAGGGCTGATATCCAAGCAAACCACGACAAGTTGGTTAGCCACCTGGGAAGGCATCCAAGCAAACCACGACAAGATGGTGAGCACCCTGGGAAGGGCTGATATCCAAGCAAACCACGACAAGTTGGTGAGAAACCTGGGAAGGCATCCAAGCAAACCACGACAAGATGGTGAGCACCCTGGGAAGGGCTGATATCCAAGCAAACCACGACAAGTTGGTTAGCCACCTGGGAAGGCATCCAAGCAAACCACGACAAGATGGTGAGCACCCTGGGAAGGGCTGATATCCAAGCAAACCACGACAAGTTGGTTAGCCACCTGGGAAGGCATCCAAGCAAACCACGACAAGATGGTGAGCACCCTGGGAAGGGCTGATATCCAAGCAAACCACGACAAGCTGGTGAGCAACCTGGGAAGGCATCCAAGCAAACCACGACAAGATGGTGAGCACCCTGGGAAGGGCTGATATCCAAGCAAACCACGACAAGTTGGTGAGCAACCTGGGAAGGCATCCAAGCAAACCACGACAAGATGGTGAGCACCCTGGGAAGGGTTGATATCCAAGCAAACCACGACAAGTTGGTTAGCCACCTGGGAAGGCATCCAAGCAAACCACGACAAGATGGTGAGCACCCTGGGAAGGGCTGATATCCAAGCAAACCACGACAAGTTGGTGAGCAACCTGGGAAGGCATCCAAGCAAACCACGACAAGATGGTGAGCACCCTGGGAAGGGCTGATATCCAAACAAACCACGACAGAGTGGTGAGCAACCTGAGAAGGCATCCAAGCAAACCACGACAAGGTGGTGAGCACCCTGGGAAGGGCTGAGATCCAAACAAACCACCACAAGATGGTGAGCAACCTGGGAAGGCATCCAAGCGAACCACTACAAGTGATGACATCTGTAGAACAGTATCAAAAGACTGTACATGGGTCATTTTTTCTCAATTTACATGTTGTGTCACACGCATGAATAGATGATAATTCTGTATGTGATCCATGAAAAAAAAAAAAAAAAAAAAAAAAAAAAAAAATCGAGCAGGTTAGGTGTCAAGGTCCTAGCCTATCAGAGTCAAACGCGATGGGTGACCGGCGACGATACCCGGCCCCGACATGACGATCGACCGACGACGATAACCGGCGATCACGAGATGGATGACCGGCGACGATAACCGGCTCCGACAGATAACCAACCGGCGACGATAACCGGGGGTTACAAGATGGATGTCCGGCGACGATAACCGGCTACTACAAGATAACCAACCGGCGACGGTAACCGGGGGTTACGCGATGGGTGACCGGCGACGATACCCGGCCCCGAACAAGACGATAGATTGGAAGAGGTAAACCCAACGACTAACAAATACGGTCAAGGGGTTAAAGCATCGACACTCTTGCGGATGTTTTTGCATGCGTTACATCTTGTGTTGCATCATAAATCATATGTGTTGCATCATGTATGTATTGTCAATTCTTATGCACTGCCATTCATGCATCGAGTGTCTATTCTTTATCCTGTTCATTTCATTTAACATTTCATAAACATGATAAAGAGGGGCAGCTGTAGACACCCAAATTTTGCACTTCGTATACTAACCTTGACAGGAGGGCAAATTCGTCAAATGGATCGGCCTGCGAGAGCAAAAGATAGGAAAAGTACGGACACTCGACGCCACCATGATAATTTGCAGCCGAAATCGACATGATAGCAGGGCTATCCGAATTTGGCATTCCCGGAAGGTGTGGCGCGCTTCTCAATGATTCTCGGACTGTAAAGCACGAGCCTGTCAGCGAAAACTGACGTTGCGGCACGAAAATCGAGGCGTGGCACGAAAATCGAGAAAGTCAAGCCCGCCAGCCGCGGATAGATCTGCGGCCAAGTGGGTGCGCCAGCACGGAAACCAGCAAATCAGCACTACCAGCTGAGTGCGATGGGAGGTGGGCCAGCCAGCCGCAGATCTATCTGCGGCCAGCCGCAGATAGATCTGCGGCTGGCTTTGGCCAGCCTATTTAAAATCAGCTTCGGACAGCATACAGGGAGTTGGAGAAATTTTGAGGAAGAAGAAGAATTCAGCAGCAGCCAAGCACGGAAATAGAGAGAAAATAGCTAGATTTTGCAATAAAAATAGGAAGAAAAGAGAGAAAAAAGAGAGAAATTTTACTCCTTTGATTTTGATTGTATCAAATATATTTCTTATCCTATTCAAGTACACAATTTTACCTTCATTTGAGATCATTTTGCAAGGTAAAACTTCCTTTTGTTGTAGCAATTTATATCATATTACTTGGTTAGATTAGATGTAGTTTTCATACATATTGTTGAACAATCTTGGATTAGGGATTATTAGTGAAGGTTCCGTTGGAACAAAATTCTTCCTAATAACCCGAGGATATCCAATCGACGAAATTTCTAGTTTGTTTATGGTGATTCATTGAGTGTAATTTATTTAGATCATCATTTCCGGATGTTATGGTGTATTAGATAAATCCGGGCGGGTTAGTTACGTAGTATTCATTTTGTGGGCATGTATTAATCTCGTGTGAGCCTAGGAATGCGACCCCGTGGTCCAAATCCGATGATGGACGTTTTGGTGTATGTGATAGATTCAAGATGCTCGTTTTGTAACATGTAACCGTCGGGCCTTAAAACGACGCTAAGGCGAGAATCGGGTTTAAGGCCCCGTACTAATGGAATATGTGATTGTTGGCGTTTGGGGATATTTTGATGGCTTACATGCCCATGAATAGCCCCGACGCGTGTTTATGCTTGATTAGATCTTGTGACACAAAAATGATTTCAAAGATTAAACAATGAAGACTTTCATAAAATCAATCAAATTAGGTTATTAGCTTCACGAGGATAAGAGATTGAAGTGCTAACGAATGTCGATTCCTATTTAACGAGAAAGCTAAAGAAAATCGTTTTCCAAAATATCACACAAAATGATTTTACAAATAAGTAACGTTTTATTAAATCTTCGTGCATAGGGTGAAAGAGATTCTAGAAATTGCCCGATCATTTCACGAAAGCAACGTATAGATCTCGATTCCTATTTTTGACGAAGGTTTAAAATTCTTGTTTTTGCCCAAAAACGACACTTAATGAAAATCTCATAGTTTTGGACAATTAAAATCAAACCTTTTTCATAAAGAATAAAGCTTTCTCGTGTATACCGAAAAGACATTTCGAAGCGTTCTCAAATTAAAACACGATTTTCCCTAAAATCCAAATGATTTCTTTCATACAAATTCACCACAACATTCACATAGGTACACACACACACACGCGCACCTACACACACACATTCATGAATTAAAGGATAGAAAAGCATCAAGATTGCGGCAACCGTGTTTCACGGAAGTCGAGGGGTGCCTAACACCTTCCCCTCGCTTAAACAAGCCCCCGAACTCTATGAATCTCGATTCGCAGACCAATTAATTCGGAGTCACACATGAGCCAGCGATTTATAAAAAAACGAAAATTCGGATGAGTTGGTACATCCATTTCAAATATACCAACTGGCGACTCTGGTTAATTGGCTCATCATAAAAAACGATACTTCAAAACCCCGTCGACATTCAAGCCGACCTTTTCCAAAAAATCATCTAATCAAAAGGCTAAAATTGGAAAAGACCAAATATCGCATAAGCGGATAAAACCGGCGTCGACAACCCTGATTGGAGCACTTTTGCCGCTGTCCTTTCGCCGCCATAGTGCCCACCATACTCTGAAGAATGACAACGATTTAAGATGTTATCCATCTCTTCGCCTGGCACACATCGCCTGATCATTTGATCCGCACAAATGTTGAACAAGAATGGCTCCTCCCAGAAATATTGCTTGACATCATGAAGAAATTTCTTACGTTGTTGAAAATTCAAATCCGGATGGAGTACGTTGCTTACTAGATAATTCACAAAATCCGCATACCAAGGCGTTGTCATAGTGATCCGCAATAATTGCTCATACTGGAAAAAGACTCGTTTGATCATTAATTCATTTGTTCTCCACATCTGGATTTTCTAATCTCAAAAGATGATCAACAACCTGATTTTCTGTGCCTTTCCTATCTCGGATCTCTAAGTTCGAATTCTTGTAAAATATAGAACCCATCGAATCAACCTAGGCTTTGCGTCCTTCTTCTCAATCAGATATTTTATAGCTGAATGATCTGTATACACTATCACCTTGGTCCCTACTAGATATGCCCGGAACTTATCAAATGTGAACACAACCGCAAGCCAATTCCTTTTCGGTGGTAGTGTAATTTGATTGTGCTCCCGTAAGCGTTTTTGCTTGCATAGTAGATTGTGTGAAAGATCTTATCTCTGCGTTGTCCCAAACACCGCACCTACAGCAAAGTCGCTCGCATCACACATCAATTCAAACGGTAGAGACCAATCTGGAGCGGCCATTATCGGAGCGGAAATTAATTTCTGTTTCAAGACTTCAAATGCATCAATACAAGACTGATCGATTTTGAACGGTACATCATTCTCAAGGAGCGAACATAGTGGCTTTGAAATTTTTGAAAAATCTCTGATGAAACGTCTGTAAAAACCAGCATGTCCTAAAAAACTTCTTATACCCTTCACAGATGTTGGCGGAGGGAGCTTTTCAATTGTTTCAATTTTCGTCTTTATCAAACCTCTAGGCCGGCTGCGAAAACCTTGTGTCCCAATATGATTCCTTCTTTAACCATGAAGTGACACTTTTCCCAATTAAGCACCAAGTTTGTTTCTACGCATCGAGTCAGCACCAGGATCAAATTGTTAAGGCACAAATCAAAACTATCTCCGAATACCGAAAAATCATCCATAAACACTTCCACATTCTGCTCGACCATATCGGAAAAAATCGCCATCATACATCTCTGAAATGTGGCTGGTGCGTTGCAAAGACCAAAAGACATCCTCCGGAATGCGAAGGTTCCATACGGACAAGTGAATGTGGTCTTCTCTTGGTCTTCGGGAGCAATTGCTATCTGATTATAGCCCGAATATCTGTCCAACAAACAGTAAAACTGATGACCCGCTAACCTATCCAACATCTGATCAATGAATGGCAAAGGGAAGTGATCCTTGCAAGTCACCTTATTCAACTTTCGGTAATTGATGCACACTCTCCACCCGGTCACAGTCCTCGTAGGAATGAGCTCGTTATGTTCATTTTCTACCACAGTCATTCTTCCTTTCTTTGGTACACAATGCACGGGACTGACCCAAGAGCTATCTGAAATCGGATAAATTATTCCCACATCCAACCACTTGATGATTTCCTTCTTCACCACATCCTTCATGATAGGATTTAATCTCCGTTGTTGCTCAATCACTGATTTTGCCCCATCCTCAAGCAGAATTTTATGCATGCACAATGATGGGCTAATTCCCTTTATATCGGCTATGGTCCACCCAAATGCCGTCTTATACTCGCGCAACACCCTTAACAGTTTTTCTTCTTGAACTTCAGTTAAATGAGCAGAAACTATTATAGGTAAGGTGTTTGAATCGCCCAAGTAAGCATACCTCAAATGATTCGGAAGGGGGTTTGAGTTCTAATACCGGTGGTTCCTCCATTGAAGTTTTAAAAAACTTCCCTACTCCTTCAGAACGATCAAGACTATCAAAACGCTTGTTAAATTCTCGAGAAATCGGAACCGCATCCAATATCTTCACGTAATCCTTATGATCCAAGTCATCATTAGCCTCATAACCAGTTAATGCCACTTCAAGAGAATTTGCTAAATAAGTTTTGTTAAATAACTCAGTCACCGCCTCATCCACTATATCAAGCCGCGAGCACTCCTCGATTTCTTTAGGGAACTTCATTGATTTAAAAATGTTGAAAGTTACTTCCTGATCTTGAACTCTCATTGTCAATTCCCCCTTTTGCACATCTATTAATGTCCTCCCAATAGCTAGGAATGGCCGACCCAATATAATTAGAATTTCTTCATCCTCCTCGTAATCTAGAATGATGAAATCAGCCGGGAAGATGAACTTGTCAACCTTTACCAAAATGTCTTCCACTATTCCCCTCAGATAAGTTACTGAACGGTCTGCTAACTGCAAGCTGATATTTGTCAGTTTTGGTGCTTTCAACCCAAGCTGAGTGTAAACCGATAACGGCATTAAATTAATACTTGCTCCCAAATCACACAATGCCCTCCCAGAGAATTGATTACCTATTACGCACGGGATAGTGAAACTACCCGGATCCTTCAACTTCGGTGGTAATTTCTTTTGCAAAATTGCATTGCACTCTTCGGTTAGAGCAACTGTTTCAAACTCGCCCAATTTCCTCTTCTTAGACAAAATTTCCTTCATGAATTTAGCGTAATTGGGCATTTGTTCCAAAGCTTCTGCAAACGGAATGTTTATATGAAGCTTTTTAAAAACCTCCAAAAATTTTGAAAACTGTTTGTCTAACTCGGACTTCTGAAATCTTTGCGGGAATGGAAGAGGAGGCACTGTACTACTTTGCTTGTTTTCATTAGGTTTAACCTCCACTTCTGAATTCTTTCCCAAATTAGTACCATCACTCACAGTTTGCTCGGTAACTCTCCCCTTATCCTCAATAGATTTCGGCTGTTCACTTCCGTTCACCACCTCGGATAGCTCTTTGCCGCTTCTCAAAGTTACAGCCTTGCAATGCTCTTTTCCGTCTCTTCTCGGATTAATTTCAGTATCGCTCGGTAATGCTCCTTGTGGACGAACATTCAGAGCATGAGCTAACTGCCCCCATTTGATTCTCCAAATTTTTGATTGACACTACTTGGCTTTTCACATTTAAGTCCACCTGATTCAACAGCTTATCTTGCTCTGTCATCCTCTTATCGGTCTTTGCAACGAACTTTGCCAACACATCTTCTAAATTCATCTTCTTTTCTGCCTGCTGTGGGCCTTGATTCTGAAAACCGGGTGGATTTTGTGGGCGTGGAGCTTGAGTTTGAGCTTGATTATTACTCCAAGAGAAACCTGGATGATTCCTCCACCCCTGACTATAAGCATTCTGATACAGTGCCGGCGGTCTATTATAGCTTCCTACAAACTGAGCAGACTCTGCATTTATGGGACACTGATCCGTGGAATGCTCTCCCGCAAATTGTTCACAAATTACCGCCACTTGAGCAACAGACCGTGGCCCTCATGAATCTATTTTCCTTGTTAAAGCGGACATTTGAGCTGCTAAAGCTGTAATTGCATCTACTTCTATTTTCCCTGCTGCCTTTGACTGACTTAACCTTGCCGTGGGCCACTGGTAGTTATTAGTTGCCATGGTTTCAATCAATTGGAAAGCTTCATCAATATTCTTACCCATGATGGCACCTCCAGCAGCTGCGTCAACACTAGCCCTCGTAGGAGCATTCAACCCATCACAAAATGTTTGTATCTGCAACCAATCCTGGATCCCATGGTGCGGACATTTGCGAAGCAAATCCTTAAACCGTTCCCATGATTCATACAATTGTTTCAAAGGTTGAAGCAAATCGCGTTTTAAGCTACAACGATCCATTTATGGAGTTAAGCAAGCTTCTCAAAGATGGAACATTCATTTTGATGAGATAATCAAAAGAGTTTGATTTTATCAAAAACGAGAATGAACCTAGTGTGTACAAAAGGGTCAGTGGGAGCGCTGTGACATTCTTGGTATTATATGTTGATATACTACTAATAAGGAATAACACACCAATGTTACAATCAGTAAAGATAAAATTGTCTAAACTTTCCTCCATGAATGACTTGGGAGGAACATCCTATAAATTGGGGATATAAATCTATATAGATAGATTTAAAAGGATGTTCGGCTTGACCCAAGGAACGTCTAAACCCTTATGAGTTGGTGGTAGTCCCACCACAAAGTCCATTGTGATGTGCTCCCACTTCCACTCCGGAATCTCTAACGGTTGAAGTAATCCGCTCGGTCGTTGGTGCTCTGCTTTAATCCGTTGGCACGTCAGACATCGGCTGACGCACTCCGCAACTTCGCGTTTCATATTCGGCCACCAAAAATTTCGTCGCAAATCCTGGTACATCTTTGTGCTTCCAGGATGTACTGAGTACTTCGTGCTATGAGCTTCCTGAAGGATTTCTTCCCTCAATTCCAGATCCAACGGTACCCAGACTCTCCCTTCAAATCTTAGCAATCCAGTGCTATCAATCTTATACTTAAGCTCCTCGCCTTCGGCAATTCGTTTCTTTATTGCATCACAATCCTCATCGTTTTCTTGAGCCTCCTTAATCTGATCCAACAAGGTCGGGCTCGCTGTCACTGTAAACAGTTTCCCATCCGTCTCCATCGGATACTTAACCTCCAATTCCAGACGTTCGAACTCCTTTATCAGCTCTACCTGAGTTGTAAGCCTCATCAATTTCTCTCTGCCCTTCCTACTCAGGGCATCTGCCACTACGTTTGCTTTGCCCGGATGATACAGAATCTCACAGTCATAATCCTTGATCAATTCTAACCATCGGAGCTGCCTCATATTCAGCTCCTTCTGAGTGAAGATATATTTCAGAATCTTGTCATCTGTATATATCTCGCACCTCTCTCCATATAAGTAGTGCCTCCAAATCTTCAAAGCGAACACTACTGCTGCTAACTCCAGATCATGAGTCGGGTATCCCTTCTCATAGTCCTTCAGCTGACGTGAAGCGTACACAATGACCTTGCCATGCTGCATTAGTACACAACCAAGGCCCTTGTGTGACGCATCACTGTATACTACAAAACCTTCAGTGTCGTCTGGTAAAGCCAACACTGGTGCTTAGCTAAGTCTCTTCTTCAGCTCCATGAAACTCTCCTCGCACTTCTCCGTCCAAATGAACTTTACCGTTTTCCTGGTTAGATTGGTCAGCGGTGATGCTATCTTCGAAAAATCTTGGATGAATCTCCGATAGTATCCTGCTAACCCTAGGAAACTCCTGATCTCCGTTGGCGTCTTCGGCTGCTCCCAGTTGATAATGGCTTCCACCTTTGCTGGGTCTACTGAAACACCATTCCTGTCAATGACGTGTCCTAGAAACTGCACCCTTTGCAACCAAATTCACACTTCGAAAATTTCGCGTACAGCTTCTCCCTTCTTAATGCCTCCAAAGCAATCCTTAGATGTTCAACATGTTCTTCCTCTGTCACTGAATACACCAAGATGTCATCGATGAATACTACCACGAACTTGTCCAAGTACTGCTTGAACACTCTGTTCATCATATCCATGAATGTCGCTGGTGCATTTGTCAGTCCAAATGACATAACCAGAAACTCGAAATGTCCATAACGAGTTCTGAATGCCGTCTTCGGGATATCCTCCTGTCTCACCCTTAGTTGATGATAGCCCGTCCTCAAATCAATCTTTGAAAAGTATTTTGCCCCCTTGAGTTGATCAAACAGATCGTCTATCCTGGGCAACGGGTACCTATTCTTAATCGTAACTTTGTTCAACTCGCGGTAGTCGATACAAAGCCTCATCGAGCTATCCTTCTTCTTTACGAACAGAACTGGCGCTCCCCATGGTGACACGCTCGGTCTGATATGACCCTTGTCTAACAGTTCCTGTAATTGAACCATCAACTCTTTCATCTCTACTGGTGCCATTCGGTAAGGCGCCTTGGATATCGGTGCCGTCCCGGGTACCAAGTCAATCACAAATTCTATCTCTTTATCTGGCGGCAATCCCGGAATTTCATCTGGGAAGACATCAGTGAATTCCCTTACGACGGGTATCTGACTCAGTTCACCCTCGACCCGTCGAGTGTCCACCACGTGAGCCAAATAACCTATACAACCCTTCTGAAGCAATCTCTTTGCTTGCATCATTGTCAGACAACAAGATTGTCTCGGCGATTTATTACCATAGAACACTACCTTCGACTTACTTGGAGTCTCCAGGTGTACGCACTTTTTCTTACAGTCAATGACCGCCCCGTGACTCGCTAACCAATCCATTCCAAGGATTACATCAAATTCTCCAAGACGAATCGGTAGCAAATCCATGTTAAGCTTAAACCCTCTCAAATCAGCACAATAATTTCTATAAATGTAATTTACGGGGATAATCTCTTTGTTCGCTACTTCTACGTTCATCGGGTGTTCTAATGGTTCACTAGGTAAATTAAATCCTTGAGCAAATTCATCAGATACAAAAGAACATGAAGCTCCCGAATCGAATAACACATAGGCATTTATGTCGTTGATTGGAATAATACCTGACACCACCTCCCTGGATGCCACGACATCTTGCACTGTCATGTTGAAGGTCCTCGCTGTTGGCTTATTTGGCTGGGCTGGTCCCCCACTGGTTGCCCTCGAGTTATTGCCCCTATTGCCGCTTCCGCCATCCATGTTTTTCTTCCTTGGACAGTTCTTGCTTCGATGTCCCAGCTCTCCATAAGTGAAACAACCCCCTTTCTTTGCCTTAGGACAATTGGGTGAGATATGCCCTTCTTGTCCACAAGTATAACAAACCATCTTTCCTTTCATGCACTCCCCCGAGTGACCCTTTCCGTAATTTCCACATACCTGCCTTTTCTGCTGCATGCTCCCTTGCTGCATTTCAGAATTGCTACCCCCACTGCTCCATTGACGCTTCCTGTTGTTGCTGCCACCACTGCTAGCATTCGTATTTCCTCCCTCTACCTTCTTCTTGTTCTTCTCCCGATTATACTTTGAAACCGCTTCACTCCCACCTTCAGCAATGAGAGCTTTCTCCAACAAGGTTGAGAACAACGTGATTTGTAAAACTGTTACCTTGCTGTAGATCCACGGCTTTAATCCATTCTCGAATCTCCTTGCCTTCCTCACCTCAGTGTCCACCTGATGTGGGGCGAATCTAGCCAATTCATTGAATTTTGCAGCGTACTCTGACACTGACAAGTTTTCCTGCTTCAGTTCTAAAAACTTGATCTCCATTTTTGCCTGCGTACTCTCAGGGAAGTAATTCTCGAAAAACAACGTCTTGAATGCTTCCCACGCCACGACTCTAGTTTCAGCTTTGCTCTGATTGGCTTCCCACCAAAAGTTAGCCTCACCTTTCATTAAGTACGTAGCAAAAACTGTCTTCTACTCTTCGGCGACTCTAGCGATGACAAAGGCCTTTTCAATCTCCTTTATCCATGACTGGGCCTCTATCGGGTCCGCTGTTCCCCTAAACTCCGGCGGTCCTACTGCCTTGAAGTCTTTAAAATTGGCTAAGTGGTTGCCCGTCTGGTTTCCTGCGGTAGTCGTTTGATTCCGCAGAGCTTCGGCCATCATGTTGATAAAGTCTTGCATTGGGTTTGGTTGAGTTCCCTCTGCATTGTTAACCGACTCTTCGACCCCTTGGTTTCGTATGATTCATCTAGGCGGCATTATCTGTTTAAACAAAGTCCTAACACGTTACTCGGGTTTTATAAACATATAAGTATTTAACAGGTAATACAACATTGTACTCGAACAATCGCATGACCATCATGTGGGAGCTCTAGATTACCCAACCTCGGGAATTCTGCTTTTACCCGATTAGTAATTTAAGTTGCTAAAATACCGATTTAGTTTTACTGAATTAACATAACCATTGAATTGACGGTTTACCAAGTAAAATTCTCAAACACATACCATAATAATGCATTTATATTCATATACCAACTTTAGTGTTTTACACGTTCATCACAGGTATATTGCTATAAATGCTACCATACCATTTAATATAACAAAAGATGGGATTCACTAAGCCATTCTTTTCTACCTACATAAATGGAAGTACATCCTACATAGGAACTACCTCGCACGAGCTGAGGTTAATACAAACTCTAGTAAATCAAAAGTAATACCAACATCACTGATCAAGGCATAACTGCCCACCTCCAACTATCCTCTAAGGATCACAAGGTGAAAACAACTCAACGCTTGCTCTCGCTACTGGAGGGCAGCTCCATCCATTTGGCGTCGAACTACATAAAGGCGATGTCTAAGGCTCGCTCCAAATCATATATCTTCACATCTTTAGCTTTCACCTCATCCCTCAACTGTCCTAACTGTAGCTCTCTCTCGCAACTCGGCTAACTCAGCCTGGGCCTGGTAAGCAACGTCCTTGTACTGCTGTTCAGAAATTTGGAGGATGTGGTTCTGCGCCTCTATTTCTTCAGCCTTAACCTCTAGCTCGACGTTCCTCACCAGCAAATCTCCTATCACCTCAGGCTCTATGGGCTCTTGGTTCAATGAATAGCTATCTTGACTCTCGTTCGACATCCTATAATACACCACACCATAAACAACATCAGTACCACAATAAAATATATTCATTGATAAAATGAAATGATATTTTATTCGGTACAACTAGAACTCGATGGGTCTCTTCAACCCATCACCTACATACTCTATATGAGTTTTCTACTAAGGTTATAACCTAGGTTTCTCATTCGTAACGTTTATAACCTACAGCTCTGATACCAACCTGTGACACCCCCCAAATTCGGGTTTCCTAACCTCGAATTCGGTGTTCACGATACTCAACAACAAACATACTTTCTAACTAATGCGGAATAATAAACATACAATGTCTATCGAAATAGTAATAAAGTCTTACAATCATGGTCCCAAGGTTCTTTAACCTTAATTTAAAACATACCCTTAATACAATAAGAGTTCACATAACCAAAGAACATTTAAAATAAACTAGTACATAAGCCATATCAGGCAACTACTCTTGCACCTTTCCTTTTCCTTTGTCCCCTTTAGACGTTTCTGCCTTAGCTGAAATAAAGATCATGATATAGCAAGGGTAAACAACTAATTTTCTTAGCAAGTTTATACACAAGGGAGATATATCATGAATAGAAGGAAGTTTCGCTTTCAATGTTCAACAACAGTATAAAATTGTGAAGAAACATGAATTAATAGTCGACAATTGAATATTCGAATAATTGAATGACAGTTACTGAGTGGTTGAAAATAACCATAGACATTTGCCAAGGTACTCAGCATTTAAACTGGACCTCTTAATATTTTTTTGGTAATCAAGGGGATCAGCCTTTCATACCCCGTGATTTATGCATAAACACTTAATAAACCAGCATTGATATCATGCCTTAATCAAATTTATCCTTTTCTAGCCAAGAGTTCTTACCATAACAATTTAATAAGAACATCTTTTAAAATACCATTGATTCAACAAATTTAGACCTGATTGATCTAGCTGATACAAATAGCATAGATCTACCTCATAAACAGTTCATGCTTGAAAGAACTTTAATCTAATTCACAGTTCAATAACAATAGAATAGGAATTCAATTGCACAAGGTGCGAATCTCAATAACCAGTATAGATGTGAATAATCAACAATAATTATTCACTAACATGCTTCGAAAATAATAACTCGAGTTTGAGTTGGGGAACTTGTCTGTCTGCTCAGCTACAAATAATTCTAGCTTTAACTAATTGGCCTTGAAGAACCTAACATTGATAACGTCGATCTACCAATTAGTACTGCGTAGTTGTATATCGATACGCTTACTTATGCTATTTATTTAACAATTAAGCAAATCACATAGCACACATAAGTTAATAAACTATCGTAAATCCTATAAGAAACTTAATATTATCAATCCTGATAATATTTAATTCACCTCTTGGTATTATTAGTTCACTAATAATACTTTTATTCGTTTACTAATGTTATTAACATCTTAATAATATTTTAATCATCCAATAATACTTTAATCTAATATTATTAATCTCTTAATAATATTTTAATTCTCATATCATTAATAATATTTTAATCTAATATTATTAGCCATTTTAATAATATCTTAATCATTTATTAATGTTTAAAACAAATATTATTACCCATTCAATAATATTTCCATAAAGTTTTAATCTTAATATTTCTTTGTTTACTTAAAAATATCAAATTCTTATATTACAAATATCATAGTAATATTTTAATAAGTTATTAGGCGAATAAACAATTTATTCTAATTGTCTTACCCTTTATTAAACAACTCCTTTACTACCCATAAAAGGTCATAAATATTATTTCTCATTAAATATTACCAAAGTATTCCTCAATAGTAAGAATATATAATGTTAGGAGTATCCAAGCTTAAAAATTATATTTTCCTTATTTATGACATCATTTAACCAATTATTATTTTTTAACCATAACTATAATATTATTATGAAAACTAGCAAATAGGTTCTAAAAATTATTATCCTCTGGATCTGGATAGTATATGATCCAACAATGATCCACAAATTTTTCTGGAATTGTAGAAAATGATTTACTATTTTTAAAGTACTCAAAACCTCCGAATCTTGTTACATTTTTCATAAATCGAGTTTCGCTCAGAAAATTCTGAAATTTTCAGGGTACACTCTCATAATATATATAGACATACTGTAAAATTTCATATTGTTTCAAGGTACACACAGTGAGAAATCCGAGTATGAATATTTAGGAGTCCTTCACGGTAAAAGCCATTACACAAAAACTACACATCGAAACGTGTTCGTCCTTTTTCCAACTTGTAGATAATTCTTAAGGTACCTCTGTGATTGTTCCCAGATTTTTAAAAGATTCATAACTAGCCGAAAAAACCTTTGGAAAAACGAGGACAGCAAGCTTTTAAGGTTTTAAAGCTTTAAGTTTTACATGTTTTGGGAAAATAGCCCCCAAGGCTTCAAAAATTATTGGATTTGTGTTCTACTACTTGGGTTAACTAGCTAACTCATGTACCTAGCACCCCCTTTCGACGGATCACAAATCCAAGTTGTAGATCTCAAGTTATGGGTGATCCAAGTGAAGAAAAGCTAGGGTTTTTACCCTTTAAAAACATAAGTTCCTTTTCTTCCTTTGAATCTCCATTCTAACACTCAAGAGGATTAGATCTATACATTGTAATGTCCGAGAAATTTTAAATATTGTATTAATTTATTTTAATATATGAGAATTCATTTTTAGTGAATTTAATTAGACCCATGTAGGTATTATTAATTATATCTAAATATAGGGCCCAATAATTTTCTCTGCATTAAAAAGGGGCTCACTAATAGTTTGGATAAATTAGTGAGTTAACCCTAAGGATTTAATTTCAAGAAAATTGGGAAGAAAATTTATAAATGAATTCATTCCTCTATTATCGGATTTAAATAATTCAAACGGGGAAATATTGTTGAAATGAAAATCTTAATTAATTAATTGAATTAGTTATTTGATTTAAATATTAGGACATAAGGGTATTAATTTAATGGACCACAATTCTTTCATTTGGGCTGGACCCATTTTCCTTTTATTTTATTGGGCCAAATTTCCTTTTATTTTCCTGATTGGGTCAAACGAGTGGGCTGGTCAAATTAAATCAATTGGGCCAAATCCAATTTCCTTGTTATTTTTTTTTGATTGGGCCACTTTGTATTTTAAATAGTCGGCCCAACTCCATTTCTTTTCATTTCAGTCGGGTTGAGTCTAGCCACGGGTTGTATCCGTTTGGATAACTGGTAAACGCAATTGGGAGGGGTTCATACCAACGAAATCAAATTGGGGAAAACCTCCAAATCCCCCAGCCAAGACCTAGCCAAACGAGACTCAGACCTTCAATCCAATCGGACGGGACAAGCGAAACTGACGGGAGAGAGTGTCGCCAGGCGTGCGCCGGCGACGACACGGAGTAACCAGCAGTCGTAGTGGGGAAAAGCCTCGGCGACCGAGCAAGCGCAGCAAGGACCAACGGTCCCAGAAATCCGGCGACGCGATCGGTGGGGACGCACGGCTCGAGGGTTAACCGGCGAATTCACCAGCGGCTCGGATAGGTGGGGGTGACGTCGACAGCCATCTCTCTCTACCCGCTGGTCACCGGGTTGTCCATTTGGGTAATGACCGGCGAATTGGACAAACCTTGCCCTATAAATTGAAAGTCCAAACCCTAGCCAGCTGCCGTTTAATTGAGGGTTCCAAACCAGAGAGAAAAATAGCAAGGAAGAGGGATACAGGGGAGGATTTCGTCGTGGCTTTCCAATTTCAGTTGGAGTGAATGTCCAAATTGGTCTCATATTTCGGTAGGAGAAGAGGAGTAGCAGTCCGGTCTACACCAAGGTATAACAAGGATTTATTAAACCACTGTGAAAGTTATCTGTCATGGGTTTTGTATGAAATTCATCTTGTGTACTTAGTTTGGTTTATTTAGATTAGGATATGGTTTGTGTTTTGTGTAGTTGCCGATTGTGTTGGCTTATAATATTGTATTAAGTTATGGTTGTTCTGTAATGGGTTATTTGGTCCTCTGCAATAGTAGTATTTTGTCCTCTGTATTAGGATAAAGTGTTTCTCTATATTAGGCAGTTGGTTTTCTTATGTTGGGAAAACTGGTGAACCTCGAGGGTTCTAACAGACAATCGTTTGTGTTGGCTATAGTATATATGGAATGGAATTATATTGTGTGTTCTTATTTGGATTTACAAGCCTGATATTGTAAAGTACTGATTACTTCTTAGTTTCCCTTCTATGCTGATATAGTATATATATATTGTGTCATGATGTTGGGCTGGATAGAAATGTTCTGGAATTGGGAATTGCTGATGATTCAGTTGGGAGTTCTCTTCCCAGTCTGTTGATGCCAAAATTTAAACCTTGTTCCTGTTGGGATGGGTACTGAATTCGAAGTCACGGTTGCTATGAAACTAAATAGAAATTGTTGCTTATTATGTTGGTTATTAGATTGAGCTGATGGCACATTTGTAGATTGACTGGCCACTATAAACAATAAATAAAATTAGTAAAATAATTATTTATTATTTATCCATAAAACAAATAAATAAATAAATAAAGGTAATAAATATTTAATTATTAATTTAATCCTAAAATAATAATTTAGATATAGGTAAAGTTAATAATTTATTTATAAATAATAAATAAAGATAATAAATTATTTAATTATTATTTAATAATAATAATAATTAAATATGAATAAAGCTAAATAAAATTATTATTTATTATTGAGGCGACAAATCAAGTATTTGATGGTCATTAACGATTTAATGTGAGTAAAGTAAATTAGTTGTTATTTCCTCATTCAGTAATAAATAAAGATGATAAATAGTTAATTATTATTTTAATGATAATAATTGAGTATGAATAAAGTTAATAAATAATTATTTATTATTTTTTCAATAAATAATAAATAAAGATAATAAATATTTAATTATTATTTAATTAATTATTAAGTAATAATTAAGCATGAATAAAGTTATTATAATAATAAGGTTGATAATTACTTAATCATTGCTGAAATAATGATTAAGTATAAGGGGGATTAATAAGCTAATTATTTATTTTGGTCCTTATTAAATAATGAGGTATGAACACTTAAAGATTATTTTACTAATAGTGAATAGTAAATTAAGTGTGTGTAGAATTGATACGTTAAGTATTTAATTAATGTTGAATAAAGGACAAGTAAAATAATTACTAAATTACCCCTAAGGAAAATAGTGATTAACAAATAAAAGAGTAAATAAGAGATCAACCATAAATTAGTTGTTAATAAATCATGCTAACAATAAATAAAGGTTGCTAACCCATAGTTAGAGACAAGTAAGGGCAATAGTCGGAGTATTCAAAGTATGCATGATTAGTTATCAATTAAAGGTCATTGAATTAATTTATCGTTAGTTAATGATTAAATGTATTTAGTGATCTGTTTATCTGCTAAATAAATAACATAAGTGACTATAATTACGAAATGCTAATGGATAAACCAACCCTACCAATTGATAGGTTATCCAAGATCAATTAAGTAAAGCTAGAATTTATCTGTAGGTGAGCAAACAGGCAAGTTCCTAACCCTAAACTTCTTACATTATTGCAAGTTCTTCTTTACTCAACTTTTACATTGAGCAAATTTCTAAGCCTTAAGCACTATTTCTAATTCGTGCAAAAAGGTATATATATACTGTTGCAAGTTATTCTTTAAGCTTGAGTTTTTATCTCTAAGCATGCCTTAAGTGGTCTAATTACTTTCAAAATTATTCCACATCTGTATATTTATTGACATTCGCACTCGTGCATTTGAAATTCGTATATTTAAATTCAGGAATTTATAAACCATTCATGGTTAAGTCCTGAACCCTTGTTCGGTCAGACCAAATATGTGGAGAATTTATAAAAGCTATCTGAACCAATCAATGGTAAGGATTCTTAGACTGTATGAACACCCCTTTTATTTATAAGGGAGTACCCCACGTACCGTATATAAGGTACAAATAGCAGAATTAAATGTTATGCATATACATTAGGGTCCGCGAGGCTGATCCCCTCAAGTACGTTATTCTGTAGCCAGTAACCAGAGGGTCAACCAGCTATTGACTCCTTTTGGAAGTTATCATTCAAAGTCTATTTGACTATCAATTGTTTCTAAAAGCAATTATTGTTCTTGCTTCTGATTTTTCTAATGTTTGAAATTCCTTAATATCCCTTCATCATGATATATCCTTATTGTCATACTTTAAACTTGCTGGGCAAAACTCGTTGATCATTCTTGCTATATCATGATCTCATTGCAGCTAAACCCGAGAACGTCAGGGTACAAAAGAACAAAGGGAAGGAAAAAGATGAAGTGATAGACTTCATGTAGCAGAAAATAAAATTATGTGTAGATAATTTACTGTGAAATGTAATTTATAATCCCCTGATAGTTATTAGAGTACGGATTGTGTATGTGTTTAAGGTTATTTGTATTCTGGGACTAGTAACACCTTGTAATGAACAACGTATGTTTATTTTATTCCGCATTTTAGTTATCATATGTTGTTAGAGGTGAATGTTTGTATTGGATCGTGATGACCGGATCCGGGTATTTGGAGACCCGAATTTGGGGGTGTCACAGGTTAGTATCAAAGCTGTAGGTTATAAACTTTAGGATCGCGAAACCTAGGGTATAACCTTCATAGTAAACTCGTATCGAGTGTTAGGAGATAAATCAAGGAGATTTATCATATGTGGTTTTGATGAATTGGGGAATTCATCGAGTCGAGTAGTACCCAATGAAATATAATTTCATTTCTTCAATGAATATATTTTATTGCTGTACTAACGTTAGTTTTTGTGTGTTTGTAGGATGGCTGCCGTAGGGGAGACTAGTGGAGTCTGAGAGGAGGAGATATTTACAGACATACCAGTAGTTTCGGAGCAGCTGGTGGGCTATGCTCCTACTGCCCCAGGATTGCTACAGGAGGAGTCCGAGTCGGAGAAGGACTACCAGAGGGAGCTACCAGAGCCGGTGGTAGGTAGAGTCATGAGGTCGAGCAGTCAGGATCCAGAGGCTGAGGAGGAGGACCCCGAGACCGAGGGAGAGGAGCCACCTGCTGATGTTGATGGCATGGGGTCCACTGCCGATGATATCATCGAGGGGTTGACTAGTAGGAATGAGGAGCTGGAGGATCGGGTAGCTCACCTGGAAGAGCAAAATCAGACCCATCAGTTTATGGAGGACCATTACAGAGACCTGGCCTACTAGCTCGAGCATGACTTAGGGGTGGCGAAGGTACAGCTGCAGGGCTACGAGTCCTCAGCACAGCAGGTCGGACCACTGCTACATCAGTTAGTGGCCCGGAACGCTGAGTTGAGGGAGAGACTGGAGTAGAGGGATTTACAGATCGCCCACCTGAGGGCGAAACAGGAGGCTATGAGGTTCGAGGCGGGGCTGGAGGTGTCTACGAGGATGCATGCCAGAGAGGCCTGGGTCAGGGAGGCCAGGAGGGTTGATCAGTTAGAGGATCGGTTGGAGGCCAGAACAGTGAGGATAGAGACCCTAGGACATGCCCTAGACGCAGCCTACAGGAGGCCCCGGACTGAGGCAGGTGAGTCTAGCCGCTCTGTTCGTCGCAGGATAGGGGATGGAGCATTCTCTTCTGGTCAGCAGGCACGGATCCGTCGTGATGTGCAGTGACTTGATGGAGCAGTTGATTTTCTTTAGTACAGTCAGTCCCACTTTTTTGTCATATTAGGGACATATTTATGTTGTCTTGTGAAGCTTTATATTTGTATTTATGCTTGGGGGGTAGCAGTTAAAACCCCAACTTTGGTGATCTTTGGGCAAGACCGGTTAGGATTCCCCACTTTTGTCTCAGGGGGAAATGATTGATAGGACACACAGTGGTACATTTATAGAAATATGCCACAGGTTTAGTCTTGTACAAACAGTGGTATATCAATATAAATGCAATGGTTTCAATTGAATTAAGTGTGTTGATAGATGTTTTTACCTTTGATCGTTAATTTTAATGACATGTCGTGCAAAATGTAAATCTATAGGTAAAAGTCATCAGTTTCCCTTATTCAAAACTATGCCGAGAGGAAGGCCACGTAACCAGCGAGTTGAGGAATCAGAAAGCGAAGTTGGAAATCAATCCAACCCGATGAGAATGTTTGCGAAAATGCTGGCAGAAGCCATGCAATCAAGGCCGCCACCTGTAGGGACCCAAGCAGCAGTCGAGCCAATGCATCATCTGGCAAATTTCAAGGATTTTAAATTGGTGGGACCACCTGAGTTCAAGGGAACTCTTAACCCAATCGAAGCGCAGACCTGGATAGAAGAAATAGAGAAGGTCTTTGAGGTAGCACGGGTGGCAGAGGAACAGAAAACAAGTTTTGCTACCTTCATGTTAAAGGGCGAGGCAAACTACTGGTGGAAGGCTAACAGGGGCCGAGTGGAAGGAGGCATTGTCGCCTGGGATCGTTTCAAGGAGATGTTCTTGGAAAATTACTTTCCAGAGAGCATGAAGCAAGAGATGGAGATCAAGTTCCTGGAACTAAAACAAGGAAACATGTCTGTGGCTGAGTACGCGACTAAGTATAATGAGTTGGCACGGTTTGCAACTCACCAGGTCAGCATTGAGGAAAGGAAAGCTCGTAGGTTTGAGCAAGGGTTGAAACCATGGTTATACCGTTCTGCTGCGGTACTGAAAATCAAAACATTTGCAGAACTGTTGGAACGGGCGGTCATTGCAGAGGGGGGCAGTGAGGCCCTGGCCAAATACAATCAAGAAAAGAAAAAGGGACATGAGGGCCCGAAAGCGGGGAGCAGCGGTGGTAGTAACCCCAATAAACGCAAGTGGACTGAGAGTCAGTCATCCGGGGGAAACAAATCAGGAGGGGAGGTGAAGAAGCCAGGTAGGTGCAGTAATTGTGGTAAGAACCACACGGGGGAGTGCATGAAGGGAAAGAGTGTTTGTTACCGGTGTGGACAACCGGGGCACATGGCACCCCAATGTCAGAATAAGCCAAAGGGAGGGTGTTTTTCATGTGGAGTACCCGACCACCAAATCAAGGATTGTCCGAAGAAGAAGGGTGACGCCGGGAGCGGCAACCGGAACAACAACAACAGCGGGAACAATAACCGGCTGAGCTATGGGACACCAGCCAGTCAAGCTAACAGGCCGACAGCCCGCACATTCAACATGACTGTTCAGGATGCCATGGAATCCAAAGACGTGGTGTCAGGTATCATCCCAATCAATGATATAAATGCATATGTGTTATTTGATTCGGGTGCTACTTGCTCTTTTATTTCCGAAGAATTTGCTAGTCAGTTGAATTTACCTCGTGAAAAATTAGAACACCCTATGAACGTAGAAGTAGCAAACAAAGAAATTGTCCCTGTAGAACACATTCATAGGAATTGTTGTGTTAAATTGCGAGGATTTAAGCTCAATGTGGATTTGATACCAATTCGGCTGGGAGAGTTTGATGTAATCCTGGGAATGGATTGGCTATCAACCCACAGAGCAGTTATTGACTGTAAGGAAAAGTGTGTACACCTGAAGACTCCTAATAAGTCGAAGGTGGTATTTTACGGTAGTAAGTCACCAAGACAATCTTGTTGTCTTACTATGATGCAGACGAGAAGATTGCTTAAGAAAGGTTGTGTATGTTATTTGGCCCATGTGGTTGATACCCGTCAAGTAAGGGATGAGATAAGTCAAATACCAGTCGTGAAAGATTTCACCGATGTCTTTCCCGAAGAGCTTCCGGGACTGCCGCCGGACAGGGAAATCGAGTTCGTTATCGATTTGGCACCGGGAACCGCACTAATATCGAAGCCGCCGTATCGAATGGCACCTGTAGAAATGAAAGAGTTGATGGTGCAACTGCAGGAACTGTTAGATAAAGGTTATATCAGACCGAGCGTGTCCCCGTGGGGAGCGCCAGTTCTATTTGTAAAGAAGAAAGACAGTTCAATGAGGCTTTGTATCGACTATCGGGAGTTGAACAAAGTTACGATTAATAATAGGTATCCACTTCCTAGAATTAACGATCTGTTCGATCAACTCAAGGGAGCGAAGTACTTTTCAAAGATCGACTTAAGAACAGGCTACCATCAGCTGAAGGTGAGGCAGGAAGATATCCCGAAGACTGCATTCAGGACTCGTTATGGGCACTTCGAGTTCCTGGTAATGTCATTTGGATTGACGAATGCACCAGCAGCATTTATGAATATGATGAACAGAGTGTTCAAGCAGTACTTGGATAAATTCGTAGTCGTATTCATCGATGACATCTTGGTGTATTCAGAAACAGAGGAGGAGCATGCTAAACATTTAAAGATTGTATTAGAAGCTCTCAGGAGGGAGAAATTGTATGCAAAGTTTTCTAAGTGTGAGTTTTGGTTGCAGAGAGTGCAGTTTCTGGGTCATGTCATAGACAAGAATGGTGTTTCGGTGGACCCAGCAAAAGTAGAAGCAGTTATCAACTGGGAACAGCCGAAGACGCCGACGGAGATCCGGAGTTTCTTGGGATTAGCGGGATACTATCGGAGATTCATCCAGGATTTTTCAAAGATAGCATCGCCGTTGACCAATCTCACCAGGAAAACAGTCAAGTTTGCTTGGTCGGAGAAGTGTGAGGAGAGTTTCATGGAGTTGAAGAAGAGACTCAGCCAAGCACCAGTGTTGACCTTACCAGACAACACTGGGGGTTTCGTAGTGTATAGCGATGCGTCACATAAGGGTCTTGGTTGTGTGTTAATGCAGCACGGCAAGGTAGTGGCGTACACATCACGTCAGCTGACAGATTATGAGAAGGGTTACCCGACTCATGACTTGGAATTAGCAGCTGTAGTTTTTGCCTTGAAGATTTGGAGGCACTACCTATACGGGGAGAAGTGCGAGATATATACAGATCACAAAAGTCTAAAATATATCTTCACTCAAAAGGAGCTGAACATGAGGCAGCGCCGATGGTTAGAATTCATCAAGGACTATGACTGTGAAATTCTGTACCATCCAGGCAAAGCGAATGTAGTAGCTGATGCCTTGAGTAGATAGGGGAAGGTGAAATTGATGCAGCTGACAGTCCAGGAGGAATTGATACGGGACTTTGAACGCCAAAAACTGGAGGTTAAGTATCCGATGGAGACGGACGAAAAATTGTGTACCATAACCGCAGGTCCGACTCTACTGGATAAGATAAAGAAGGCTCAAGAGTTCGATGAAGAATGCATTGACATTAAGAAACAACTACTGGAGGGAAAAATGCTGAAGTTCAAAGTTGACAGTACAGGGCTGCTAAGATTCGAGGGAAGGATCTGGATACCCTACGTACCAGACTTAAGGGAAGAAATTTTGCAGGAGGCCCATAATACAAGATTTTCGGTACATTCGTGTAGCACCAAGATGTATCAAGATCTTCGTCAACATTATTGGTGGCCGCATTTGAAAGGGGAAGTTGTAGAGTTCGTCAGCCGGTGTTTAACTTGTCAAAGGATCAAGGCTGAGCACCAGCGGCCGAGCGGATTGTTGCAACCCTTAGAGATTCCCGAGTGGAAGTGGGAGCACATTACTATGGATTTTGTGGTAGGACTCCCGACAACCCAAAAAGGTTTAGACACCATCTGGGTGATCGTAGATCGGTTGACCAAGTCTGCCCACTTTCTACCGATCAAGATCAGGTACAAATTAGAACAGCTAGCGAAACTTTACGTGAAGGAAATAGTATCACGACATGGAGTGTCGGTATCTATTGTGTCTGACAGGGATCCGCGCTTCACGTCAAATTTTTGGAGAAGTCTGCAGGAGAGACTGGGAACACAGTTAAGAATGAGTACGGCGTATCATCCTCAGACTGATGGTCAGAGTGAGCGAACAATTCAGACTCTAGAGGATATGCTCCGGGCAGTTGTGATGGACTTAAGTGGCAGCTGGGACGATCACTTGCCACTAGTAGAGTTCGCTTACAACAACAGTTATCATGCTAGCATTGGTATGCCATAGTACGAAGCGCTATATGGAAGGAAGTGTCGAACGCCGTTGTGTTGGGATGAAGTTGGTGAACGGAGATTGTTGGGACCGGAATTGGTACAACAAACCGTGGAAATCGTTAAAGTAATAAGACAACGGTTAGTAGTAGCCCAGGATCGCCAAAAGAAGTACGCCGACTTACATCGCCAGAAACGAGACTTTGAAGTTGGTAGCTTTGTGTTTCTGAAGGTATCACCCTGGAAAGGGAAGATCCATTTTGGGAAGAAAGGTAAATTGAGCCCTAGGTTCATAGGATCGTTCGAAATTTTGAGGCGGATCGGCGAAGTGGCGTACGAGGTAGCCTTACCTCCTGAACTTGAGCACATTCACAGCGTGTTTCATGTGTCAGTGTTGCGTCCGTATAAGCCAGATTACAAACATGTTATTTACTATGAACCAATTCAAGTCGAAAGGGATTTATCGTACGAGGAGATCCCTGTACAAATACTGGATAGAAAAGAGCAGAAGCTGAGGAATAAAATCATTCACTCGGTGAAAGTTCTCTGGAGAAATCACGCGGTGGAAGAGGCCACGTGGGAGCTCGAAGAGAAAATGAGGGCAAATTACCCCCAGTTATTCGAGTAACCTAGATTGAAATTCTGAGGACGGAATTTTTATAAGGGGGAGAGGATGTAATGTCCGAGAAATTTTAAATATTGTATTAATTTATTTTAATATATGAGAATTCATTTTTAGTGAATTTAATTGGACCCATGTAGGTATTATTAATTATATCTAAATATAGGGCCCAATAATTTTCTCTGCATTAAAAAGGGGCTCACTAATAGTTTGGATAAATTAGTGAGTTAACCCTAAGGATTTAATTTCAAGAAAATTGGGAAGAAAATTTATAAATGAATTCATTCCTCTATTATCGGATTTAAATAATTCAAACGGGGAATTATTGTTGAAATGAAAATCTTAATTAATTAATTGAATTAGTTATTTGATTTAAATATTAGGACATAAGGGTATTAATTTAATGGACCACAATTCTTTCATTTGGGCTGGACCCATTGATGTGATAAAATTATGTAACTGCAAGTGCACAGTGTCAAATTGAAGAACTGGCAAGTACAGGTCGAATCCACAGAGACTAGATTAATTTTAAGATATCCTTAATTAATATTCTAGGCGAATTAGAAATAAATATGGTGGAGATGATTAATTAACTAAATAATGCAAATTAAAAATTAATGAAAACTAGTAATGAGAAAAGCTACCTAGGAATCCGAATCCACTAAATACTAACATAATAAATAATTTCTTATTGTCCAAATTAATTCTCAAATTATTTTTCCTTCCCTTTAAAAATAAAGATTCATATAATTAATATGGGCAAGCATAAGTTATGAAAAATTCACAGATTAACTATAACTTATCAAAACCTCGCAATCAATATAAGAATCATATGCAATTAATGCGAAGGAAAATATGAAGGCGAAAATAATTAGGCACTAATTTCGGAACGAAAAGAAATTATTTAATATGTAATACCTAGTTTCATCATCATCCTAGATATTAGAAATTTAGCTAGTCATGAAAATTAAAACCAACAAATTCAAAATTAAAACTACTAATAATAATTGCATGAAAATAAGAACAATAATTAAAAAGAGAATTTCTATTAAAATAAAAGAAAGTTACAAATACTCCCTGACACTAGTACCACACATGAACGGAATAAGAGGAAAAACAAAGCTCTCAATTGCTAAATAACTCTCTCCCTTCTACACCAGCGAAAAACTAAGGAAAAGAAAATAACAAGTGATGCTCCTCTCTCTAAAACAAGATACCTATTTATAGGGAAAATAAATTTGTGCCCTAATTTAGATTCATTGAACTTGGTCACTTTTGTTCCCTTTTTTTCCTCTTCCTTCCTTTTTGATTTCAATCTTTACATGGTAATCTCCCAAGAGTCCCTTTTCCATGTAGGTTTCAACTTCCTAGTGGCAATCAACTTCACAAAGAGATCTAAACTTTCTTTTTCTTCATTGGATTTGACTTTCACACCAAGATTGTTCCACCTCCTTCCTTTTCCTTGTAGGATTCTTCTTGGATATTTCCTTACATGAATAAGAGCATTAAATATTGTTTGATCACCAAGATTTTGACTTTATTGTAATAAAATATTAAATCCTACAAAATAAAATAAAACATATTAATTAAATAAACTAATATAATAAAAATGACAAAATTAGGGATAATAAAATGTATGAATTATGTGTCTATCACCCATTTTCCTTTTATTTTATTGGGCCAAATTTCCTTTTATTTTCCTGATTGGGTCAAACGAGTGGGCTGGTCAAATTAAATCAATTGGGCCAAATCCAATTTCCTTGTTATTTTTTTTGATTGGGCCACTTTGTATTTTAAATAGCCGGCCCAACTCCATTTCTTTTCATTTCAGTCGGGTTGAGTCTAGCCACGGGTTGTATCCGTTTGGATAACTGGTAAACGCAATTGGGAGGGGTTCATACCAACGAAATCAAATTGGGGATAACCTCCAAATCCCCCAGCCAAGACCTAGCCAAACGAGACTCAGACCTTCAATCCAATCGGACGGGACAAGCGAAACTGACGGGAGAGAGTGTCGCCAGGCGTGCGCCGGCGACGACACGGAGTAACCAGCAGTCGTAGTGGGGAAAAGCCTCGGCGACCGAGCAAGCGCAGCAAGGACCAACGGTCCCAGAAATCCGGCGACGCGATCGGTGGGGACGCACGGCTCGATGGTTAAACGGCGATTTCACCAGCGGCTCGGATAGGTGGGGGTGACGTCGACAGCCATCTCTCTCTACCCGCTGGTCACCGGGTTGTCCATTTGGGTAATGACCGGCGAATTGGACAAACCTTGCCCTATAAATTGAAAGTCCAAACCCTAGCCAGCTGCCGTTTAATTGAGGGTTCCAAACCAGAGAGAAAAATCGCAAGGAAGAGGGATACAGGGGAGGATTTCGTCGTGGCTTTCCAATTTCAGTTGGAGTGAATGTCCAAATTGGTCTCATATTTCGGTAGGAGAAGAGGAGTAGCAGTCCGGTCTACACCAAGGTATAACAAGGATTTATTAAACCACTGTGAAAGTTATCTGTCATGGGTTTTGTATGAAATTCATCTTGTGTACTTAGTTTGGTTTATTTAGATTGGGATATGGTTTGTGTTTTGTGTAGTTGCCGATTGTGTTGGCTTATAATATTGTATTAAGTTATGGTTGTTCTGTAATGGGTTATTTGGTCCTCTGCAATAGTAGTATTTTGTCCTCTGTATTAGGATAAAGTGTTTCTCTATATTAGGCAGTTGGTTTTCTTATGTTGGGAAAACTGGTGAACCTCGAGGGTTCTAACAGACAATCGTTTGTGTTGGCTATAGTATATATGGAATGGAATTATATTGTGTGTTCTTATTTGGATTTACAAGCCTGATATTGTAAAGTACTGATTACTTCTTAGTTTCCCTTCTATGCTGATATAGTATATATATATTGTGTCATGATGTTGGGCTGGATAGAAATGTTCTGGAATTGGGAATTGCTGATGATTCAGTTGGGAGTTCTCTTCCCAGTCTGTCGATGCCAAAATTTAAACCTTGTTCCTGTTGGAATGGGTACTGAATTCGAAGTCTTGATATGAAACTAAATAGAAATTGTTGCTTATTATGTTGGTTATTAGATTGAGCTGATGGCACATTTGTAGATTGAATGGCCACTGTAAACAATAAATAAAATTAGTAAAATAATTATTTATTATTTATCCATAAAAAAAATAAATAAATAAATAAAGGTAATAAATATTTAATTATTATTTAATCCTAAATAATAATTAGATATAGGTAAAGTTAATAATTTATTTATAAATAATAAATAAAGATAATAAATATTTAATTATTATTTAATAATAATAATAATTAAATATGAATAAAGCTAATAAAATTATTATTTATTATTGAGCAACAAATCAAGTATTTGATGGTCATTAACGATTTAATGTGAGTAAAGTAAATTAGTTGTTATTTCTCATTCAGTAATAAATAAAGATGATAAATAGTTAATTATTATTTAATGATAATAATTGAGTATGAATAAAGTTAATAAATAATTATTTATTATTTTTCCAATAAATAATAAATAAAGATAATAAATATTTAATTATTATTTAATTAATATTAAGTAATAATTAAGCATGAATAAAGTTATTAAATAATAAGGTTGATAATTACTTAATCATTGTTGAAATAATGATTAAGTATAAGGGGGATTAATAAGCTAATTATTTATTTTGGTCCTTATTAAATAATGAGGATGAACATTTAAAGATTATTTTACTAATAGTGAATAGTAATTAATTGTGTGTAGAATTGATACGTTAAGTATTTAATTAATGTTGAATAAAGGACAAGTAAAATAATTACTAAATTACCCCTAAGGAAAATAGTGATTAACAAATAAAAGAGTAAATAAGAGATCAACCATAAATTAGTTGTTAATAAATCATGCTAACAATAAATAAAGGTTGCTAACCCATAGTTAGAGACAAGTAAGGGCAATAGTCGGAGTATTCAAAGTATGCATGATTAGTTATCAATTAAAGGTCATTGAATTAATTTCTGGTTAGTTAATGATTAAATGTATTTAGTGATCTGTTTATCTGCTAAATAAATAGCATAAGTGACTATAATTACGAAATGCTAATGGATAAACCAACCCTACCAATTGATAGGTTATCCAAGATCAATTAAGTAAAGCTAGAATTTATCTGTAGCTGAGCAAACAGGCAAGTTCCTAACCCTAAACTTCTTACATTATTGCAAGTTCTTCTTTACTCAACTTTTACATTGAGCAAATTTCTAAGCCTTAAGCACTATTTCTAATTCGTGCAAAAAGGTATATATATACTGTTGCAAGTTATTCTTTAAGCTTGAGTTTTTATCTCCAAGCATGCCTTAAGTGGTCTAATTACTTTCAAAATTATTCCACATCTGTATATTTATTGACATTCGCACTCGTGCATTTGAAATTCGTATATTTAAATTCAGGAATTTATAAACCATTCATGGTTAAGTCTGAACCCTTGTTCGGTCAGACAAATATGTGAGAATTTATAAAAGCTATCTGAACCAATCAATGGTAAGGATTCTTAGACTGTATGAACACCCCTTTATTTATAAGGGAGTACCCCACGTACCGTATATAAGGTACAAATAGCAGAATTAAATGTTATGCATATACATAGGGTACGCGAGGCTGATCCCCTCAAGTACGTTATTCTGTAGCCAGTAACCAGAGGGTCAACTAGCTATTGACTCCTTTGGAAGTTATCATTCAAAGTCTATTTGACTATCAATTGTTCTAAAAGCAATTATTGTTCTTGCTTCTGATTTTTCTAATGTTGAAATTCCTTAATATCCCTTCATCATGATATATCCTTATTGTCATACTTTAAACTTGCTGGGCAAACTCGTTGCTCATTCTTGCTATATCATGATCTCATTGCAGCTAAACCCGAGACGTCAGGGAAGGACAAAGGGAAGGAAAAGATAAAGTGATAGACTTCATGTAGCAGAAAATAAAATTATGTGTAGATAATTACTGTAATGTAATTTAATCCCTGATAGTTATTAGAGTACGGATTGTGATTGTGTTTAAGGTTATTTGTATTCTGGGACTAGTAACACCTTGTAATGAACAACGTATATTTATTTTATCCCGCATTTTAGTTACCATATGTTGTTAGAGGTGAATGTTTGTATTGGATCGTGATGACCGGATCCGGGTATTTGGAGACCCGAATTTGGGGGCGTCACATACATGAAGCATGAAGATCTAATGATTCTTGAGTCTTAGAACAAAATCTCTCAAAAACTATGAAAATAAAACAAAGTAAGAAAGAAGGAAATGGTTTAGGGTTTCACCTTGATCTTGTAGCTACTCTCCTTGATCTACCAAAGTATGTGATGAACTTGGGATGTGATGAGTAGGTATTATACCTATGAATTGGGTACCATTTTATTGCATTATTGTCAATTTCCTTGAGTCGTAGTTACTTTTCATGCGTTTTTTGTGTTTGTGTAGGCACTCTGCATTTGGAACCAAAGTGGTGGGGAATGGAGCATTGAAGCAGGAAAAATAAAAAGAATGGTAAGTTGCTGAGGAGCTGCACGGCCGCGCGGGAATTGTATTGGAAGGCGGCGCGGGCGCGCAGGTTGTCAGACCGAGCCTCTGCTGGAATGAAGTGCGAGCGCGCTGTGGGTATGCTGTGGCTTGACGCGGGCGCGCTACTGCGTGTTGACTAAGTTGACTTTTCAGCAATTTAGAAGAATTTGATGTGTAATTGGATTTGATACTCTTTAATTAATTAGGGTTTTTATTAGATACTATAAATAGTTGTTGAACTTATTATTAAAAAAACAACCCTAGTTTTTGAAGCAATTGGAGAAGACTTGAAGCAAGTTGATAGCGGGAGAAAGCAAGGAGGAGCAGAACAGAGATTGAAAGATTGCTTACAGTGTTTCTTCTCTTTTCTCTCTATTCTAAAAATTTGATGTTATTAAACTTGTGGATGATGAATTCTTGTTTAATTATGAACTAAATTTCTTTTAAGGCTATAATGGATCTTAGTGCGTAGTTTTGAATAGCATGCTTTTCTGAATATTGTGTTTAATTATCTTTGGATTGTCTATTATGGTTTATGCTGAATTGTTTAATTATCTAGCCAATAATTACCGCGATAATCTAAATGAATTCGAGAGATGAAGTATAGATTTAGATCTGACCATAATAGCATGTGATTGTGTTTTCTGTTGTCGATGGAATTCATAATTTGTGATTAGAATAGAGATATACCTATCACCGCATGTAATCAAAATAGGGAACTTGGGCTTTAAATCCTTTTTAATTGTAATTCACATAGAAATATAGTGAGTTAGTTATCTGGGGTGATTAACTTGAGTCTATCAATTGTGGATTTAAGTTAAGTTATTTATGAAACATTGAAAGATGATCATAAATAGTGATGAGTTCCTGGTTAACAATCCAAAATATCTAGCATAATCCATAGGGAAGCGTGTTAAGTAAAATAAAGCATTAAGTGAGGTTATAGTCTTAAGTCTTTAAAAATCTGTTTTCAAATTAGTGTTAGTAATATAATTTAGAATTAATTAGTTAAATTCAAAACCTCAGAAATTGTTGGTCATTTGTTTACTAAAATAGATTTGATTTAAATTGGGGATTTGTTATTATAGAATCAATTCTTCTCTGTGGGACGATACTCTACTTTCACTTTATTACTTGTGGACTGCATATACTTGCGTATTTTTGCTGGTATAGACATTGGCAAACAAGTTTTTGGCGCCGTTGCCGGGGACAATTGTGTCTATAATTTCAAGTTTTAAATTTAATTAATTCAGTTTTAGTTAACATTGTTTTACTTGTTACTTCCTGTTTCAGGTGATCTTGGTTTGTTTATGCAAACACGATCAAAGCAGCCGGAACTTGTGCAGAGTGAAGACGACCTTGAAAATAAGTTACGCAAGTTAAGAAAGTTTTGCCGCGAGACAATCGAGAAAGAAAAAATGGCTAACGAAGAACAGAAATCATTGAGGGAATATGCCATGCCTAAGCTTGATGAAATCAGGTCAAGCATCACGAGGCCAGCCATCACGGCTAATTCCTTTGAGATCAAGTCGGGAACAATTCAGATGATTCAGAATGCGGTACAGTTTGGGGGATTAGCCAACGATGATCCTAACGAGCACTTGGTTAGCTTTCTTGAGATTTGTGATACATTCAAATATCCCAATGTAACTGATGATGCGGTGAGACTACGTTTGTTTCCGTTTTCACTAAGGGATAAAGCAAAGAGTTGGTTGCACTCACTTCCACCGGGGTCCATCACAACTTGGGATGACTTGGCCCAGAAATTCCTAGCAAAATTCTTTCCGCCGGCGAAGTCTGCTAAGTTGAGAAACGATATTTCCACTTTTGAGCAAAGTCATGGAGAGACAATGTATGAGGCTTGAGAAAGGTTCAAAGAGTTATTGAGAAGATGTCCACATCATGCATTACCCAAGTGGCTACAAGTCCAGACATTCTACAATGGGCTGAGTAGTAATACTCGAACAATTATAGATGCAGCTGCTGGGGGAGCACTTATGGATAAGAATTTTGATGAAGTTTACACCTTGCTAGAAACTATGGCTGCAAATAACTATCAATGGCCGACGTCGAGGATGAATCACAAAAAGGTAGCTGGAGTTTTGGAGGTAGATGCAGTCACGGCATTAACAGCTCAGATGGCAGCCATGTCTAAGAAGATTGAAGCTTTAGCAAAATCGAAAGTACAACAAGTAGCCTATGTGTGTGAACTATGTGCAGGCGCACATCCGACAGAATATTGTGCTATTAATCCAGAATCTATACAGTACTTGGGGAGTTACAACAGACCACAACAGCCATACCAGAATGCATATAATCCGGGGTGGAAGAATCATCCGGGTTTCTCATGGAGCAATAACTCTCAAGTTCAAAATCCAGCTCCAAGATCACAGAACCCCCCGGGTTTTCAGAACCAAGCTCCACAACAGGCAGAGAGAAAACCCAATTTAGAAGAGTCTTTGGCAAGATTTATCACAACATCGGAGAAAAGAATGAATGAGCAAGATAAGCTGTTAAATCAGGTAGACTTGAATGTGAAAAGCCAAGCGGTGTCAATTCGGAATTTGGAAAATCAGCTCGGTCAGTTGGCTCAAGTCTTGAACAATTGACCGCAAGGAACACTTCCAAGTGACACAGAGGTTAACCCCAAGAGAGATGGTAAGGAACAATGTCAAGCTGTAACACTTCGAAGCGGGAAGAAACTCCAGCAGACCAGTGCGGCCGCGCCTGAAATACAAGGGGAGGCAGCGCGGCCGCGCCCATCCCCAGTTCCAGATCCTGCAGAGACATTGGTAGGAAAAGACAAAGAAACGGAGAATGAGGAGAAAGACAAGGAGAAAACAAAGCAAGCAGAAGTATACCCTCCTGTGCCATATCCTCAGAGACTTCACAAGCAGAAATTAGATAAACAATTCTCCAAATTCCTTGAAGTCTTTAAGCAGCTGCAAATCAATATACCGTTTGCTGAGGCTTTAGAGCAGATGCCGAGCTACGCCAAATTTATGAAAGGAATTTTATCGAGGAAGAAAAAGCTGGAGGATTATGAAACAGTAGCATTGACTGAGGAGTGTAGTGCCATATTGCAGAAGAAGTTGCCACCAAAGTTAAAGGATCCGGGTAGTTTCACTATCCCTTGCACCATTGACAGCTTATCAATCAGTAGATGTTTGTGTGATTTGGGTGCGAGCATCAACCTTATGCCGTTATCGATATATGTCCAGTTGGGTCTACCTGCACCGAAACCGACCACCATCTCTCTTCAGCTTGCTGATCGGTCGGTTACATATCCTAGAGGTATCGTGGAAGACATCTTGGTAAAAGTGGATAAATTCATATTCCCAGCCGATTTTATTATTTTGGACTATGAGGACAAAGACATTCCTATCATATTTGGGAGACCTTTCTTGGCAACGGGGAGAACACTTATAGATGTGCAAAAAGGAGAATTGACTATGAGGGTGCAAGACCAAGAAGTGACATTCAATGTGTTCAAAGCCATGAAATTTCCTACGGATGAGGAAGAGTGTTTCCGGTTGGACGTGGTAGAAAAAGTGGTGGAAGACGAGTTTTTGAGGAAATTGACCGAGGATCCGTTGGAACCTATTTTATTAGGGGAGGCTGACATGGATGACATAGAGATTATGGAGTTTCTTCACATTTTAGATACAGTGCCGAGAGTACGCAAATTTCAGATCCCCTTTGAACCTTTGGAACTTACCGACAAATCCTTAGAACGCTTGAAGCCATCTCTTGAAATACCTCATACTCTTGAACTTAAACCTTTACCAAGCCATCTGAGGTATGCTTATTTGGGTGAATCATCTACTTTGCCTGATATTATTGCATCTGTACTTAACGAATTGCAGGAAAATAAGTTGATTCGAGTTCTCCGGGAGTACAAATCAGCAATTGGTTGGACCATCGCCGATATTAAAGGAATTAGTCCATCATTCTGTATGCACAAGATCCTTTTGGAAGACGATGCCAAACCAACGATAGAACAACAAAGGAGGCTGAACCCGATCGTGAAAGAAGTGGTGAAAAAGGAAATTTTGAAGTGGCTTGATGCAGGTATCATTTACCCCATCTCCGATAGCAGTTGGGTGAGTCCAGTCCAGTGTGTGCCTAAAAAGGGTGGTATGACGGTTGTAGAAAATGAAAATAATGAATTGATACCGACAAGGACAGTAATTGGATGGAGGGTTTGTATGGATTACAGGAAATTAAACAAGGCAACCCGCAAGGATCACTTTCCTCTACCCTTTATTGATCAAATGTTAGATAGACTGGCTAGGCATGAGTTCTATTGCTTATTGGATGGCTACTCAAGTTATAATCAGATAGTGATTGCCCCCGAAGATCAGGAAAAGACTACCTTCACGTGTCCTTACGGTACTTTCGCTTTTCGGAGGATGTCTTTTGGCTTATGCAATGCACCAGCGACTTTCCAAAGATGCATGATGGCCATTTTCTCAGATATGGTCGAAAGCAACATGGAGGTATTCATGGATGATTTTTCAGTGTTTGGTGACACGTTTGATAGTTGCTTGGAAAATCTGGTCCTGGTTTTGAAAAGATGCGTGGAGACCAATTTAGTGCTCAACTAGGAAAAATGCCACTTTATGGTGCAAGAGGGGATAATTCTTGGGCACAAGGTGTCGTCAAACGGATTAGAGGTTGATCGAGCCAAGCTGGAGACAATAGAAAATCTACTCCCACCAACTACAGTCAAGGGAATAAGGAGTTTCTTGGGACACGCCGAATTTTATAGAAGATTCATAAAGGACTTTTCTAAGATCTCTAAGCCTTTATGTAGCCTATTGGAGAAAGATGTTCCCTTTAAGTTTGATGATGGCTGTCTTGCGGCTTTTGAATTGTTGAAAAGGAAATTGACCACAGCGCCAGTCATTGTAGCACCGGATTGGTCAAGGCCGTTTGAGTTGATGTGTGATGCTACCGATTATGCTATTGGGGCTGTTTTGGGCCAACGAAAGGAAAAGATTTTTCACGCCATTTATTATGCTAGCAAAACACTGTCCGATGCCCAGCTGAACTATACGACCACAGAGAAGGAGTTGCTTGCGATTGTGTATGCCTTTGACAAATTTCGGTCGTACTTAATTGGAACTAAAGTAGCGGTGTTCACTGACCATTCTGCCATAAGATATCTGATTTCGAAGAAGGATGCGAAGCCACGGCTGATTCGATGGATACTTCTACTCCAGGAGTTCGACTTGGAAATCCGGGATAGGAAGGGGACGGAAAATCAAGTGGCAGATCATCTCTCGAGATTAGAAAATAATGACCACGTCAAGGGAGACAAAACGGTGATCAATGAGTTCTTTCCAGATGAGCATTTGTTTGTGATTCATTCTGAAGTCCCATGGTATGTCGATTTTGTCAACTATTTGGTTAGCAACGTACTTCCTCCTGATTTGACCAGTCAACAAAAGAAAAAGTTTCTGCATGATGTAAAAAGGTACATGTGGGACGAGCCGTTTCTGTTCAAACATTGTGCCGATCAGATGATTAGACGGTATGTGCCACAAAGTGAAGTAGAGAGTATTTTACATCATTGCCATGATTCACTATATGGAGGTCATTACGGAGGCGAGAAGACAGCGGCCAAGGTGTTACAAGTAGGATTTTTCTCGCCAACGTTGTTTAAGGACGCCCACTACTTCGTGCAAAGATGTGACAGATGTCAAAGGGTGGGAAATATTTCCAAGCGTCATGAGATGCCCTTGAATACCATATTAGAAGTTGAAGTCTTTGACGTTTGGGGAATAGATTTTATGGGACCGTTCCCATCGTCCTTTACCAACCTCTACATCCTTTTGGCGGTCGATTATGTCTCTAAATGGGTGGAAGCAAGTGCGCTGCCGACTAATGATGCCAAAGTGGTTCTTAAATTCCTGCAGAAAAACATCTTCACACGTTTTGGCACCCCAAGAGCAATTATCAGTGATGAAGGGAGTCACTTTTGTAACAGGTCATTCACGGCTCTCCTAGCTAAGTATGGGGTACACCACCGAGTTGCTACAGCTTAGCATCCTCAAACTAGTGGTCAAGCCGAAGTTTCAAACAGAGAAGTGAAGAGAATTCTGGAAAAAATCGTCAATCCGAATAGAAAAGATTGGTCAGCAAAATTGGATGATGCGCTTTGGGCTTATCGGACCGCTTATAAGACACCCATTGGCATGTCACCGTACCAATTAGTCTATGGAAAAGCATGTAACCTCCCAGTGGAACTTGAACACAAAGCTTATTGGGCCATCAGGAAGTTGAACTTGGATCTCACGGCTGCGGGGGAAAGGAGACTTTTTCAGCTGAATGAACTCGATAAATTTCGTCTTCAAGCATATGAGAACTCTAAGTTATACAAAGAAAAAGTCAAGAAGTGGCACGATCGGAAAATCATCGAAAGAAAATTTGAGCCGGGGCAAGCAGTGCTTCTCTACAACTCTAGATTGAGATTATTCCTAGGGAAGCTTAAATCTCGGTGGTCTGGTCCCTTCATTGTCAAACAAGCATTCTCTCATGGCGCCGTTGAAGTCTTTGCAACCAATCTGGAAGAGTCATTCAAAGTAAATGGTCAAAGATTAAAGCATTATTGGGGTGGTGATGTCGATCGCCAGAAAACCGCAATCACACTTGTCGATTAAAGTTTGAAACAGAGTAGTCAGGCTGAAAGACTTTAAATCAAGCGCTAGTTGGGAGGCAACCCAATCTTTAATTCCTTTAAGTTGAAATTCTGTGATTTTTTTAGGAGTATTTAGTAGTGCTAGTTTTGTTTTGAATTAGTACTAATTAGATACTTTATTTCTTTTTATTTTCTTTTAGGTTTCACATCAAGGCTTCATAATCCAGAGTCAAACAAAAGAGCTTAACAAAGAAAATTGCATGTTGCCAGGACAACGCGGTCGCGCCCAAATTGTGAAGGAGAGAAGCGCGAGCGCGCATAATTCCAGATACTCAATGGACCACTAAGGTCGGTACTACCCAGAAACTCCATTTCCCACACACGGCTCTCAATCGGTACGCGAAGGCGTGGTATGGCTTTATCTGTGCTAGTATGCTTCCTACGAGGCATGTGAATGACGTTACAAAAGACCGCGCTATTCTGTTATATGGAATTCTAAAGGGCAAACTAATTGATGTGGGAGCCCTCATTCACTCGTCCATGTTGCGATCCATGCGAGGGAGTACCTCTGGCGGAATCCTGCATGCTTCAATTATCAGTCGTCTTTGCATAGCAGCTGGGGTTACGTGGGACAACGAGACTTTACTGCTGCCAATGAAGGATATTGATCATAATCACATCCGGAAGTACGTTGTCTGGGATGGTGGCGAGTCTCATCCGCGAGGACTTGGATTCCTTATGGGTAGTGTTGCTGACGAAGAAGAGGAGGATGCAGGAGCGGATGGAGCAGCGGCTGCCATGTCAGTGACTCCTACCATGTATGCCCCCCAGGAACGCGATCTGCGTCGTCTTCAGAGAAGGATGGACGCTCTACATGCAGATTTCCGTACGTATTCTATGGACTTTTCTGGAGCGTTGGCACATGCATTCAATCAGTTGGGTGTACAGGTCCAGTTTCCCACTTTTGGTTCCGTTAGTTTATACCCACCACCGGATACTCCTCCCGAGCCTACTGCGGGAGATGATGATGCAGCTATTTAGGGGAGTTTCTTTCTTTCCCCTTGTGCTTTAATTTTTACAATGAGGGCATTGTCTAACATGCGTTTGGAGGAGTGATAGTTAATTTGGTGTTTTCATGATAGTTTTGCATATTGTCTGTTAGTTACTTTGAGTTGTGTTTATGTAAGTTAGTTTGTGGTGCATTTAGTTCGTTGCATGAATCCAAGTGAGTAGTTGGTATGATTTTGACTCGGCCAATGATGAGTTTGGTCTTATTGTGTTAACGTGGACAGTGTGATAGTCATTAGGAATGTTATAATTGAGATCATAAGAATAATTATGCATGTCTTAACTTGAGTTATCGGATAGCACATGATTTGATTAATTTGACTGCTGAAGTTCAAAGTGTTGCATAATTAACTTTTAAATGAGAATTGGGTAAAAAAAAAAAACTTTAGGTAAATTTACAATGAGGCTGAAATAGAGTAAAAGCTGAGTTTGGGGGTTTCTTTTTAAAGGCTGAAAAAAAAATCATCAATTAGAAAAATCCAAAAATACAATAAATGCGTTGACTAGTTAGGTTCTATGGCCTTTGTTACTCGTGTAATTAGATCCTTAGGGGTGTCTTAACACCTAGTGCCCTAAAGCCGACTGGTTTGGGAGCCACTGATTGAACGCTCGTTATATGGGTGACTTTGAAAAGCCTAAGAGAGCCTGGCATTGCACAGTTAAGCATAAATACGAGATGGAGTGTAAAACGCACTCGTAAAAGAATAAAGTTAGAAATAAGCCTTGTTAGTACCCTCATGCTTAGTTTTTGCGGATTTGTTGTATTTGCTTGAATTAAATTGAACATAGTTTATTCTTATTCTAGAGTTGGTTATGCGGCTATATTTTGAACTTTGGATAGTTAGAGTGATTAATGAACACACACTCACAACTTGGGTGTTGACAGGTGTATTGTGTTTGAGTGATTGGGATTATTAGTTCCTATTGACTGGATTTATTGTTCCAAGTTAGTTTTTGATATCTCTGAGGTTAACAGTTAAGATTCATACTGGTTATTGGTTGGATTCTTAGGCATGGTAGTTGTTAGTTGCGTTCATGTTATTGTTTTGCATTGCTTGGGGACAAG
This sequence comes from Aralia elata, assembly GCA_034770075.1. Lineage (NCBI taxonomy): Eukaryota > Viridiplantae > Streptophyta > Magnoliopsida > Apiales > Araliaceae > Aralia > Aralia elata. The sequence goes on from JAVJAP010000126.1 coordinate 130,824, forward strand.
CAACAGTTCGAGTTTGGGGGTATTTGATGAGTAGGTTTTATACCTATGAATTGGGTACCATTTGATTGCATTATTGTCAATTTCCTTGAGTCGTAGTTACTTTTCATGCGTTTTTTGTGTTTGTGTAGGCACTCTGCATTTGGAACCAAAGTGGTGGGGAATGGAGCATTGAAGCAGGAAAAATAAAAAGAATGGTAAGTTGCTGAGGAGCTGCGCGGCCGCGCGGGAATTGTATTGGAAGGCGGCGCGGGCGCGCAGGTTGTCAGACCGAGCCTCTGCTGGAATGAAGCGCGAGCGCGCTGTGGGTATGCTGTGGCTTGGCGCGGGCGCGCTAGTGCGTGTTGACTAAGTTGACTTTTCAGCAATTTAGAAGAATTTGATGTGTAATTGGATTTGATACTCTTTAATTAATTAGGGTTTTTATTAGATACTATAAATAGTTGTTGAACTTATTATTAAAAAAACAACCCTAGTTTTTGAAGCAATTGGAGAAGACTTGAAGCAAGTTGATAGCGGGAGAAAGCAAGGAGGAGCAGAACAGAGATTGAAAGATTGCTTACAGTGTTTCTTCTCTTTTCTCTCTATTCTAAAAATTTGATGTTATTAAACTTGTGGATGATGAATTCTAGTTTAATTATGAACTAAATTTCTTTCAAGGCTATAATGGATCTTAGTGCGTAGTTTTGAATAGCATGCTTTTCTGAATATTGTGTTTAATTATCTTTGGATTGTCTATTATGGTTTATGCTGAATTGTTTAATTATCTGGCCAATAATTACCGCGATAATCTAAATGAATTCGAGAGATGAAGTATAGATTTAGATCTGACCATAATAGCATGTGATTGTGTTTTCTACTGTCGATGGAATTCATAATTTGTGATTAGAATAGAGATATACCTATCACCGCATGTAATCAAAATAGGGAACTTGGGCTTTAAATCCTTTTTAATTGTAATTCACATAGAAATATAGTGAGTTAGTTATCTGGGGTGATTAACTTGAGTCTATCAATTGTGGATTTAAGTTAAGTTGTTTATGAAACATTGAAAGATGATCATAAATAGTGATGAGTTCCTGGTTAACAATCCAAAATATCTAGCATAATCCATAGGGAAGCGTGTTAAGTAAAATAAAGCATTAAGTGAAGTTATAGTCTTAAGTCTTTAAAAATCTGTTTTCAAATTAGTGTTAGTAATTTAATTTAGAATTAATTAGTTAAATTCAAAACCTCAGAAATCGTTGGTCATTTGTTTACTAAAATAGATTTGATTTAAATTGGGGATTTGTTATTATAGAATCAATTCTTCTCTGTGGGACGATACTCTACTTTCACTTTATTACTTATGGACTGCGTATACTTGCGTATTTTTGCTGGTATAGACATTGGCAAACAGGATGCATGAACTATGCTAATCTCACTCTCTTTTCCTCTCTAAGCTCTTACTCTATGTTCTTGCTTGGGAGAAATGAAAGAAGGAGATGAAAAGAAGAAATGAACTTTAAATGAAATGAAATGATAGAATACTTGCAAGTATAATGCTAAATTAGAATTCATGCTATTATCCCCCACATCTTTCCTGCCCCTTGGATATAAGAGTTCACCTTATCCCTTCCATTTAGCCTTAATCTTATCTTTAAGTGTGCTAATTAGATTTTCCACCAATGGGAGCTTGACAACCTTGTCCTTTGTGTAAGAGTTACTAATATCCCACATATCTTTGTTGTCCCTTGGATAAAAGGCTTACTAATTGGATAATAGCAAGAAACATCTACCTTTTGTCATCATGGAGCTAGTGAGTAGCCTTGTGTCACTAGGGTGGCTAGTTGACATCTTAGGAAGCTATGACATAATAGAAAGCTACTTGACATGATAGGAAACTATGATATCAAGTCTACAACTTCAACTTCCAAGACAAGCTAGCTACTTAATTAAAGTAAAATTTGAAATCAACTTGCTCTCCCCTCTCTCCTAGTGCACGACCAAGAAGGAAGTTGTCCAAAAATGTTGTCCCAAATAGCTTTAATTAATAAACAAATGCTACACATTTAATTTATCAAATGACTAGGTTTTGGACCACACATTAAATACCATTGGGCTTCCAATTTAAATGATTAGGCTAATAAAAATTCAAATCTATTTAACACAATATTGGGTCATTTAATTTAACCCCATGATAGCTCATTTAATAAGCCACACAATTAATACCTAAATCCATGATTAATATAAATGATTGAACTAGGTTCATTAATTAAGTAACTTAGTCAATTAGTAAATAAATTACTAACTTAACTATTAATTATTATTATCCAATTTGGACCATATCTCATTAACAACTACTTTCATTAATTAACCCACACACTTTATTTACTAACTATATTCAATTTACTTGAATACTTAATTTAGTAAATACCTTGTCAACTTTATGGATATAAAGCCTTAGGGTTTGCTCACTAGTTTAAATATACTACTAGTGATTCCCTTAACACAAATTTATATCATTAAATCACATAGTCACATAATCCACCAAATACACCCAGGGGTTTAAATAAGAACACAAAGTTAACTCATTAAAATTAAATTATATTTAATTAATAATGACGTTCAAAATTCACGGGCATTACAGATACCATGGCGATTGGCTTTAGTGCAAGTGGGAGATTGAAAGTAGTATGCACACAAGCCAATCATATTTGATATGATATAGCATATACTTTGTAATCTTATTCGTTTGTTAAAGGCATTTTACTTTATCTACATCGTGCTGTTATATTAAATGTGACAAACCCATAGTTTAGAGCAATGCTTTTAGAATCATGATGGTGATCGTGCTAATAAGATCTAAAATCCAGATAGCTCACAAACTAAAATCGTTCCTAATCGATGGATTACTAAAAAGGGGATTAGTGAATCCGGATAGATTAGTACATATGTTGCTTGCTCTTATGAAGAGGATGATTGATCTTATAATCATTTATGTGGAGACACTAAAGCAAGTATGTAGGTGCTTATTAGAGAATAAGTTCACTGAACGTGGCTTGCTAAGGAATACCTAATGGAGTTTTACTCGCCTGTCAATAGGAATTCCTCTAGTGATAGCAGTACAAGTGATCCTTCGACTTGAGATCATCATAGTTGTTAGGTTTGTATATAACGCGAACATGCAATCAAATTACATATATATAAAGCGGAAGCGCGATAAAATCGAATTTTAAAATATTATACAAACCATCACCATGATCAATCTATGTGCTCAATTAACGATATAAACAAAAGAGATAGAGATTAAGAAATTATACCCTCGTAGAACCGTGCTTCCTCGGGTATAAGTTCACCTCCAATTCCTTCGCGTTCTCCTTGAATTCCACCGACTAAATTCCTTTGCTTGATCAACGTTAGCCACCTAAGTGTTTGGCCTCTAGAGGTGATCTACCAAGAAAGAATAGTTATTCAAGAAGTTGGATGTTGGCAAAACCCTAGTTTCTATCTCTATAGAAATTACAAGTACTCTCCACAATCTAATGCAAGAGTGTATAACCCTAATCTATGATAAGACTCCTCTTATTTATAGATGTAGGAAAAACCCTTCCCTAAACTATTTAGGATTAGGGTTTCTATTATAATTAAACTCCTTTAATTAATTATGCTCCAAATCCAATTAGGAATTCATGTGAGAGTACTTCTATCAATTAATTCTCAATCCCTATTACGAATTAAATAATAGTAATAATAATAATAATAATAAGACTCATCTTATTAATTTATAATTAATATTTCCGAAATATTAAATAATAAATATTAAGCTATTTAATTTATTCTATCCTCATAGATTAAATTAAATACACTTAACTTATTATTACAATTATGCCATTCACTTCTTAAATAAATATTTTTCTTTTGCGGTGTGACCCTTTAGGTTCTCCATATTAAACCGGTTGTGAATAAATCAATTAGAACAATTCTAATTTTATTTAAATAAATAAATTAAACTATTTAATTCATCTAAATAAATAATATTTATTCTACAATAAAGGTAAGCCCCCTTAGCGATCAATGACTTTCCAGATAATATAGATTTCAACATTTAATCACAAAAGAACCTTTCAGTGAATAGTTACCGTACAATTCAATCCTTCTACCATACAATGTCCCAATTAAATATAAGACATGGATTTACTGTCAAGTCTTATTTTATTTAATTATATGTATTTCGATTCCCAAATGCACAACTCTAAATAATGCAAATTAGAAACTCCTTTCTAATTTCATTCTGCCTTGGCCAAGGACTACTGAGTTGTCATTTATCGAATCACATAGGACATTCACATCTTTTACTAGACGTGGTAGATTCTTTGTTGATCATTCACCTATCTCCATGTGCAACTTATTATACCCAATCATACCCTTTGATATACCCTAAAGGTCTTAAGGGACATGTCAAAGTATAACTCATCATACACAAGATACTATGATGATCTCAAGTTCAAGGATCACTTGTACTACTATCACTATAGGAATTCCTATTGACAGGCGAGAAAAACTCCATTAGGTATTCCTTAGCAAGCCACGTTCAGTGAACTTATTCTCCAATAAGCACCTACATACTTGCTTTAGTGTCTCCACATAAATAATTATGAGATCAATCATCCTCTTCTTAAGAGCAAGCAACATATATACTAATCTATCCGGATTCACTAATCCCCTATTTAGTAATCCAACGATTAGGAACGATTTTAGTTTGTGAGCTATCTTGAATTTAGATCTCATTAGCATGATCACCATCATGATTCTAAAAGCATTGCTCAAAACTATAGGTTTATCACATTTAATATAACAGCACTATATAGATAATATAAAATGCCTTTTAAGAAAATCAATTCTTTTATTAATAAATGATTAAGATTACAAAGTATATGCTACATCGTATCAAATATGATTGGCTTGTGTGCATACTACTTTCAATCTCCCACTTGCACTAAAGTCAATCGCCTTGGTATCTAATACCCATCTTCTCTAAGTGCCAATCAAACTGCTGTTGAGTTAAAGCTTTAGTAAATGGATCTGCAATGTTGTCTTGAGAGTCCACACGCTCCAGGGTGACATCTTCTCTTTCAATGATCTCTCTAATCAAATGAAACCGCCGCAACACGTGTTTGGATTTCTGATGAGACCTGGGTTCCTTAGCCTGCGCAACAGCTCCGTTGTTGTCACAGAATAAAGGTACTGCTCCTCTAATGCTAGGAACCACTCCAAGTTCAGTTATGAATTTCTTCATCCAAACAGCTTCCTTTGCAGCTTCACTTGCAGCTATGTACTCTGCCTCTGTTACTGAATCAGCAACTGTTTGCTGCTTGGAACTCTTCCAACTCACTACGCCATCGTTTAAGGTAAACACATACCCTGAAACGGATTTACTATCATCTTGGTCCGTTTGAAAACTTGAGTCTCTATAGCCCTCTAGTTTCAATTTAGACCCACCGTAGACAAGAAATACATCCTTAGTTCTTCTCAAGTACTTTAGGATGTTTTTCACTGCCTTCCAGTGCTCTTCTCCTGGATTCGACTAATATCTGCTCATTACACTAAGTGCATGAGCGACATCTGGTCTAGTACATATCATACCGTACATGATAGATCCTATTGCAGAAGCATAAGGAATCTTACTCATTCGGTCTCTCTCCTCAGGTGTCTTTGGGGCCTGTTTCTTGGAGAGATGTATTCCATGGCTCATCGACATGAGACCTCTCTTGGAATCTTCCATGCTAAATTTCTTTAGCATCGAGTCAATGTACTTTCCTTGGGTCAAGCCTAGCATCCTTTTAGATCTATCTCTATAGATCTTTATCCCCAAAATATAGGATGCCTCACCCAAGTCCTTTATGGAGAAGTGATTAGATAACCAAATTTTGATCGACCGTAGCATAGGAACATCATTCCCTATCAGTAATATATCATCAACATATAATACAAGGAATGAAATAGCGCTCCCACTAACCTTCTTGTACACACATGGTTCATCCTCATTTTTGTTAAAATCAAACTTTTTGATTATCTCATCAAAACGAATGTTCCATCTTCGAGAAGCTTGCTTCAATCCATAAATGGATCGTTGTAGCTTACAGACTTGATTTGTTCCAACCGTTGAAACAAAACCCTCTGGCTGTATCATATATACATTTTCATCAAGCTCTCCATTGAGGAAGGTCGTTCTCACATCCATTTACTTGATCATAGCTACTGGTGAGAAGGTTTCATCACAGTCAACTCCTTGTCTTTGTTTGAAACCTTTTGCAACCAGTCGGGCCTAATAGGTCTCTACCTTGCCATCTTCTCTAGTCTTTCTCTTAAAGACCCATTTACACCCAATAGGCTTAATGCCCTCAGGTGGTGAAACCAAAGTCCATACTTGGTTCTCATACATGGATTCCATCTCGGATTTCATGGCTTCTAGCCATTTCTCTGAGTCTTCACTACTCATAGCCTCTTCGTAAGTCAATGGATCATCATCATCTATGATGCGTACCTCATCATCATCCTCTATGATGAATCCATACCTATCAGGTATCTTCGGTACACTTCCAGATTTATGAATAGGTAGTGGTACAGTAGGTTCTTCTACTTGGTCAGGTACCTGACTTTGATACGTAGTATTTTGTGGTTCTTGAACTTTTTTAAGATATATCTTACTCCCACTGACCCCTTCAAGGATAAACTCCTTTTCCAAGAAGGCAGCGTGTTTCGCAACAAACACCTTTTGATCAGTAGGATGATAGAAATAATACCCTGATATTTCTTTAGGGTATCCCATAAATCTACATTTGTCGGATCTAGTCTTCAACTTATCATGCTCAAACCTTTTGACATAAGCTGGACAACCCCAAGTCTTAACATGCTTAAGATTTGGTTTCCTCCCTATCCATATCTCATATGGACTCTTTGGGACGGATTTGGTAGGTACCTTGTTAAGTAGGTATGCAGCCGATTCTAGGGCATAACCCTAGAAGGATACTGGAAGGTCGGTAAAACTCATCATGGATCGAACCATGTCCAACAATGTTCGATATTTCCTTTCAGATACACCATTCAACTGTGGTGTCCCTGGTGGAGTCCATTGTGAGATTATACCATTTTCTTTGAGACAATTGAGAAACTCATTGGTTAAGTATTCCCCTCCTCGATCCGATCGAAGAATCTTAATACTCTTACCAGTTTGCTTCTCTACTTCACTTCTGAATTCTTTGAACTTTTCAAACGATTCAGATTTGTATTTCATTAAATACACATATCCAAATCTAGAATGATCATTAGTGAAAGTAATAAAATAAGAATACCCTCCTCGTGCATTCGTTGTCATAGGTCCACATACGTCTGTGTGTACCAACGCTAACAACTCTATAACTCTTTCTCCTTTTTCACTAAAAGGAGATTTAGTCATCTTTCCCATGAGACAAGATTCATAAGTTGGATATGATTCGTAATTAGATAGCTCTAAAAGCCCATATTTATGCAACTTGGATAATCTTGTTTCATTGATATGACCGAGTCTACAGTGCCACATAAAGGTATAATTAACATCATCTCTTTTTCTTTTCTTAGTTTGTTCAATTTGAAGTATATTTTCATGCAAGTCAAGTATGTAAAGTCCATTCAGTAGGTTCCCAACACCATATAAAACATTTTTATTATAAATAGAACATCTGTTGTTCTTTATTATAATATCAAAACCATCCATATCTAATACAGAAATTGAAATAATGTTTCTAATGAGTGTCGGAACATAATAACAATTATTTAAACTAATGAACTTGCCCGAAGGCAGTGCTAAACAATAAGTCCCTACAGCTAATGCAACAACATTTGCTCCATTTCCCACTTGTAGGATGACTTCATCCTTGTTCAGCTTTTTACTTCTACTTAGTACCTGCACATTATTACATATGTGAGAACTACAGCCGGTATCTAATACCCAAGTAGAATTTTAACTTTCAGAAAAATTAATTTCAATCATGAACAAACCTAGATCGGAATTCGAAGCTTCTCCAAGCTTCTTCTGGTCCGTAAGATACTCCTTGCAGTTCCTCTTCCAGTGTCCCGGCTTATTGCAATGGTAGCAAATTCCTTTGCTATCTGGATCAGGTTTCTTTTTATCCTTTCTCTTCGCCTTACCCTTAGCCTTCTTGTTTTTCTTCTTTTCAGAAGATACCTTGGGCCTCTTCCTTTTCTTGGAAGAATCATCCACTAGTAAGACTTGGTTCTTGTTGGATGAGAAGTGACCTTCAGCAGTTTTTAGCATGTTAAGTAACTCAGGCAAGCTGACGTCCAACTTATTCATGTGAAAATTCACAACAAATTATGAGAAGGTGTCCGGGAGTAACTGCAAGATCAAATCTTGGTTTAACTCCCCATCCATCACGAACCCAAACTGTCCAAGTTGTTCAATCAGATTGATCATGTTAAGGACATGAGTCTCAACAGCAGTGCCCTCGGTCATACGAGATCGGAAGAGCTCCTTAGATATCTAATATCTAGCAGTCCTACTTTGCTCACCATACAACTCCTTGAGGTGCGGCAATATAGTAGGAGCATCCATAGTTTCACGCTGATGCTGAAGCTCGTTACTCATGGATGCGAGCATGATGCATTGACCCAAGATTACATCATTTTGCCACTTTTTGAAAGTAGCAATCTCTTCTTTATAGGTTGTTTCTGCAACATTTGGAGGGAATAGCGAATTTAGGACATAAAAAATCTTTTCAGCAGTGAGAACAATTCTAAGATTCCTTAACCAGTCCGTGTAATTCGGTCCAATCAGTTTGTTAGCATCAAGTATGCTACGCAGTGATAGTGAGTTTGACATTTTTAAATTCTGCATGTAAAATAGACAACATTTTAGCATACATTCATTTAATTAATTACCAAAATAAATTAGGTCTTTATTTAAATTGGTATCTCCCACTATTTTCATCAAACTATATTACCCTCATTATATAGTTCGACAATTCTAATTAAAGATTTGCTAGTGAAACTAAGGATCCCATTTCAAATGTATATAGCCTTGTGGTGACACAACAAACGATATATAAATAAATAGGTAGACAACAATTGTCAATTACATCTCTATGTAACTCCTTGTATTTTGCCTCTTAGATTATTTTGATCAAGTGGTGACACATCTGAATCAAAATTATCCAAGTTAAGTCCATCCTAGCACTTCCATATATTCGAAAGAAAAACACTGTCCTTGTGGTGGCACAACAAAACAACATCGTTCAGTCTATTTATAAGCATCAAATGTTATAAAGCAACATCTTAAATATTTAATACTTGCCTTGTGGTGACACAACAAACTCATATTAAACATTTAATACTCTATTACTTTACCATGCTAGAAGGCGACGTTCGATATTCCAAATATCTTTGAACGCTTAGGACTTAATATGATTTCTATGAGGGGTTTATTATTATTAGTCTCATCTTGTTTAGCGTGCATGCATATATATATATATATATAATACACGTCATATTATATATATATAGTAAACATGCACATATAGAATACTATATTCTACCCGGATTGATTATGGACTTTTATTCTAGTTTGGTTCACTAGAGCCACCAAGTGAACCAAAAGGTCAAACCTATGGTGCAAAAATTAAATTTAAATATAACTATTACATTCAAACCCGGGCTTCATTACAAACGGGTCTTCAAGCGCTCCTTGCTCCTTTATCTCCAATTCTTCAAAATTAATTCTAACTAGTCCTATTACAAAAACTATTTACAATAAATAGAAACCTTGATCAACAGTCAAGGGGAAGTACATAGGAGGGAGATAGAATTTACATTAAGAAAAATTAGAGAAGACGAGGTACGCAGACCCCATTTATAAAAACTCATACATTCAAGCATCCTCTAAAATAAATCCAATCACATATTGGTCAATAGTCCATAATCAATCCCTATTTATTATCATACATATCTCTATATGTATCAATAAATAACATTCATCTCATGAATAATAAAACCATTCCATAAATGCATTGATATCAATTAATGGGCAAAAGTTTTGCTAATATTTAGTTTTGAAACAAAATAAACTCTTTTATTTTAATCAAAAACCAAATTCAAATTAAACTCTTTTAATTTTAGCAATCTAAAAACCTATTCCAGATAAAATAAACTTCTTTATTTTAAACTTATATCAATTAAATAAACTATTTATTTTAATTGAAGGAAAAAATTATTTTTTAGATTCTGCTGTCCGGTGCAGCTGCGCCAAGAATGAACTGGGACACGGCGCAGCTGCGCTGAACCCCAGAAACAATTTTTTGGGTTTGGGCGCAGTTGCGCTCCGGAATGAACTGGAGCCAGAGAAGCTGCGCCGCGTAGCAGATTCAGAAAAATCGGATTCTGCCCAAAAATTTCGATCCAATCGCATACCATACACACATGGAATCATCAAAATCGATAATTAGCATAAGATTAGGCTCTGATACCACTGTTAAGTTTGTATATAACGCGAACATGCAATCAAATTACATATATATAAAGTGGAAGCGTAATAAAATCAGATTTTAAAATTTTATACAAACCATAACCATGATCAATCTATGTGCTCAATTAACGATATAAACGAAAGAGATAGAGATTAAGAAATTATACTCTCGTAGAACCGTGCTTCCTTGGGTACAAGTTCACCTCTAATTCCTTCGCGTTCTCCTTGAATTCCACCGACTAAATTCCTTTGCTTGATCAACGTTAGCCACCCAAGTGTTTGGCCTCTAGAGGTGATCCACCAAGGAAGAATAGTTATTCAAGAAGTTGGGTGTTGGCAAAACCCTAGTTTCTATCTCTATAGAAATTACAAGTACTCTCCACGATATAATGCAAGAGTGTGTAACCCTAATCTATGATAAGACTCCTCTTATTTATAGATGTAGGAAAAACCCTTCCCTAAACTATTTAGGATTAGGGTTTCTATTATAATTAAACTCCTTTCATTAATTATGCTCTTAATCCAATTAGGAATTCATGTGAGAGTATTTCTATTAATTAATTCCCAATCCCTATTAGGAATTAAATAATAGTAATAATAATAATAATAATAAGACTCCTCTTATTAATTTATATTTAATATTTCCGAAATATTAAGTAATAAATATTAAGCTATTTAATTTATTATATCCCCATAGATTAAATTAAATACACTTAACTTATTATTACAATTATGCCATTTACTTCTTAAATAAATATTTTCCTTTTGCGGTGTGACCCTTTAGGTTCTCTATATTAAACCGGTTGTGCATAAATCAATTAGAACAATTCTAATTTTATTTAAATAAATAAATTAAACTATTTAATTCATTTAAATAAATAATATTTATTCTACAATAAGGGTAAGCCCCCTTAGCGATCAACGACTTTCCAGAGAATATAGATTTCAACATTTAATCACAAAAGAACCTTTCAGTGAATAGTTACCGTACAATTCAATCCTTCTACCATACAATGTCCCAATTAAATATAAGACATGGATTTACTATCAAGGCTTATTTTATTTAATTATATGTATTTCGATTCCCAAATGCACAACTCTAAATAATGCAAATTAGAAACTCCTTTCTAATTTCATTCTGCCTTGGCCAAGGACTACTGAGTTGTCATTTATCGAATGTCCCAATTAAATATAAGAAATGAATTTACTGTCAAGTCTTATTTTATTTAATTATATGTATTTCGATTCCTAAATGCACAACTCTAAATAATGCAAATTAGAAACTCCTTTCTAATTTCATTTTGTCTTGGCCAAGGACTACTGAGTTGTCATTTATCGAATCACATTGGACATTTACATCTTTTACTAGACGTGGTAGATTCTTTGTTGATCATTCACCTAACTCCATGTGCAACTTATTATACCCAATCATACCCTTTGATATCCCCTAAAGGTCTTAAGGAACATGTCAAAGTATAACTCATCATACACAAGATACTATGATGATCTCAAGTGTAACGAATGCAATTTTTGTGATTGAATAAAAATATTTATTGAGTTATATAAATATTTTTATTAATTTATTGAGTTAAATAAATAATTTATTAAGTTTTTGTGAAGTGGGTATATGTTAAGTTTAATAATGTTAAATGTTATTTGAATGTGATTTGTTATGTTATTCTAATTTAATTTAATAATTAAATTAGATGATGAAAATATTTATTTGAATAAATGATTTATTTGAATAAGAGAATTTATTTGGTATTATTGTTATTTGTTAAATGAAGTTATTATTTGAGTTGGTAAGGTTTAATTGAATTTATTTAATAATAAGTTCAATTAAATTAGAAGTGTGACATTTTAAACTGTATGTTATATTGGTTTATTAAAATAAATGAGAAAGTGTTTAATTCAGTTTTACCAAACAAGGCCCTATGATCTTTTTTTGGGAATAATGGGCTATTTTATTTGTGTTTTACCAAACAAGGCCTTAAGACCTTTAGTTAAAATAATGGATTAATTTATTTAGTATTTGCCAAACAAGCCTTATGGCTTTTGAAATTTTATAACTGATGAATTAAATTTAGATTATACGTTATTATATTAATTAACAGTTTTTATTTTATTCATCAATTTTATATTTTATATTTTATACTACGTCAGTTGTAAAAAAGAAAAGAAAGAAGAGAAAGAACAGAGAAGGAAGAATATACAGAGAAGAAGAGAGAATTAGATAGAAGAATTGAGAGTTTGAGAGCTTTGAGAATTGTGAGTGAAAAGGAAAAGAAGTGCTTAACTAAGAATCATATAGCTTGAAGGTATAATTCTTTTAGTTTTGTTCTTCATTATATCCTTATTATTTTACTTCTCTGAATATGATTTTTTATTTCACTGTATATAAATTTATATGCCAAATACATGAATTACTTGGTTATAATTGTTAGTAAGCATGTATTAGAGATTATGTGATAATTATAAACTAGTTTGAAGAATTAATTCATGAAAACATGCTTTAAAATTGAGTTCTTAGTTTTACAGAGCTTTATTTCATGTATGGCATATTTGTATGAAAATTGATGATTCAACTTGGTTATTAATCGGTGAATTAATAATTATTTATGATTATGTGATGAAAAACATTAATAATGCAAGAAGAATGGTTTTAATTGGTTGAAAAATGAATTTACAGAGTTTAATTTCATGAGAATGGTTAAAACTTGAATATTTGGTTTTAACAGTGAATTTTTGGTTTTAAATTGGTTGATTATGTGTTTTATAATGTTTAGATTGATTAGAAACATGTTGGGTAAATGTTTTGTATCATATATGATGTTTGGGTATGTTTAATTTGTTTACTGGATGGTAGAATTCGGAAAATTTGGCCAAATTTGGCCTAAGTTTTCACTAGTTCGCGACTGTAGGAGATGACTGTCGAGTCTCTCGCCCCGGCGAGAGAAATGAACTGTAAATTCTCGCCCCGGCGAGAAATTTACAAAGGGAATCCTCGCCCCGGCGAGAAAATTTACAAGGGAATTCTCGCCCCGACGAGAATCACTGCTGGAAAATTTTTATTATTTTGTTTTCCTTTCTTGGAAGTTATGATGTATAATATTAAGTGATTAATGAAATTCCTAGATAATTGAAACTTGTTGATTATGGTTTGCTAAATGAGATGTTATAATAAAAAGGATAAAAGCAAGCTTAAAGTGTATATTATTTTGTAACTAATTATGTTACCATTTTATAATTAAATGTATAGGTTGTTTAAGGATCGTGAGATATTTAATTTGTAATCAACGCTTGAGGCAAGTTCCTTATCTCAACTTATTACTTTTACGTTGAGCAAGTTGTTCTTTTCTTTTAACTTGTTAATTTATTCAAAACAAGTTTATTTATATTGAGTAAGCTTATTGACCTTAGCTTATTGATATTCAACCAAGGTTACTATCATGATTATATACTTAAGTTTTATTCCAATCATTGTTTGTTATTCAAACTTCGAGTATAGTTTCTATTGAACAAACTCTATTGATGAATTAGACTAGCAAACCCTTATTGATTCAGCTAGTCCTTAGTTGATGAGCGAATTCAAAGACTTAGAATGTTTTCTATACTTGTTCCAAGCCAATTTCCTTTTTGGTATGGATTCAGACGATAAACTAAGATGAATAACCCTAATATAGGGGATTACTTACGCGACATCGTTAAAATGTTTGTGCACAATACATTGTACAAAGGGTTGATCCCCCTGAGTACGAGATATTGGTCCATAGTCTATATGACTGTTAAAGGTTACAATAGAGATACTTGCTAACCTAGGACATAGTTCGAGGTCTTGTGACCCTCAGATATAATTTCTAAATCTCGAAATCTATTTTTCCTTGAATCGAGCATTCAAACGAGCTTCTAGACTTTGATCATTTATTGACTGAGATTCAGAAAATTATTATTCCTCAGTTGAAATCCATTTCATTTAAATATTATTGTTATCGTACTTGTGAGCAATTGTTTGCTCACTCTTGCACTAATGATTGCAGCTAAGGCTGAGAAGTCGGACGAGCCGTCCACGAGCAAAGGCAAGGGCAAGATGCATAAATAGCTAATGACCTGCTATCTACTTGATGATTATTTGTAACAAGACTTGTTTTAAATTATGTTTTATTCCGCTTTGATGTATTAAGGTTTAGATAACCTGGGACTTGATTGTTTAATAGTTTGGATATGTAACCCATTTTAGAAAGATGTTTCTTTAAGTTTATTTAATTGTTATTTTATTGGGAAGTTAGTTTTGAATGTATGTTATAGTGAACACCAAATCAGTGGGAATTAAGTACCTGGATTTGGGGGTGTCACAGGTTGGTATCAAAGCCAGGTTATGAACCTTTAGGTGGGGAAAACCTTAGGGTAGTAGCCTTCTAGAAGATAATATAGTGGTGATAAACTCTTATCGAGTTCTAAGGAATGAATTACGGGAATTCATAAAAGACAACAAAATGATTATGTGCTATGTGCTTATTTGATAACAAACTTATGTGCTCGCGAGTATTATCGATTAGTAATTAAAACTTAAAATTTTGTTGTCAGGATGACTGATAGAGGAGAGCCCAGCCAGACTAGGGAGGAAGAGCCCCGAGATATTCACGTAGTTCATGAGCAGCTAGTGCAGAGGGAGCCATCTCCATTGATTACAGTTACAGGCCACAAGTATGAGCCTGAGACTGATCCTGACGAGGACCCTGAGGAGGATCCTGAGGAGGAGGAGGAGGAGGAGGACCCTGAAGAGATACCACTATCTACTTTGGGTGTTCAGATGTACGAGCAGGTGTATGATCGCAACATAGAGTTGCAGGACAGAGTGGAGGAGTTAGAGGGGCAGTTGGCTGAACGACAGACTGCTTTGGAACAGAAGAACAGTGAGATTGAGGAGCTAGACATACGTCTTGGAGACGTGGAGTGGAAGCTGCTTCATGTAGAGAGTGATAAGGAGGAGTTAGAGGAACAGGCTGCAGAAGGTCAAACCACTCTAGAGCAAAAGGATGCTGAGATTCAAGACCTTTCATCACGTCTTGCAGAGGCTGAGCAGAGGCTAGCACAGTCTGAGTATCGACGTGGACAGTTGATAGCCAGGAATGAGATTGTACGAGATGAGTTGAAAGAGGAGTCAGCTAAGCGGGCGAGAGCTGAGACAGCTTGGCTGAGGGAGGCTGATCGCGCAGATCGTGTTGAGTGTGAGATGCGGTCAAAGAAGGCCAAGATTGATGAGATGGAGTATATTTTTCATACTACCATGGATAGAGCTCAAGATCGAGCTATTCGTCATCCAGATGTGATGGATCGTAGGATTATGACACGTATCATGGAGCCAGGAAGCTGTGCGTCGTGGGATGTCATCATAGATTGTGATTAGTTATGTTATTATGAAACTATGAAGTGAATAAATTGTAAATCCCAGTTTCTATAATGGGATAGAATAATGATGTAATCCTGGAACTTTGTGATTTCAGGATAGATGATTTGATGTAAATAACTACGATGTTATCTCTATTATGTTTTGAAGCAGTTAATGAATAAAATGTGAAAGTTTATCAGTTGTACTGTGTGTTAAGTGTTGTTTATAAATGTTTAAGTTGAGACCTAAATGTTTAAGTAATTGAGCAATAGTCTAATAACGAGAATTCTTAACAGTACGATGCTGCCAAGAAGACAACCAACACGTCAACAGACCCCTGAGGGATCTACTAATAACGAAGAAGCTAACGCCAACCCAATGCAACAGCTGGTGAATCTGCTAACGGGAGCCTTTGCAAATCAACCACAAGCTCAGGCTACAACCTTTAAAGACTTCAAGGCTGTTGGACCTCCGGAATATCACGGCTCTATGAATCCCATTGAAGCTCAAACGTGGGTCATGGAGATGGAGAAGGTATTTGATGTCGCTAGGGTCAATGAGGACCAAAAGACGGCATTTGCAACCTTTATGCTGAAATCAGAAGCCAGCTACTGGTGGCAAGCAAATAAGACTCGAGGTGGCCAAGGGATTATTCCGTGGGAGCGATTTAAGGAGATGTTTTTCGAGACCTACTTTCCGGCAAGTGCTCAAAATCAAATGGAGGTGCAGTTTCTGGAACTGAAGCAAGGTACCATGACGGTACCTGAATATGCTGCAAAGTTTAATGAGCTGGCGTGGTTTGCACCATATCAGGTAAACACGGATGAGTGGAAGGCTAGGAGATTTGAGCAGGGACTGAAACACTGGTTATATAGTAGAGTTTCGTTGTTTCAACTGAACTCATTTGCGGCAGTGCTGGAAAAGGCGATTATCGCCGAAGGAGGAAGTGATGCTCTGTCCAAGTACAATCAAGAGCAGAGGAAGAAGAAGAATGAAAATGAGAACAAGGCAAGTGGTAGCCATGGGGGCAGTAGCCAGAAAAGGAAGTGGAATGATAGTAACTCTGCGGGAAGTCAGCAGGGTAATCAGAAGAAGAAGATGGAGGTGTGCAGCAACTGTGGAAAGAGCCATATGGGTGCTTGTTTAAAGGGTAAGCGGGTATGCTTCAACTGTGGACAAGAGGGTCATATTTCACCAAATTGCCCTAATCCGAAGAAGGGAGCATGTTTCATCTGCGGGTCGAAGGATCACTTTGCCCGAGAGTGCCCTAAGAAAGCAACTACAGGTGGAGCCAGTTCAGGAAAGGGAAACAGCGGTGGTGGAGGCAATCTGACTATCACAGGACCCACGCAGCCCAACCGACCTACCGCTCGAACATTCAATATGACAGTGCAGGATGCTGTGCAGTCAAAGGATGTAGTGTCAGGTATCATTCCAGTCAATAATGTTAATGTTTATGTATTGTTTGACTCGGGTGCTACTTGATCATTTATATCCGATGATTTTGCTAAGAAATTAGGGTTACCCCAGGAAGAATTAGATTACCCTATGAACATAGAAATTGCGAATAGGGAGGTGATTCCTGTTAAGTTTGTCCACAAGAACTGTCAGATAGATATTAAGGGTCATGTGATGACAGTAAACTTGATCCCAATTCGTCTTGGGGAGTTTGATGTTATTTTGGGTATGGATTGGTTGTTTAACCATGGGGCAGTTATTGACTGTCAAAAGAAGTGTGTAAACCTTATGACTCCGTCAAAGATAGTGTTTTATGGCAGCAAGTCGCCTAGACAAACGAGTTATCTGACGATGGTGCAAGCCAGAAAGATGTTGAAACAAGGATGTGTAGGATATCTAGCCTACATAGTTGATACCCGAAAGGTGGGTGCAAAATTGGAGGAGATACCAGTAGTTAGGGATTTTGCGGACGTGTTTCCTGATGATTTGCCAGGATTACCGCCAGATAGGGAAATCGAGTTTGTAATTGATTTAGCACCGGGAACAGCCCCTATATCGAAAGCCCCGTATCGAATGGCTCCGGTAGAAATGAAGGAGTTAATGGTGCAGTTACAAGAATTGCTGGATAAGAAGTATATTCAACCGAGCGTCTCGCCGTGGGGAGCACCGGTATTGTTTGTTAAGAAGAAGGATGGGTCAATGCGTCTTTGCATTGATTATAGAGAGTTGAATAAGTTCACGATTAAAAACAAGTATCCGTTGCCTAGAATCGATGACCTGTTTGACCAACTGAAGGGAGCGAGATATTTTTCAAAGATAGATTTACGAAGTGGGTACCATCAATTGAAAGTGAGAAAAGAGGACATACCAAAGACGGCGTTTCGAACCAGATATGGTCACTATGAGTTTTTGGTTATGTCATTTGGTTTAACGAATGCGCCTGCAGCATTCATGGACTTAATGAATAGAGTGTTTAAACTATTTCTGGATAAATTTGTGGTGGTATTTATAGACGACATTTTGGTTTACTCTAAAACTCAAGAAGAACACGTGAAACATTTAAGGGTGACGTTGGAGGCGTTAAGAAAAGAGAAATTGTATGCAAAATTTTTGAAATGCGAATTTTGGTTGGAGCGTGTTCAATTCCTTGGGCATGTTATTGATAAAGATGGGATTTCGGTGGATCCAGCGAAAGTAGAGGCTGTCATGAACTGGGATCAGCCGAAGACACCGTCGGAAGTGAGGAGTTTCCTAGGTTTGGCAGGATACTACAGGCGTTTTATTCAAGATTTTTCCAGGATCGCCACTCCGTTGGCGAATTTAACAAGGAAATCAGTGAAGTTTGTTTGGACGGAGAAGTGCAAAAAGAGTTTCCAAGAACTAAGGAAGAGACTAAGTTCGGCACCTATGTTGTCTTTACCAGATGATACAGGAAATTTTGTGGTGTACAGTGACGCATCACATAAAGGACTTGGTTGTGTGTTGATGCAAAATGGTAAAGTTATTGCATATGCATCGCGCCAACTAAAAGACTATGAAAAAGGGTATCCGACCCATGATTTGGAGTTAGCAGCCGTGGTGTTTGCTTTGAAAATCTGGAGGCACTATCTCTATGGGGAGAAGTGTGAAATATACACAGACCATAAAAGTCTGAAGTATATTTTCACGCAGAAGGATTTGAATATGCGGCAGAGGAGATGGATAGAATTGATCAAAGATTATGACTGTGAAAAATACCATCCGGGAAAGGCTAATGTGGTTGCCGACGCTTTAAGTAGAAAAGGTCGGGAGAAACTATTTTTGTTAACTGATCAGGAGAAGCTTGTAGCAGAAATGGCTAAATTGGAGTTAGAGGTGAAGGGTCTGGCAGAGCCTAATGAAAAATTGTTCCCGTTGGAAACTCAACCAACTTTGGTGGAAAAAGTGAAAGAAGCGCAACTCCAGGATGAGGAGTGTGTTGAGATACGGAAAAGATTGCTTGAAGGTGAAGAGCTTAAATATAAAATTGATACCGAAGGGTTGTTGAGATTTGAAGGCAGAATCTGGGTACCGTCGGTATTGGCAATCAGAGAGGAGATTTTGAATGAAGCTCACAGTTCAAGATTTTCGGTTCACCTGGGAAGCACAAAGATGTACCAGGATCTTCGACAACATTTTTGGTGGCCAAACATGAAAAGAGAGGTTGCTGAATGTGTTGCGAAATGTCTCACTTGTCAGAGAGTTAAAGCGGAGCATCAACGACCAAGTGGTTTGTTACAGCCCTTGGAGATACCATAATGGAAGTGGGAGCATATCACAATGGACTTTGTAGTAGGGCTTCCAACTACTCAGAAGGGATATGACGCAATATGGGTCATAGTTGACAGATTGACGAAATCAGCGCATTTCTTGCCTATCAAAATCCGATTCACTTTGGATCAGCTAGCGAAATTATATGTCAAAGAGATTATCTCGAGGCACGGAGTTCCAGTATCAATAGTATCAGATCGAGATCCACGTTTCACCTCAAAATTTTGGAGGAGTTTGCAAACTTGTTTGGGAACACAGTTGAGAATGAGTACAGCCTATCATCCTCAAACCGATGGCCAGAGCGAAAGAACAATTCAAACGTTGGAGGATATGCTTCGAGCGTGTTTCATGGATTTTAAAGGTAACTGGGATGATCATTTACCTCTGGTCGAGTTTGCTTACAACAATAGTCATCACGCTAGTATCGGCATGCCGCCCTACGAAGCATTGTATGGAAGGAAATGCAGAACTCCATTATGCTGGGATGAGGTTGGTGAACGACGACTATTGGGACCCGAGCTGGTACAACAAACTGCTGAAATTGTCAAGGTGATAAGAGCCAGACTGATAGCCGCTCAAGACAGGCAGAAGAAGTATGCTGATCAACACCGACAAAATCGCGAATTTGAAGTCGGGAGCTTTGTGTTTCTCAAAGTATCTCCCTGGAAAGGAAAAATCAGATTTGGTAAAAAGGGTAAGCTGAGTCCACGATTTATTGGACCGTTTGAGGTACTGAAAAGGGTGGGTGCGGTAGCTTATGAGGTAGGTTTACCTCCTGAGTTAGACCACATTCACAATATCTTCCACATATCGATGCTACGACCGTATAAGTCTGATTATAAGCATGTCATAGAGTATGAACCGATACAATTTGAGAAAGATTTATCTTATGAAGAGATACCTGTTCAGATAGTGGACAAAAAGGAGCAAGTTCTTAGAAATAAAGTGATACCTTCTGTTAAGGTAATCTGGAGGAACCACAGTGCTGAAGAAGCAACGTGGGAACTCGAAGAGATAATGATGCAAAATTTTCCTCAATTATTTGTTTAATCTTTATATTGCGATTCTGGGGACAGAATCTTTGTAAGGAGGGGAGAATGTAACGGGCGATTTAATTGCGTTGTGATTCTGGGGACAGAATCCTTTTAAGGAGGGAAAGATGTAACGAATGCAATTTTTGTGATTGAATAAAAATATTTATTGAGTTATATAAATATTTTTATTAATTTATTGAGTTAAATAAATAATTTATTAAGTTTTTGTGAAGTGGGTATATGTTAAGTTTAATAATGTTAAATGTTATTTTGGACACTTCTCCTAAATTTTTCAAAGTGTTCTTTATACAAATTAGGCAAACGAACAAATAACACGGACACCGGAACTCCGAATGAGTCCCATTCATTGTAACGTGTTCAAAATATCTAAGAGGTACTTCTCTTGTTGTTTCACATCGTTTTGACGCCCGGGGCCCGTTTTGGTCTATTTTTCTGAAATTTTTCTTAATGTTTTTATACAAGTTAGGCAAACAAGCGGATAACTCGGCCACCGTAACTCTGACTCAAGTCCAATAACTTGTAATGTGTTTAAAATATCTAAGAGGTGCTTCGCCTATGGTTTCAATCCATTTCGACACCTGGGGCCCGTTTTGGACACATCTCCTAAATTTTTCTAAGTGTTCCTTATACAAATTAAGCAAACGAACAGATAACTCAGCCACCGAGACTCCGAATCGAGTCTCATTCGTTGTAAGGTGTTCAGAATATCTAAGAGGTACTTCGCCTGTGATTTCACATCTTTTCATCGCCCCGGGCCCGCTTTAGTCTACTTTTCCTAAATTTTTATAATTGTTCTTTATACAAATTAGGCAAATGAGTGGATAACTCGACCACCATAACTTCGAATCAAGTCTCATAAGTTGTAATACGTTCAAAATATCTAAGAGGTGCTTCGCCTATAGTTTCATATCATTTCAACTTACGGGACCCGTTTGGTTTACTTTCCTAAATTTTTCTAAGTAGTCTTTACACAAATTAGGCAACCGAGGGGATAACTCGGCCATCGGAACTTCAAATCGAGTCACATAAGCTGTAACGTGTTCACAATATCTAAGAGGTACTTCTCTTGTGGTTTCGCATCATTTCGACTCTCGGGGCCCGTTTTGGTCTATTTTAGTAAATGTTTCTAAGTGTTCTTTATACAAATTAGAATAACAAGCGGATAACTCAGCCACTAGAACTCTGAACTGAGTCCCGTAAATAATAACGTGTTCAAAATATCTAAGTGGTGCTTCGCCTGTGATTTTGCGTCGTTTCGACGCCCGGAGCCCATTTTGGTTTCCTAAATTTTTTATAGTATTCTGTATACAAGCAAGGAAAACGAGCGGATAACTCGGCCACCGCAACTTCGAATCAAGTCTCCTAAGTTGTTACATGTTCAAATTATCTAAGAGGTGCTTCGCTTATCGTTTCATATCGTTTTAACACCCAGGGCCCGTTTTGATCTACTTCTCCTAAATTTTTCTAAGTGTTCTTTATACAAATTAGGTAAACGAGCGGATAACATGGCCACCGGAAATCCAAATCGAGTCCTATAAGTTTGTAACGTGTTCAACAAATCTAAAAAGTGCTTTGCCTATGGTTTTATGTTGTTTCGATGCCTGGGGCCCGGTTAGGTCTACTTTCTCTAAATTTTTCTAAGTGTTCTTTATACAAATTAGGCAAACAAGCGGATAACTCAGCCACCAGAACTCTGAATCGAGGCCCATAAGTTACAACGTGGTCAAAATATCTAAGAGGTACTTCGCCTATGGTTTCATGTCGTTTCGACGCCCGTGGCCCGTTTTGGTCTACTTTTCCTAATTTTTTAAAAATATTCTTTATACAAATTAGGCAAACGAGCTGATAACTTGGCCTTTGGCACACCAAATCGAGTCCCATAAGTTGTAATGTGTTTAAAAAATTTAAGAGGTGCTTCGCCTATGGTTTCATGTCGTTTTATCGCCCGAGGCCCGTTTTGGTCTACTTCTCCTAAATTTTTCTAAGAGTTTTTTATACAAATTAGGCAAATGAGCAGATAACTCAGCCACCGGATCTCCGAATCGAGACCCATAAGTTGTAATGTGTGCAAAATATCTAAAAGGTGCTTCGCTTATGGTTTCGCATCGTTTTGATGCCCAAGGCCCGTTTTGGTCTAGTTGTCCTAAATTTTTCTAAGTGTTCGATATATAAGTTAGGCAAATGGGCGGATTACTCGGCTACCAAAACTCCAAATCGAGTCTCATAAGTTGTAATGCATTCAAATTATCTAAGAGGTGTTCACCAATAGGTTTATATCGTTTCGACGCCCGGGACCCGTTTGGGTTTACTTTTCCTAAATTTTTGTAAGTGTTCTTTATACAAATTAGGTAAACGAGCGGATAAGTCGGCCACCGGCACTCAAAATCGACTCCCATAAGTTGTAACGCGTTCAAAAAATCTAAGAAGAGCTTTGCCTATGGTTTCATGTTGTTTCGTAGCCCGGGGCACGTTTTGGTCTACTTATCCTAAATTTTTCTAAGAGTTTTTTTATACAAACTAGGTAAACGAGCGGATAACTCGGCCACCAGATCTCCAAATTAAGACCCATAAGTTTTAATATGTGCAAAATATCTAAAAGGTGCTTCGCTTATGGTTTCACATCGTTTTGACGCCCAGGGCCCGTTTTGGTCTAGTTGTCCTAAATTTTTCTAAGTGTTCTATATAAAAGTTAGGCAAACGGGCGGATTACTCGGCTACCAGAACTCCAAATCGAGTCACATAAGTTGTAATGTGTTCAAAATATCTAAGAGGTACTTCGCCAATAGTTTTATATCGTTTCGACACCCGGGACCCGTTTTGGTTTACTTTTCCTGAATTTTTGTAAGTGTTCTTTATTCAAGTTAGGTAAACGAGCGGATAAGTCGGCCACCGGAACTTCGAATCGAGTCCCATAAGTTGTAACGTGTTCAAAATATCTAAGAGGTGTTTCACCTGTGGTTTCATGTCGTTTCGACGCTTGGGGCCCGTTTTGGTCTACTTCTAATAAAATTTTCTATGTGTTATTTATATAATTAGGCAAACGAGCAAATAACTTCGCCACTAGAACTCCAAATCGAGTCCCATAAGTTGTAACGTGTTCAAAAAATCTAAGAGGTGTTTTACCTAGAGTTTCTGTCATTTCGACGCCCGGGGCCCGTTTTGGTCTTCTTCTCCTTAATTTTTCTAAGTGTTATTCATACAAATTAGGCAAATAAGCGGATAACTCGGGCACCAGAACTCCGAATCGAGTCCCGTAAGTTATAACCTGTTCAAAATATCTAAGAGGTGCTACGCCTATAGTTTCATGTCGTTTCGACGTCTGGAGCTCATTTTTGTCGAATTTTCCTAAATTTTTCATAGTACTCTTTATATACGTTAGACAAACGAGCGGATAACTCGGCCACCGCAACTCCGAATCAAGTCCCGTAAGTTGTAATGTATTCAAAATATCTAAGAGGTGTTTCGCCTATAGTTTCATATTGTTTCGATGCCGAGGGCCCGTTTTGGTCTACTTTTCCTAAATTTTTCTAAATATTCTTTATACAAATTAGGCAAACAAGCAGATAACTCAGCCACCAGAACTCCGAATTGAGACTCGTAAGTTATAATGTGTTCAAAATATCTAACAGGTACTTCGCCTACAGTTTCGCATCGTTTTGACGCCCGGATCCCATTTTGGTTTATTTTTCCTAAATTTTTCATAGTATTTTGTATACAAGTTAGGCAAACAAGTGGATAACTCGGCCACTGCAACTCTGACTCAAGTCCAATAACTTGTATCGTGTTCAAAATGTGACACCTCGAATATTTTTACGGCTAAAAATATAGTTTTAAATGATTTATGTGATAATATTGTATGGTTATCCTTAAATAAGGATAACTAATTATGTAAGAATATGGTATAGTATGTGTTAAATGCGATTAATGGTTATTTTGTAATAAACATATACTAAGGTAATGCGTTAAGTTATTCAACGATTATTGTGAAAGAGATTTAGTGAAAACGAGTAAGGGAGGTTTCGTTGATTCCGGGAACGGAATCCTTATAAGGAGGGAAGGATGTGACAGACCGGATTTTTAGGAATTATTAAATAAGAATTTAGCAAATAAAATTTTTATTATGAGATGTTTTGAGTTGAGTATGTGTATATATGTGATATGTATTGTGAAATATATGACTTAGTGTGAAGAGAATTATATATTCATGTATTTGGGAAAAAGAGGTTTAATAGTTAATTAAACTATTGAAGAAATTAAATGAAATTGTTATGAAAATAAATTAACTAAATAATATTAGTTAATTATATTAATTAAAATTATATTATGAGTTAATATAATTTAATGGGTTTGCCTTGTGGACAAAGAATATTATTATGAGCTAAGTTTTATTAATAATAAATTGATGAGAATATAATTGTTTTAATAAATGAGAGATTAAAATGTATTACATATAAACGTAATATGTTAATGTAGTAAGATTGTGAGTTTCGTAAATAGTTAAAATATTTATGGAATTGAATAAAGGTTTTATGTATTTTTATTTAGAATATTTATGGAATAAAATAAATATTTGATGGAAAATATTATAGAATAATTTATTTAAGTATGATGATATTAAGTAATTAAATGATTTTATAATTGGTGCGTATTTTATTACGCTAATAGAATGGTAATATTATAATTTAATTAAATAATTAAATTAGAAGATTAATGATTTATTAAATGAAAATTATAATTGTCTAATTAGACATTATAATTTTGTTAGTAAAATTTATTTAGATTTATTAATAAAATAAGTATAATTAAATAAGGTGTGACAAGTATACCATATAATAAGAAGGAATGCCAACTAGTTGAGAGAAAGAAAAGGAAAAAGAAAAGAAAAACTTTCCAAATTCATTAAACCTTTCAATTTCCTCTTGAAATCCATTTGATGAAGAATATGAAGAGTTTGGGGAATATCAAAGGGCTGCTAACAACTCCTACAAATATCTCAATGCTAAACATTTGTCAAAATTTTGCAAAACTATATTACTCGTATGAAAATTAATTAAGTGAGAATGAGAGCTAGAAGGAGCTCGAGAGAAGGAGAACGATTTCTGGATGGTTAAACAAGCATGGAAATGAAGATTAACAAGCTTAATTCATGTGGAATAATCCATTCAAGAGGTAGTTTTTATATTTTTGGTTCTTCACTATGTTTTCTTAAGTTTTTGTATAAAGTTCATGTTGGTTACATGAATTGATGAATGATATGAGGTTATATGTGTTTGTGTGTATATATATATATATGTATATAATCTATTATGTGTCATCTTTACATGATTTGGAGTAATCGAATTTGGGTTTTTGTTTTAAAAGAAGAAGTTGAAGAACAAATTCGCAGAAAATGAGTAACCAACCCTTTTGTTTTTGTAAAAATCATATAAAGTTGAGTTTTAGGAGTTGAGAATGGGCTGTATATCAAATTAAAGGTATGGAAGTAAGCTAAACACAGGAATACGAATCGCACAAAAATTCCTTTTGGTTTGTCCGTATCGACTGATTTAGTGAGGCTGGTTTAGAACATTTATAGTCTGCTGAAGCAGAAAATCTATTACGGTTTCTGACTTTGTAAAAATCGTATAAATTCATATGTTTGGAATTTGAAGAAACTTAAAACTGCAAAGTTGTAGATATTAAAGTTTTCTTGTTGTACTCGTGAGTTTAATCCATTTTCATGCAGTATGCGATTTTTGAGAAATTATTTTGTACGGCTGGTCAGAAAAATTAAACTTTCTGACCTAAGTTGAAAAACCTGAAAATTTGTTTTAATTGGAAAGGAACCCAAGGTTTGGGCCATGGTGGTCTGAAAGTAGAATTAATAAGGTTTAATTTGACGTAAGGATGGATAAAAACGGATAAGTAACGAACGAGTTAGGATTAAAACAAAAACAGTATAAGATAGAACTTTAGTTAATGTTTATAGAATTGAATTGGATAAGCCTAATATACTTATAAATGCAATGTGTATGTAAACTTTAATTACTTAACTAAATGTTAAGTATCGATTAAAATGGAATGTAATGAGAAAGGAGGTTGTTGTTAATAAACCGTATGGTTAATGAGGAGTCCTAACGGGACTTAAACACTAAATATTGTGTACCAATTAAAAGGAAAGATTAAGGAATGTAGAGTAGAGTTATTTAAACGGTTACTAAACGTTGCTATGTGACTAATAAATGATGTGCATAATTTATATATTATGTAGGATATGTGAGGCGCAAATAGTTATAACCTGTTTATGGTAATTGGTAATCTATGAACCAGGCAAGTCTTTCAGTTCTTAATTGTTATGTGAACTCGATGATTAACTGTTTTAATTTATATTGTAAAAAAACATGACGAATTATTTATGTTGTAAGTACGAAATGTGATGGTCAATTTATGACTACACTAATTGAGTAAAGAACGCTGATTGAATTATGGAATTCAATCTTTATTTGATATATGATGTACAACATGAAAGTTCTATTTATTTAGATGTTTATGTTTTATAAGATGAGTATGTTATTTATGTGCTACGTGAAGCATGAAGACTGTTAGATTTCGTTGAGCTGTCGAGCTCATTCTTGCAAATAACTATTTTTGCAAGTTAAGGATCAAGGTAACGTTAAGTGCTACCTGAATGACATTGATCAAAATGATGCATGAAGATTAACTGTTTTTAGTTGAAGTTATTATTTGTATTATGTTAAGAGTTTGATAAATGTAATTATGTCGAGTTGTAAAGTTTGTATTGAGATGAAAACTTTTATAATAAGTTCGTTAAGGCGAATCCTATTATTAACATGATTCTAAGATATTTAGATGTAAAGGTTAAAAGTTTCGGAATTGAAATAAATTTTTTTTAATTAATCTGTATTTTTATGATTATGTCATCGATTGGTGATATATTAATAGAAGTTTGATGTGTTAATAACGACCGAAGTCGAAGGTTGAATTGTATAAATTTTGGGGTCGTTACAGTTGGTATCAGAGCTGATAGGTTAGAAACCTTAGGTAAGAGTACCTTAGGCTATAACCTTAGAGAAGAGAGGTGAAGATGATAAAGTATAAGCTCAGATAGAGTTTGAACAATAAGAAATAAATTTAAGAAATTTATAAAGAATAGATTAAAACATGTATGAGAAGATTCAAAGAAGAATTTCGCAGAGTTATAAGGAATAGGAATGCGGGGTTAACTGACTCCAGTAATGAAGATGCAAGTGATAATGAGTAGACGATATTTATAAGAAGAGAATGATAAAGATGATAAGAATAAGAAGTTAAGTACAAGTTATGGTACAATCGTACTCTTTAATAGTTGATGTATGGTATCTAGGCTAAACGATTCCTTCAGAGAGCGGAGGTTAATATGAACTAGCAATCGATCTAACTCACTGTGAAAGACAGTGTAGACGAGACGCGAAACTAGTTTATTAGTTGTTTGTGGGAAACCACTCAGCTTACTATATTGAACACTGTGAGAGACTCGATGTGTACCGAGTATAAAGTTTAGTTATTGATAAATTTAGAGAATGCATATTAAACAAGTTGATGTGATATAAGAAGATTCAAAGAAGAATCTTGAGGTATCTAAAAGATAAGAATCCGGAGTTACCCGACTCTGATAATAAAGATGATGAGTAATGATGAATAGATAAAGTCTATAAGACTAAAAGCATAAAGGAAATCATAATATAACATGACTACAAGGTAAGTTAAGAAGATCGTAAAACAAAACGATAATGAGATAGAAAAGAATCGTAATATAATACGATTAAAAGAAAAGGCCACAACGTGATCTGGTGAGGTCATAAGAGGACAAAGGATCAATCGATTGATTGAAAACTTTATAGCAGAATTGTCGTGCGAAAGTTGTACTATGAAATTGTACTATGTAAACTCATGAAAGAGTAATTAATGTTGAGATACGGATAAAATGAAATTCGTATTGAGAAAAGGGAAAGTCAGAATTATGTGGGATTTCAATTGAGGATTCATGTTAGTGGTTGAGTTATACGATTCCTGGTATGGGACGAGAATTTGTGCTTAGATTGAAAACCACTTAGCTTCCTATATTAATATAGTGGTTTAGTTGAACAAATCCTGGTATGGGACGGGGTTTGTCTATGGTTTAACAACCGCTCAACTTCCTATATTGATTAGTGGTCGAGTTAGTTCGACAACCACTTAGCTTCCTATATTGATAATCATTGAAATATTGGCGTCGCGCTATCGATATACATATGATGAGAAGGTGATTCTTTTCTCATATTTATATTTGATAGTTAGAGAATATTAAGATTAGGTGCGAGTTCTTTGAACTCATACTTATGGTAAGTTCGTGACTTATAATAGTATGGTGGAACCCCTCAGTGAATGGACGATTTTGGTCTAACTATGATAAGTTCCTAAACCCATATGATTATGGTAAGTTCCTGAACTCATAACGTGTGGTAAGTTTGATGAACTGTATTGGGGTATAGAAAAGTTGTGTATTGAGATCTGAGGATTTTTAGTGTAGTAAACTTTAAGGATGATAGAAATAGATAGAATTATTAGGCAATGGATGATCATGGAAAAATTTGGAGTTGATGGTGGAAGCGTAGGTATTCCAAATCCTCTAGCTATGCTAGCTTTCGAATTTATTGACATCGTACCGATATTTGTATTTTTGTGTTTTTGAAAAATATGTTGGATCAATTTTTGAACCAATAAGTTTTAAAAAGGTCCTATGATTCATATGTCTATGCTATTTGTTTCGGCTAAGACAAAGATGATTTTTAGAATTTTGAACCCAGTTAAAGAAAAGGCAATGCCAATTTAAGTGGCTAGACAAATATTTTGATTGATGTTCGAATTATTGGTATACGTTTAAGCTATTGTTTCGGCTAGACGGATATTGAAATGTTTTTATCAAAATGGCTGAGGTGATGATGAGTGTGTTTTATTCACACAATTTGTGTACTTTTGGCCTAGATAATTTGCAAGTCTTTAGGTATTTTATGTAGTTTTTATGTATTTTTATCTTATTTCTACATAAATTAGTTTTTAGTTATTTTTACATGTTTTATGTTGCTTTGATGCATTTTCATTATGTTTGTAGGAATTGAAATAAATACCGCTCGGATCGTTGTTTGTATTGACTCAATGTCCGTGCCTGGACGTCTGTGCCCGAATGATAGTATGATGGAAATTTGTGCTTGGCGATGCTCGGTACTTAATTTGATAACAATTGGTAGTTGGGCGTGCATGGCGTCGGAAAGCGTGCACGGCGTCAGGAAGCGTGCATGGCGTGCGGCGTTGCCAAGCCACGAGGGCAAGCCCGTGCTTAGATATCCGTGCCCGAATGATAACACGGTGACAATTTATGTTTGGCGATGCTCGGGGCTTAATTTGATGACATTTGGAAGTTAGAGGCGCTGGCGTTGGAAAACGTGCACGACGTGCGGCGTCGACCAAGCCGCGGGCATGGTATGCGACAGATTGGGGCGCCAGCGTGCGGCCCAAGCGCTGGGCGCGGGCGCATGGGCGCGGCGTGCGGGCGCGCGCTGGGCGTATGGCAAGTTGGCGCACTGGGCGTGCGGGCGTGTGCGGCAGGCGCTGGGCGCGGGCGCATGGGTGCTGGGCGCGGGCGCGGGCGGGCCTAGGCAGGCGCTAGGCGCGGGGCCTTGGCACCGGGCGTTGGGCGTGCGGCCAAGGCGCTGGGCGCGGCCGCGCGCACTGGCGTGCGGGCGCGCGGCGTGGGCGTGCGGCGTTGGGCGTGCGGCCAACGTGCGGCCCAGGCGCTGGGCGCGCGCGCGGGCGCGCGCGCTGGCGTGCGGGCGCGCCAATGCCGTGATGAGTGCGATCTGACACAGTTTTAGTGCGTTCTGTGCTCCATTTTGTCCGATTTTGGCTAGGGTTTCTTGATGGAGGCTATATATAATCCCTTCTAAGCTTCATATTAGATATCTAGGGATTGGGAGGCTAGACTTAAACATCAAAATAGAGAGCAAAAGTGCTGCAATACAAGGAAAACTCAGCAAAAGGCAAAGAACTAAGAAGTAAAGCCTTGTCAAAGGGACATCTAGAGAGAGGGAGGCTACAAAATACATCAACCAACAGTGCTAAAGGCTACAAATCAAGCTGAATCAAGCCACAAGCCAAGGAACTCAGTCAAGAAGAATTGTAAAACCAAGGTGGAGAGCTAGAAACCAACAGCAACCCAAGGAACAACAACTCAACAACTTCAAAAGTGGTTTCATTTCTAGATTTTCATCTCCTTTGTAATTCGAATTTGACAATGTATAAATTGATATTGATGTTTATTGTAGCTATCATGAACTAACCTTCTATTCTAAGATTGCAATGGAACCCAACACTTAAATTGAATTGATTTCTCTTTCTATTGATTCTAGTTATTCATTTGTGAATTGATTGTCATAACATTTGCTTTCTAGATTAATTGTTTGGCCCGTAATTACCTTGGGAACCTATATGAACTTGACGAATGGATTATAGGTTAAGACCTAGTTATGATAACATGCGAGAGTATAGATTGTTGTGGGTTATTAATCGGATTAAGTGGCGTGTGTCTTATTAATTATCTGCAATAATAGGTATCTTGATAGTAGTTGGGATAGATATATACCTAATTACCGCATGCAACCAATTGAGAATCTAATCTTAATGACTTACGATGTGAAAGTTGGTAATTGAGGGGACGATTAATTAGATTTGGTGACACGTGTTTATTAATCATTCCTAAAATTAGTCTCTTGATAGTGTATGGGATAGACATATACCTATGCACCGCTTAGGAAGATTCATGATTGACCATCGACAGAGGCTCTTGTGTAGTTTTGATTTCTCGGTTGTCCATTTGTATGTTATAACTGATTGAAAAGAGAGAGTTAGGAGATTCAAATGACGTGTTGGGGGAAATTGTAATCTTAGACCTTGCTATCTTGATAGTTTACCGCATTTTATTCATTACTCGACTTGTGAACTCAAACAATCAATAAACAATCAAACATTCATCGTTTCAATTAGATCAAATTGATATACGATTGGTACTTGGTTATTATTTGTCACAATTCCCTGTGGGTTCGACTCTTATCTTATCATATATTACTTGTGGGCCGTGTATACTTGCACGTGTGTGTTTATCGATTGCTAAATCGACCAATAGGTGAATAACCATGGAAAAATGGGTAATTTATGTTGGGAAAATCCGACTTCACGCGTGAAAAGCATGTATAAGTGTTGTGCACAATACAGGGTACAATAGGTGGATCCCCTAAAGTACCAACAGATGTTTTATAAGGGTGTATGTTGCCTGATTTCACAATCAACAATTACGTGCAAGTATACACGGTCAACAAGTATTAAAGTGATAAGATAGAGTGTCGAACCCACAGGAATTACTATGTTTTATATCTCCAACTGTCAATTTAGATTATGGCTATTCTATTAAACAATCGCAATTTGAATATTAATTGAAACTGATTAAATTAACACTAACACTGGCAACTATCACAAAGGTTAAAATTCAGATTTAAAGAGATTAAGACTACAATATCCCCAATTTATATCATAAACCAATCTATCTACGCATTCCAATTATTCATTTCAATAGAGTTGTTAACAGAAATTCAATTGTATTTATAAGCCCTTTTCCAAGTGATCAAATAAATCTATCTAATCCAATTAACTCTGCAATATTCCTATGCAAAACCAAAGGATTAAATTCATTAAGCTTCAATTTCCAATTGTTACATGCAGCAAAGAGATATCCCTATTCACTTCACAATCCTAATTATTCAACACATGCAAATAATTAAGAATACATGCTATCTCATCCAGTTCTAACCCTAGATTGCATCTCCTGAATTCACCTAGAATATTACGCTAAATTATCGGCCAAACAATTAATCAATAAGCATAAAATAAGATAGACAACTCAAATTGATTGAATAACTGAAATCAAATAGATAGTTAATTCATAAATATAATTGGTTCAATTGTAGCCTTAATTAAAAAGTTTAGTTCATACTGACAATAAAAACTAGAATTCCAAAATAAGTCATCATAATTAATTACAAATTAGAGATAAAAGATTAAAAGAAAACTCAATATAATTAATCTCTAGTCCTCCAATCTGAATTCCTCACGATGCTTGACTTGATCTTCAATCTCCTTGCTCAGCTCTTAAAATTCAATCTCCGTGTGTCGTCTCTTTTTCCAATGTGTTATCTCTTATTTATATCCTCAAAATCCTCCTCATCAGAGTGGTAGATAGAATCCTTGTTAGCTTCAACCTTTCCAAGATAACTGATTTCTGAAAAGTCTTTTAATTTCTATCAGCCGCATTCTCGCCCCGGCGAGAAGTTCTTCACAAATGTCCTCGCCCCGGTGAGGTGTCGCCCCAGCGAGGTCTCGCCCCGGCGAGAAAAATAAACCATGGATTCTCGCCCCGGCGAGGTTGCCCTGCACCCAGCTATTTGTTTCTTCTTCTAACCTGCAGCCAGCCTCGACCTACAAAAGCAATACAAAAATAAATAAAAAGATACTAAAAACACTTAAAGACTGTAAAAAATTAAGCCAAAGACGTATCAAACCCGTAGGTTAAAACTTACTCATCAAATACCCCTAAACTCGAAACTTTGCTTGTCCTCAAGCAAAAACACAAATCAAACCATAATAACATCTAAACTAACAACCTATATGAATGCAAATGTATGACTATCCATACTCAAGCAAATAATTAACAGATATCACAAAAAATTCAGCCTCAGAAATCAGTAACTACCAATTTAACAGAACTTCAACCTCGTGCACCATCAACAAGCCAACTATTATCAGTTATGACTTATTCTCAACCCTTCCATAAGTGTGTGCAAAATATATCAAACCAATCAGAATATGAATTCAACTCTTAGTATCACAATGCTCAGATAAAAATAAGTTCACAGATTTTACTTTCAAGCTCAACTGCTATTCACTTGTCTTCACATTTTTCTTTCTGTTTTCTTTTTAAACGAGTGCGTTTTACGCTCCATCTCGTCATAGCATCTCGACTAGTGCAATGTTCATCTTTATTAGGCTATTCAATGTCACTCGTGTAACGAACTTTCAACCAACGACTCCCAAACCAGACGATTTTAGGGCGCTGAGTGTAAAGACACATCCTAAGGGCATACTCATTCAAATGACACCGGCCACAAAGACAAACTAGTCAAGACCTTCTCTTATCTGTCTATATTCGTTAATTATTCTTTTTCTTGCACTAGACAGACATCGAAGCAGTATTTATTCAACAACTTTTTTTATTATTTTCTTTTTTTTTTCGATCCAACAAGTGATAACAGTCTATACCTTCACGTGAGCACGTAATACACCAAAGAAAAACCAACTCCTAATTACTTTAATACACATTCGTGAGCAATTAAAAACCAAGGGTCTCAAATAAACATAACTAACAACAGTCAACTTCTGAATTTAGCACTCACTAGCCATCCCATTAAACTGAATTAGAACTGATCAAGTTTCATCATCGGCCATCCCTAAATGACTTCCATTAATGCATTGCTTGAATACCCCTAAATGACTAATGCAATCTAAAATGAAACTAAGACAAATAAAACTAAAATACAACTGGATGAGCAAATTCTAAAATAACCCCTCCCCCAAACTCAAACGATACAATGTCCTCATTGTGCGAAAAATAAAGAAAGTAAAGAACAGAGGACTTCCCCGACAGGTCAAGCAGTAGGCCCAAACTCGTCATCATCATCTGGGGTTGGTGGTGGAAAATCTGGCAATGGCTGCGCCTCTGGAAAATGAACAAAATCCATCAACGGTTGTGTTAGGTTTGTATAACGCGACCATGCAATCAAATTACATAAATAAAGCGGAAGCGCAATAAAATCAGATTTTAAAATTTTATACAAACCATCACTATGATCTTTCTTTATGCACAATTATTAATTAAACGAAAGAGATGGAGAATAAGAATTATACCCTTGTAGAATTCTAGCTTCCTCAGGTACAAGTTCACCTCTAATTCCTTCGCGTTCTCTTTGAATTCCACCGATTAAATTCCTTCCTTTGATCAACGTTAGCCACCCAAGTGTTTGGCCTCTAGAGGTGATCCACCAAGGAATAATACTTGTTCAAGAAGATGGGTGTTGGCAAAACCCTAGTTTCTATCTCTATAGAAATTGTAAGTAGTCTCCATAATTCTTATGTAAGAGTGTGTAACCCTAATCTATGATAAGACTTCTCTTATTTATAGATGTAGGAAAACCCTTCCCTAAACTATTTAGAATTAGAGTTTCTATTCTGATTAAACTCTTTTAATTAAATTAAACTCCTAATCCAATTAGGAATTCATGTGAGAGTACTTCTATTAATTAATTCCCAATCCCTATTAGGAATTAAATAATAGTAATAGTAATAATAATAATAATAAGACTCCTCTTATTAATTTGTATTTAATATTTCTAAAATATTAAATAATAAATATTAAGCTATTTAATTTATTCTATCTACATAGACTAAATTAAATACACTTAACTTATTATTACAATTATGCCATTTACTTCTTAAATAAATATTTTTCTTTTGCGGTGTGACCCTTTACGTTCTCCATATTAAACCGGTTGTGAATAAATCAATTGGAACAATTCTAATCTTATTTAAATAAATAAATTAAACTATTTAATTCATTTAAATAAATAATATTTATTCTACAATAAGGGTAAGCCCCCTTAGCGATCAACGATTTTCCAGATAATATAGATTTCAACATTAATCATAAAAGAACTTTTCAGTGCATAGTTACCGTACAATTCAATCCTTCTACCATACAATATCCCAATTAAATATAAGACATGGAATTACTGTCAAGTCTTATTTTATTTAATTATATGTATTTCGATTCTCAAATGCACAACTCTAAATAATGCAAATTAGAAACTCTTTTCTAATTTCATTCTGCCTTGGCTAAGGACTACTGAGTTGTCATTTATCGAATCACATAGGACATTCACATCTTTTACTAGACGTGGTAGATTCTTTCTTGATCATTCACATATCTCCATGTACAACTTATTATACCCACTCATACCCTTTGTTATACCCTAAAGGTCTTAAGGGACATGTCAAAGTATAACTCATCATACACAAGATACTATGATGATCTCAAGTCCAAGGATCACTTGTACTACTATCACTAGAGGAATTCCTATTGACAGGCGAGTAAAACTCCATTAGGTATTCCTTAGCGAGCCACGTTCAGTGAACTTATTCTCCAATAAGCACCTACATACTTGCTTTAGTGTCTCCACACAAATGATTATGAGATCAATCATCCTCTTCTTAAGAGCAAGCAACATATGTACTAATCTATCCGGATTCACTAATCCCTTTTTAGTAATCCAACGATTAGGAACGATTTTAGTTTATGAGCTATCTAGAATTTAGATCTCATTAGCATGATCACCATCATGATTCTAAAAGCATTACTCAAAACTATGGGTTTATCACATTTAATATAACAGTACTATGTAGATAATATAAAATGCCTTTAATAACCGAATAAGATTACAAAGATATGCTACATCATATCAAATATAATTGGCTTGTGTGCATACTACTTTCAGGTTGCATATTAGAATACATGTTTGCAATCGCCTGCGTACAACTCTACTGGCAAGCGAACATATGTTCATGTCGATCCGCCAACCGTTGATTCTGCCTCAATATGGTTTTATGCTGATGTAAACACCTAAATTTTGCGCTTCGTATACTAACCCTGACAGGAGGGCAAAATCATCAATTAACCCAGCCTACGAGAACGAAAGGTGGACATAAGTACGAACACTCAAAACCACCATAACGACTTGCGATCAAAGTCGACATGACAACGAGCGGATATCAGGAATCGACTAATGGCCACTAAGCTTACCTGCTCACCGGTGAGCTGGTGGGGGTCGGGGGGCAGCGCCCCCTGGAAACCAAGCTCCAAATACAAATCCTGTGTCATGTCGCAGCCATTCGAAACGAGCATTCCTGAATGACATGGCACATTTCCCAGCGGCTCCTAGACTGCAAAATATAAGCCTTTCAGCGAAAACCAACAGTACGACACGAGAATCGAGGTGCAGTACAAAAATTGAGAAAATCAGCCCAGCCAGCCGCAGATCAATTCGCGGCCAATGATGGGACGACTGACGACACGACACTCGAGCGCGGCCAAGCCGCGGATCAATCTGCGGCTGCCTCTGGCAGCCTTTGTCAATGCAATTCTTCATTTTTTCATCCAGGGAGAAGGAGTTTGGAAAAAAGAAAAAAAAAGCAGCAGCAAGCAGCTGCGAGACAGGAGAGAAAAGAGAGAAAAAGTGAGGATTTATACCCCTTTTGTTAGATTGTATCACATACACTTTCTACTCTATTTAATATACGAGTTTATACGCGTGGTGTCATTTGCAAGGTGAAAAGCCTTTTTTATAGCATTTTTTGTTATATCATTTTGTTAAGCTTTTGTCATTCGGGCTATATTAAATGTAGTTTTTCTTGTATATTATTGTGGATCCGTGGATTAAGGATTATTAGTGAGGGTTCCAACGGAACGAAATTCTTCCTAATGGCTCGATGATATCCATTTGGTCATTTTTAGCTCGTTATGGTAATGTATTATGCGTAGTGTATTTAGATTGCTATTTTAGGATATCGTGGTGTGTTAGGCAACCCGGTGTTGTTTATTTTTTGTAGTATCCATTTTGTGGGTGTGTAGCAATTTTGGGTGTGAGCCTAGGAACGCGACCCCGTGGTCCAAATCCGATGATGGACATTTTTGGGTGTATGTAGTAGGGTCGATGTACCCTTTATTGTAAATATGTAATTGTCGGGCCTTAAAACGATATCAAGTTGAAAATCGGGTTTAAGGCCCCGTAATAGTGAAATATGTGATTGTGGGCGTTTGGGGTTATTTTGATGGCTCACATGCCCATGAATAGCCCCCACGCATTTTAATGCTTGATTTGATTTACGACACAAAAACTGATTTCAAAGCTAAACGATGAAGATTTCCATAAAATCAATCAAATTAGGTTATTAGCACCACAAGGCTTAAAATTGGAAGTGCTAATGAATGTCGATTCCTATTTAAACGAGAAGGCTAAAGAAAAATCGTTTTCAAACATCACAAAAATGGTTTTATAAAAATAAATAACGTTTTATTAAATCTTTGTGCATAGGGTTAAAGAGATCCTAGAAGTTGCCCGTTATTTTATTTACGAAAGCAACGTATAGGTCTCGATTCCTATTTTGACGAAGGTTTAAAAAACTCTTGTTTTGCCAAAACGACTCCTAATGAAAATCTCACAGCTTTTGACAATTAAAATCAAACATTTCTCACAAAAAAAATAAAGCTTTCTCGTATAGGCCGAAAGACATTCTAAAGCAGTCTCAAATTAAAACACGACTTTTCATAAAAAACCAAATGGTTTTTTCATGCAAACTCACCACAACATTCACATAGGCACACACGCGCGCACACACACATTTTAAGCATTAAAGGATAGGAAAAGCATCGAGATTGCGGTAACCGTATTTCACAGAAGTTGGGGGGTGCCTAACACCTTCCCCTCGCTTAAGCAAGCCCCCGAACTCTATGAATCTCGGTTTGCAGGCCAATTAATTCAGAGTCACATATGAGCCAGCGATTTACGAAAACGAAGCTCGGATGAGTTGGTACATCCATTTCAAATATACCAACTGGCGACTCTGGTCAATTGGCTCATCATAAAAAACTATTTTTCAAAACCCCGTCGACATTTGTGCCGACCTTTTCCAAAAAAATCATCTAATAAAAAGGCTAAAATTGGAAAGGGTAATAATTAGCATAGAAGCGATTTTCCCAGCGTCGACAGCTGGCGACTCTGCTGGGGACATTAGAGGGCTTAAGCCGCGTTCAAATCTTGATGCTGTCCTATCCTTTAAAAATTTATGAATGTGTATGTACATGCGATATTTTGACCTGTTTTACTTGTTGTTGTGTGAATGTGTGTTTTTGTCCAATGAATGAATGATTGAATGGAATTGCTTTACTTTAAAGTAATCATTTGCATACGGTGAGGACGATGAATGTGAATGTATGTTGAGAGTGTACCTCCTCTTGAGGCAAACATGTCGGTTGCTTATTACTAGAGTCGAAGGGGCTGCTCCCCGGAGATGGCTCCGGAAACGCACCACCCAGATCCACTCCAATCGAAAGGATTCAGATGAGTAGATTGCGAAGATTTGGGGACCTTCATGTCGAAAAGCCGCGAGAGTAACCTTAGGGTAGGTCAGCCTCAGATTAACCCAATGCAGGGAAAGTCTCCTCATGCCCTTTTACGTTTACGCGTATAAATGTCATAGTCCCATTCAATATTTTTATATATACCTCCCATTTTTGTCAAAAGAAAGTACTAACCTCTATGTTTTGCAGGGAATAGCTGGGAAAACATAATAATTCGTGTCTAGCATTTATTATTTTAATAAGGGATTGCTAACATTTTGTTTTGTAGGGAAAGATTAAAAAACCCAAAAACACAAAAGTTAAATCTTTAGCATGCATCCACATCTTTCATTTCCCAAGATTAAACTTCAAACCGTTTTCTCCTGTAGGATTGCTCCTCAAACGCGTTTGCGATCTAAGAGGGCCCAGGATTCTACATCTGAAATGGCTGATCTTCCACCTCCTAATCCTGGTTCCATATCTCGGGAGGAATTCGATGATTTTAAAAAACAGATGTTGGAAATGGCCACGATGCTGAAAGAGCAGTTGCTACTGAGACAAGATCCGCCAAACAAGGATCCGCCTAAGGATGGTCAACCCCAGCCTAAGGGCGAGCTAGTCATCCCCAAAGCCATTCCTACACCTAACAGGACAGTAATCACTATTCCAGAGGAGGGAGACATTGATGATCTTCGAAAGAAAATGAATAGATGGAGGAGACTATCCAGTCTCTGAAAGGCATAGGTTCCCTGGGCAGGGTAAAGTATTCAGATCTGTGTGTCTTTCCAGGAACCAGGTATTCGGAGAAGTTCAAGATCCCCGAATTTGAGAAATATAATGGGAAGGGAGACCCTTATACACACCTGAAGATATACATTGGGGAACTTGGGTCTTATGTAGAGGACGAAGGACTGAGGATGCAGTTATTCTAAAAGAGCCTAACGGGAGAAGCAAGAACTTGGTATGCCCGCCTTGATAATGCTCGGATCCATAACTGGGAGGAGTTGGCCCATACTTTCTTGACACAATACAGCTTCCAGGCACAGATGGCCCCTGACAGATATCAGATGACAAAGGTCAAGAGGCAACCAAAAGAATCTTTTAGGGACTATGCACAGCGGTGAAGGGGTATGGCTGCACAGGTGAATCCCCCAATGAGCGAGGCGGAGATGCTAATGACCTTTGTGGATATTCAGGAGGCGCCCTATTATGAGCTAGTGATAGCGGGGATTGGAAGACCTTTTGCCGAAATGATAAAGCATGGAGAAATGGTTGACATGGGGTTAAAGTCTGGCAAGATCCGAGACTTCACAGCTCTAGAAACAGTTGCGGAGCAAATCCAGAGTGGAAACTATGGCAGTGCTTCCCACAGGACCCAAAAGAGAAAGGAGGAAGATGTTTCCCTCATCCTGCAGGGATCATCTAGGAAGGTGGAGAATAGCCCTCCAGTGAAAATATAGAGAATTGTGCCACCCCGACAACCTAATTTCAATAATTAAAGGACGGACGGACAAAGAAGATTTGAGACCACAAGAGATCAGGTATTCACCCCGCTTGGGGATCCTCTTGAACAGATTTTGGCAGTATTGGTAGCACAGAGAAAGATAGTCGATTTGGCACCCCTAATTGACCCGAAAGGGAGAAGATTTGACCCGAGTAAGAAGTGTGCGTACCATTCGGGTTCCCCTGGTCATGATACTCAGGAATGCTGGGCGTTGAAGCACAAGATTCAGAACATGATCGATAACGGGGAGATCGTGGTGGAACAGCCAGAGTCACCAAATGTTAAAGTCAATCCCCTGCCTAAGCATGATGGGGAAGGGGTCAATATGGTGGAAGCCAGCGAAGCCGGAGGACCACCAAGGCTGAATTATATAAAGAGAATCGATGAGATGATTGGCATGACAAGTGATCAAGAGAATATACGAGGGACACCGATTAGGTTGGCGGGTCTGAGTAGGGGTATCACAGAGGCGCCTATCAGGTTAACGGCTCCAAAACTTCTCACCGTTGCAGCAA
Source organism: Aralia elata (assembly GCA_034770075.1). Classification (NCBI taxonomy): domain Eukaryota; kingdom Viridiplantae; phylum Streptophyta; class Magnoliopsida; order Apiales; family Araliaceae; genus Aralia; species Aralia elata. The sequence continues at coordinate 171,821 of JAVJAP010000126.1, forward strand.
GACCACAAATCCCCATTAGCAGTCTGAAAACAGTACTATGGAATTACAGGGGAGTATTAGAGGAGGCGGCCAGTTATGCTTCTATAACATCAAAGGGGAATCCTTTATATCTTCCAGGACGAACCTTTGAGAGCAAAGGGAAGAAGAACGAAAAGATATCCGAGGAGAAAGCTGTGGAATTCTTAAGGAAGATGAATCATCCAGAAGCAAGGGGGTCAAGGTATTGAGCGAGGAATCGACTCTGACATCGATCATGGATTTGGGTATTATCATCCGACGATCACTGCAGAATTTTGGCCAAAGTTCTGGAAGAGGCACACATTCCCAAGGTGATTAGCAAAAGAAGGTTTCAGCCATCTAGTGGACCATCTGTTAGAAAACAATGTAATATCGTTCACAGATGATGATATCCCCAAAGAGGGAAGGGGGCATCGGAAACCGCTGCATATTGCGGTAATCTCATCAGGATATGTTATGAATGGGATGCTAATTGATGGGGGATCAGTATTGAATATCTGTCCATTCAGTACATTGAAAAAAATGAACGTCAATCCTAAGCGCCTGCGGGCCAGTTATGTGGTGGTGCGAGCCTTTGACGGGTCCCGAAAGGATACAATGGGGGAGATAGAATTGCTAGTGGAGATAGGGCCTTGTACTTTCGATATTTCATTCCAAGTCCTGGATATCGCGACAAGTTATAACATGTTATTGGGAAGGCCATGGATACACATGGCCGGGGCAGTTCCCTCTACGCTACACCAGCAAATTAAGTTTATCATCGACGGGAATCTGGTGACGGTCTCTGCAGAGCGTAAGTACTCGCCAGTTTTCAGGCGTTAGAAATCAATATTCCCCACTACAGATGTCTGGGGGCTCCAGCCGTAAAACCTAAGGTCTCTCCTGAACTTACCTTTGTTGCTTGAGAAATGATGAAGATGAAGTTTCGACCTGGGCGAGGGTTGGGAAAGAACAGTCAAAGAATTACTGAGCCTATTCAACTGCCCAATCAGATAGGCAAGGCAGGGTTGGGGTATTATGGAGGCGTAGAACAGAAACACTCTCAAGGGGAGACCCCAACTCGACTGGCCGAAATTCTGATGCCGAAAGTCAACAATGAACAAGGTACTGGCAAGCCTGTGTCTGAGACAGGAGGTGAAAAATTGACCCCCACGAATGATGAGTCGGCCAAAAAGGAGAGTTTCCTGCAAGAGGTCATGCAACAGTTTGAAACCAAGTGATATATCCCTGGACAGTCAGTAAGCAGTGGAAAGAGGAAGGATGTTGCCACGCTATCAGGATCCCAACAGAGCGTGTCTGTCATCAATTGGGCGGGGCTGACTATTCCTGAAGAGGTTATGAAGAAGGACCAATGCGATGTGGCTGTAGTCATCGAGGAAGTTTTCGATGCGAAGCCGCCTTTCATCTGTCGCATTCCAGCCGATCTGACCACCGACAACTGGACGATGGAGCCAGTAATATCCAAACGAGGGTAAAATATGGCGTCAGGGTGGTAGACTCCGGATGGTGGGGGATGAATAGATACCAGTTTTGTTCCTTATTTTGAGTTCTGCATAGTTATGTTATTTTTTCATGTTATTTTAAAGATGATCATTGTGGGAAAATGACTTATATATATGACAAATATTTTTGTTTCATGTCAGGTGTACCAATTTGAGTATTTCTTGCGTAACAAACAATTTTTCGAGTTTGAAAGATGACTATGATTTTGATATTGAGCTGGATTTCGATTCAATGGGCATTGAGCAGGATGAGACAGATAATGACGACACGCTTGACGAGATCAAAGGATGGGTCGAAGACAAACCCAAACCCAACTTAGACCAAACCATCAACATAAATATCGGAACACCTGACAAACCCAAAGAGCTCAAGGTAGGGACAGACCTGACCCCTAGCCAGAAAACAGAAATAACCAAGTTGCTAAGCCAGTATGAGGATGTTTTTGCCTGGTCTCATGAGGACATGATCGGATTGTCCACCGACATTGTGGTACACCGGTTGCCCATCAAGGAGGGTTTCAAGCCTGTCAAGCATAAACTAAGAAAGGTAAAACCGGAGTGGAGCTTGGAGGTGAAGGAAGAAATCGTCAAATAGTTCAAGGCTGGAATCATTAGGGTGTCCACTTACCCGAAATGGCTGTCCAATATAGTCGCAGTGGCTAAGCCTAGAGGGAAGGTGAGGGTATGTGTCGACTATAGAGATCTGAACAAGGCCAGTCTCAAGGACAACTTCCCAGTGCCTTTTATACACATCTTGGTGGATAACACAGCCCAATACGAGGTGTACTTTTTTGTTGATTGCTTTGTGGGGTATCATAAGATAATGGTGGCAGAGGAAGATCGGGAAAAGACCGCTTTCATCACCCCTTGGGGCATCTTCTATTACAGACGATTGGCCTTCGGTCTCACAAATGCGGGGGCTACTTATCAGAGAGCCATTATGGCCCTGTTCCATGACATGATACACAAGGAGATAGAGGTCTACGTGGATGACATTATCGTGAAATTGATGGTAAAATCTGATCATATAACCCATCTCAAAAAGCTATTCGATCGGCTCAGAAAAAATATAATTTGAAGCTCAATCCAGCAAAGTGTGCTTTCGGAGTGCAGTCGGGCAAGCTCTTGGGATTCCTGGTTAGTAATCGGGGCATTGAGTTGGATCCGGCGAAGATTAAGGCCATTGTGGATATGCCGGCACCTCGCACAGAAAAGGAGATAAGAGGATTTCTGGGAAGAATAAACTTCATCAGCCGCTTCATATCCCACTTGACAACTACATGCGAGCCGATTTTTAAACTGTTAAGGAAAGATGTCTCCCAAGAGTGGAATAAGCAATGCCAAAAAGTCTTTCAGACCATTAAGAAGTAGCTGACAGAAGCACCGGTGCTGGTACCCCCGAAGGATGGGATCCCTCTGTTTATGTATATATCGGTCAATGCCATTGCGATGGGATGTATGCTGGGACAGAAGAATGAATCAGGCAAAGAGCAGGCCATCTATTACCTCAGCAAAAGATTTAGCCGATGTGAACAGAATTACACCCCCGTCGAAAGGACCTGTTGTGCTTTGGCGTGGGCTGCAGTGAGATTACAGCACTATCTCCATGGGCACACTACGTACCTGATATCGAGAATGGATCCCCTGAAGTATATCTTTGAAAGGCCCATGCTGAACTGTCGATTGTCAAGGTGGCAGTTAATCTTACAGCAGTTCGACATCGTATACATAACTCAGAAAGCCATGAAAGGGCAGGGAATTGCAGATCAGTTGTCAGAAATGCCAGCAGGGGGGATGGAGCCTTTAGAAACTCCTTTGCCGGGCGAAAATGTATTCTGGGTCTTACACACGAGATGTGATGACGAGGGGCAGTTCTGGAAGTTGTATTTTGATGGTGCCATGAATGCTGAAGGGGCAGGAGCCGGAGCAGTCCTGGTCTCTATCACCGGAGAGCAATACCCCGTGGCCACAAAATTGCAGTTCAGTAATTCGAATAACAAAGCTGAGTATGAGGGATGTATATTAGGACTCCGTTTTGCCCACGATATAGGAGTGAAGAGACTAGCGGTGTTCGGGGATTCAGAGCTGGTAATCAGACAGGCGATCGGGGTGTATAGCACTAAGGAGCTCCGGTTACTTCCATACCACCGATGTGTTATCCAATTGATGCGAGAGTTTGAAGATATCGCTTTCCGACATATCCCCTGGGGACGGAATGATTTTGCCGATGCATTGGCAACTCTGGCTTCCTTAATCCACATAATCAAAAGCAGGGACGTTCCACAGATTGAAATAGCGGTACAGAATGTCCCGACATACGAGGAGCATGTGGCAGTATTATCGAAGGAGGTGGTTCTGCCAAAGCAGCCTTGGTATCATAACATAAGGGAGTATCTGAGGGATAGATCCATTCCCGACCAAGCAAGCCGAGCTGAGAGGTTGAGAATCCAAAAGATGGCAATGAGGTTTTATCTAAGCGGGGATTCATTGTACAAGAGGGATGCCGGTTTGGGATTGTTACGATGTGTAAATGAAACGCAGGCCCAAAAGATTATGGACGAAATATATGGTGGAGTGTGTGGGCCACACATGAGTGGACCGATGCTGGCCAAAAAGATCTTGAGAACGGGGCATTACTGGTTAACACTGAAAGCCGATTGCGATGATCATGTCAAACAATGTTACCAATGCCAGGCGCACGACAATGTAATCCATGCGCCTCCCAATGAACTGCATTGTATGACCTCCCCTTGGTCATTCTCAATGTGGGGTATGGATGTAATCGGACCAGTAGAGCCCAAAGCAAGCAACGGACACCGATTTATCTTCGTCATGATCGATTACTTCACTAAATGGGTAGAAGCAGCTTCTTTCCCCAAAGTAACTCAGGAGATCATCGTCCGTTTCATCAGGAATAATGTCATTTGCCGATACGGGCAACCTGAGGTCTTAGTCTCCGACAATGCCAAGAATTTGAACAATGCCCTCATGAAGGAATTATGTGACCAGTTTAAGATCAAACACCTCAATTCTGTGATTTACCGTCCTAAGATGAATGGGGCAGTGGAGGCTGCAAATAAGAATATCAAGAAGATCATGGCGAGAATGTCTGCCAATCATCGGGGATGGCCGGATCTGCTACCTCTCACCCTGCTGGCGTACAGAACGTCAGTGCGTACTGCTACAGGGGCAACCCCTTACGCTTTGGTATACGGAATGGAGGCTTTCTGCCAGTTGAGGTTGAGATGGCGTCCCTCAGAATCTTGATTAATGCTCAAATAAACGAGGAAGATTAGATGCAAAGTCGGTATGACCAATTGGCCCTAATTGATGAAAGGAGGGTGGCTGCTGTTTTGCACGGTCAGTTATATCAACAAAGAATCTCTCGATCGTATGACAAGAAGATAAGACCTCGGAAGTTCAAGGAAAATGACCTAGTGCTGAAGAGAGTCATGCCTTGTCAAGACGAAGCCAAAGGGAAGTTTGCCCCGAGCTGGGAAGGACCTTTTGTGATTAAGAAAATGCTGTCCGGAGGAGCCCTCATATTGCAAGAGATGGACGGTGAGGTGTTCCCACAGCCCATCAATTCTGACTCGGTGAAGCGGTTCTACGCTTAAAAAAAATCATCATCATTTTCTTCTCTTTCTTTGAAGAACGAACTACGTAGGACCTGATCTCCCAACTTGTGGGAGTACGTAGGCAGCCATCAGGGCACGGTCCATTTCTTTACAAAATAATACTTTCTCTAACAAAAACAGATTCCCAACAGCCAGAAAAACCTTCCTATACCCTCGAAACCTTCCCGAAACCAGCCACCTAATCAGCTTCATCTCAAATAACATAACCCTAACCCAACCAAACAGTTAGCCAAAATCTAAGACTCAGTCCGATGAAATCAACAGGGTGTGCGCCAATATCTGTCAAATCTCCATCAAGACTTGATAAGAGAAAGAAGGCGAAATATCAAAATCGTGGTTAGCTGGATAAAATGACGATCCAATGAAAGGCAACGATACGACAAAAAAGGGAAAATGACTAAATTTAAATGCATGTCGATATATATAAGTCATTTTGTTACAAGATTTCTCTTTCGATAACCGATGAAACTGACATAGTCTATGCAGGAAATAAAATGGTCTACAAATCTGAAACTAACTGAAGCAGGATGGATAAGGTGGTGGATAGATCTGAAGCATCGACGTCCCCTGCAATCTACTGCCCCATCATGTCGATGCGATCCAATAAAGCAGTGGCTCGGCTAACAGTCTCAGAGTGAGCATCTATAACTGCCCTAGTCTGTAATACAATGGCGTCTCTGTCAGTGAGGGCAGCATCTCTGGCCAGAATAGCAGCATCTCTCTCAACAAGGGCAGCGTCCCTCTCAGCCTCAGTAGTAATCAAGGCCAGTCGGATCCGGCTATCCTCAGTAACCCGATTAGGGGCAGAATCAGCTGAGATGGAATAAGGAATAGGGGCGGGAGTGGAGAAGCCTTCAAAATCATATCTGGACATCATTTCTGTAGACTCAGGAGGAATAAATACCTCTGCGGTGGTATCATCTGTGAAAATCACTCGAGAGTCATCAAATACTCCAGTCTGACTCAAACCAACCATATCAGAGTCTCCGTGCAACCGTTGCACATAAGCAGATGTCTGAATGGGGCAACTCTCACTATACTCGGCAAAGATCCTACGAGACCAAAGATCATATACCCGCAGTAGATCTCTCTCTGTCTGGGGTGATATGAGGAATCGGTAGTCGGCTGCGCCCGTGAAAGGGTGAAAATCCTGTATCTAATCAAACTGCCCCATAACCGCCAAGGGATGATAAGTCGTCACGCCCCTCAAGCCAGAAATAGGGATGAAATCCAAGGTGGGCACATGAGTCGAGAAGCTCATGAAAGAGCAATAACCCGAATAGATCAAGAGATGAAAGGGCTCCTCAATAGCCGATAAGAATTCTATCCAGGAAGCCGCATCAATATAGCTCACGGGACGGAACGAAAATTGCATAGCTATGTCGTGGCTGAAGCAAAACCCATGGCGACGGAAATGACCGATGGGGCTGAGATGGTTCATAAACCATACATACAACAAAACAGAGCTCCCTCTGAATACTCTGCCTCGGAAAGACTGACAATATGAGGCTGACATATAGGTGTCTGCTAGTATCATGGGAATAATGGTGTGATCATACTGAAGGGCTCTAGTGGCCGCAATAACTCGCATATCAAACAGATCGAATCCGAATGGCAGATACAAAACTGAGATAACACAAGCCATCAAAACATCTACTCTCAAAGCGCCCCAACGCTCCTCAGATACGGAAAAATCACCAGAGAATATATGAAAACTGTCGGGTGAGCCGAATCGGTCAATCAGGAAATGAAGGGGAACTAGATGGTCTGATGTGATCACCGATAATAGAACTGTCCTCCGCAACCCAATAAAAGTCAAGAACTGACGGCGCATGGGACCAGCTGTGACCCTGGCACAAGGACGACCATCCAAAGACAAGCCGGTAAAACGGGCATACTCCTCGAGAGTAGGGGTCAGCTCCACTGTCCCTAATCTGAACACCTGACGGGCAAGGGCCCAATAACTCAGAATACCCTCCGCAAAGCCCGCCGGCACCTGAAAGGATAATAAGGACCAGGAATGTCCCAGAAGACCATCTGCAATAACCCTGTCGCCCGGCGACAAACTGTCCAACCAGCGGAAAAGCCCGCCAACCAACCCTGTGGGAGGACCGAGATCCAAACGTACCACGGCGTCTGGTGACGACATCTGTGAAAAATAGTGTTAAAAAGACTGTGCAGGGGTCATTCTCTATCCATGAATAAAAAGCATGCATCATACAGTTAATAATAGAGCAATTGATCAAATTTTCAAAACCATTTGACTTGTTATGTGAAAGTTAAATACGAGATTTCGACCAATCGGGTGTGGAACACGACGAATCAGTTTGTCGGGGCAGGACCTGGCAGGAACGAGGTGATTTACGAGACGATCAACCAGAAACGAGACCCGGTGCCGACGAGACGATCAACCGGAAATGAGACCCGGTGCAGACGAGTCGACCAATCGGAGACGAGAACCGATACAGACGAGTCGACCAATCGAAGACGAGAACCGATACAGGCAAGTCGACCAATCGGAGACGAGAACCGATACAGACGAGTCGACCAATCGGAGACGAGGACCGATACAGACGAGACGACCCATCAGAGATCAGACCCTACATCTACGAGACGATCGATCGGATACGAGACCCGACAGTTATGAGACGACGACGATTCCAAGACGACGACGATTACGAGATGGAGCACGACATCTGCGATAACGATTATAGCAACGACCTGTCAGAGACGGAACCCGACAACAATGATGCGATCAGCGATTGAGTCCTGTTGAGATCGATACTCACAATAAATTTACGATTGCATGATGCATTGACACATTTACGAATGTTTTGCATGCCTTACATCTTGTGTTGTATCCTAAGCTATATGTGTTGCATCATGTATGTACTGTCATTCTTATGCACTGTCATTCATGCATCGGGTGTCTACTTCTTTATCATGTTCATTTCATTTAACATTTCATAAATATGATAAAGAGAGGCAGCTGTAGACACCTAAATTTTGCGCTTCATATACTAACCTTGACAGGAGGACAAAATCGTCAATTAACCCAGCCTACGAGAACGAAAGATGGACATAAGTACGAACACTCAAAGCCACCACAACGACTTGCGATCAAAGTCGACATGACAACGAGCGGATATCAGGAATCGACTAATGGCCACTACGCTTACCTGCTCGCCGGTGAACTGGTGGGGGTCGGGGGGTAGCGCCCCCTGGAAACCAAGCTCCAAATACAAATCCTGTGTCATGTCATAGCCATTCGAAACGAGCATTCCTGAATGACATGGCACGTTTCCTAGCAGTTCTCGGACTGCAAAATACAAGCCTTTCAGCGAAAACCAACAGTACAACACGAGAATTGAGGTGCGGTACGAAAATCGAGAAAATCAGCCCAGCCAGCCGCAGATCAATCCGCGGCCAATGATGGGACGACTGACGACACGGCACTCGAGCGCGGCGGGGGAATCGAGGCTAGCCGCAGATCAATCTGTAGCCAAGCCACGGATCAATCTGCGGCTGCCTCTGGTAGCCTTTATCAATGTAGTTCTTCATTTTTTCATCCAGGGAGAAGGAGTTTGGAAAAAAGAAAAAAAAAGCAGCAGCAAGCAGCTGCGGGACAGGAGAGAAAAGAGAGAAAAAGTGAGGATTTATACCCCTTTTGTTAGATTGTATCACACACTTTCTACTCTATTTAATATACGACTTTATACGCATCGTGGTGTCATTTGCAGGGTGAAAAGCCTTTTTTATAGCATTTTTTGTTATATCATTTTGTTAAGCTTTTGTCATTCAGGCTATATTAAATGTAGTTTTTCTTGTATATTATTGTGGATCCGTGGATTAAGGATTATTAGTGAGGGTTCCAACGGAACGAAATTCTTCCTAATGGCCCGATGATATCCATTTGGTCATTTTTAGCTCGTTATGGTAATGTATTATGCGTAGTGTATTTAGATTGCTATTTTAGGATATCGTGGTGTGTTAGGCAACCCGGTGTTGTTTATTTTTTGTAGTATCCATTTTGTGGGTGTGTAGCAATTTTGGGTGTGAGCCTAGGAACGCGACCCCGTGGTCCAAATCCGATGATGGACATTTTTGGGTGTATGTAGTAGGGTCGATGTACCCTTTATTGTAAATATGTAATTGTCGGGCCTTAAAACGATATCAAGTTGAAAATCGGGTTTAAGGCCCCGTAATAGTGAAATATGTGATTGTGGGCGTTTGGGGTTATTTTGATGGCTTATATGCCCATGAATAGCCCCCACGCATTTTAATGCTTAATTTAATTTGTGACACGAAAAATGATTTCAAGGTTAAACGATGAAGATTTTCATAAAATCAATCAAATTAGGTTATTAGCATCACAAGCCTTAAAATTGGAAGTGCTAATGAATGTCAATTCCCATTTAAACGAGAAGGCTAAAGAAAAGTCGTTTTCAAACATCACAAAAATGGTTTTATAAAAATAAATAACGTTTTATTAAATCTTTGTGCATAGGGTTAAAGAGATCCTAGAAGTTGCCCGTTATTTTATTTACGAAAGCAACGTATAGGTCTCGATTCCTATTTTGACGAAGGTTTAAAAAACTCTTGTTTTGCCAAAACGACTCCTAATGAAAATCTCACAGCTTTTGACAATTAAAATAAAACCTTTCTCACAAAAAAATAAAGCTTTCTCGTATAGGCCGAAAGACATTCTAAAGCATTCTCAAATTAAAACACGACTTTTCATAAAAAACCAAATGGTTTTTTCCTGCAAACTCACCATAACATTCACATAGGCACACACGCGCGCGCACACACATTTTAAGAATTAAAGGATAGGAAAAGTATCGAGATTGCGATAACCGTGTTTCACGGAAGTCGGGGGGTGCCTAACACCTTCCCCTCGCTTAAGCAAGCCCCCGAACTCTATGAATCTCGGTTTGCAGGACAATTAATTCGGAGTCACATATGAGCCAGCGATTTACGAAAACGAAGCTCGGATGAGTTGGTACATCCATTTCAAATATACCAACTGGCGACTCTGGTCAATTGGCTCATCATAAAAAACGATTTTTTAAAACACCGTCGACATTTGTGCCGACCTTTTCCAAAAAAAATCATCTAATAAAAAGGCTAAAATTGGAAAGGGTAATAATTAACATAGAAGCGATTTTCCCGGCGTCGACAGCTGAGAATCGATAAGGCGCTACAATTCACGAAATTGAAGGTTGAACTTAGATTTGCCCGTAGAAGTGGACGCCGAAGGACCCGCTACCTCTTCATCAGCTTCATGCTCCTCATGTTCAGAAGGAGAATGAATGATATACCCCAAACCACGGGGATGCAACTCACCGCCTTCCTATTCCTTATATCGTGCAATTGGACGGTGGTCCAAAAGTAACAATGGTTGCTGCAAAGCTTCCTCAGCTCCCCAACGAACACCCGCTCGAAGACATAATCCACAAATCAGAGAAGGGTGTGGCAAACTACCCTGACTATGTAAGCTCCGTAATATTCGGCGAATCGACGCCTCAATCACCTCCCCCACATTAATCTCAATTCCCGTCACAATGGCATTTAACAACAAAGCTTTCTCCTTGGGTACATCACTCACATGCTGTGATGGCATCAGCTTAGCGGAGAGGAAGGCATACCAAACCTTACCATAACGACTCAAATCCTTGCTATGGAATGAAATTGCTGCACGTGGCCCTCTAGATATCCAAGTCATCCTCGGTTTACACAAATCAGTAACCACCTTCTCTAAATTCGGTCCCTCCACAAGAAATTCAGTGTATCTACAGCGTACATCCGGCCTCAAGTTATAATATTCATTGATCGTCTAGGCTCGGAATGAAACTTTCTTACCCCATATTGTAACCTCGCATGAAGCCGCGTCTTCTGAATTGGCATAGAATTCTTTGACAATGGTTATACATGGAGGTTCTGGATGGGCGGTGAATGTCTCCCATCCCCTCTCAACTATCTGTAACATCATCTCACCATCTACCACTTCGTTAGGTGTGAGACTGCGCTTGGGAGTTAGAGCTTTACCCGATGTATACGAATTATATCTATCAGCGGCCTCAGCACTAACAAATTTCCTTCTATCAAATTGCCTGGATGGTGTTGAAGATGAACCCTCACCCCGATGCCTTTTAGGAGCCATTACTGATCACTTAACAATCAGACCCACTCGTAGATTCGAAAACAACAAGACTAAATCCCCACAACTCTGCAATGCAAAATTAGGAACAAATTTCCCCCAAACTCAAACTCTACTAATTTCCAACTAGACTTTGCACAAGTGAAGACACTAAAACAAATTGAAACCCAGATAGTCCAACCAAAATCCAACAGAAATCAGAACTCACGAGTAAAATATGGATACAAATTGCCCAATACCAATTCCAGATGAACTTGTCTCAAACAAAGCAACAAAACTACCCAATGTAGGATACCTGACAGAGGCACGGGACAATGGAACAAATTTTGTGGATGTTGAGCGGTTGAACTGGTTGACTTGCTTCTTCAATTAGGTGCAAACCCTAGGACTCGTTCATGCAAAGATATAGTGTATGTAGATTATGAATAGAAAATAGAGTACTCCTCTTTTGAACGAGAGATGGACTTAGAGCCGCGTTAGGGTTTCATTTTGGGAGAGGAGTTTAATGTGTTTAAGATGGAATCCAAGTGTGGGTAGGATAAGGGATGAATTTAGAAGAGAAATTAGAGAGGAGAAAGTTTGTACGGTATGAGAGAGGTAGAAATAGGAGTCTGAAGAAGTTGCATGGGTTTAGGATTGAAAGAAACTGAATTGGGATCGGTTTTTAAAATTTGATTTCCGCGATTCTCGCCAGGGCGAGAATTTTAAACCTTAAAATCTCGCCGGGGCGAGAATGGACAGAGAAGAATGGGCTGGAGCGAGAAATTTTCACGCTGGAGCGAGTTTTGGCAGAGAGGTTCTCGCCGGGGCGAGAATCCCTAGTGTATTTTTCTCGCTGGGGCGAGAAACCCCTTTTCTGAGATTTTTGCTTTGTTCCCCTTTTCTTCAATTGGTACCATCCCAATAGCATGTCTCTTCTTCTAATGCATTCCCCAAGTTCTTGCCCCTATTCCAAAGAATAACAACATAAATGAGTGTAACTACGAAAGATTTGAAGAGTTATTTCAAAACAGGAACAATTTGAACTACTACTTCTACTAACTAGAACAAAATTATTAACTACACTAAATCTACTAAAGCAATAAAGTAACATGATTAGGTTGCCTCCCATCGAGCGCTTGGTTTATAGTCGTCAGCCCGACTTTCTCTGCGGTATTAAGCATCAGTTTGATCGAGGGAAGAGAGATAAATCACTGATGCTTGTTGATCCACATTGCCTCCCCAATAATATTTGAGTCGCTAACCATTGACCTTGAATGTGCTCTTTGAGTTTGGTTCTTCGACATCAATTGCCCCGTGGGGAGCTACAACAATGACAATGAAAGGACCTGACCATCTAGACTTCATCTTCCCAGGAAATAACCGCATTCTGGAATTGAACAACAATACTGCATGTCCCGGTTCGAATTTCCGATCAACTATCCGTTTGTCATGCCACCTCTTGACTTTTTCTTTATACAGCTTAGCGTTTTCATAGGCTTGGTAACGAAATTCCTCCATCTCATTCAATTGAAGCAACCTTTTCTCGCCAGATGCTTGGAGATCAAAGTTCAATTTCTGAATTGCCCAATATGCATTGTGTTCAAGTTCGACCGGTAAATGACACGTTTTTCCGTAAACCATGCGATATGATGACAATCCAATGGGATTCTTATAGGTCGTGCGATACGCCCATAAAGCATCGTCTAATTTTATTGCCCAATCCTTACGAGATGGGTTCACCACTTTCTCCAGAATTTGCTTAACTTCACGATTCGACACCTCCGCTTGGCCATTCATTTGGGGATGATAAGCCGTAGCAATCCTGTGTTTGACTCCATATTTAGCTAACAACTTGGTGAACTGCTTATTGCAAAAATGGGTACCTTCGTCACTGATTATGGCTCTTGGTGTACCGAATCGAGTAAAAATATTTTTCTGCAAGAACCATAGAACCACATTGACATCATTTGTGGGTACTGCAGTTGCTTCAACCCATTTTGATATATAATCCACAGCCAAAAGTATGTATTAATTGTTGAATGACGACGGAAATGGCCCCATAAAGTCAATACCCCATACGTCGAAAAGTTCAACTTCAAGGATAGTGTTGAGAGGCATTTCATGTCGTTTCGAAATGTTGCCAACCCTTTGACATCTATCTCACTTTAGAACAAAAAGGTGAGCATCTTTGAACAATGAAGGCCAGAAAAACCCTGATTGTAGCACTTTTGCTGCAGTTCTTTCTCCCCCATAATGTCCTCCATACTCTGACGAATGGCATCGAGTCAATATGCTCTCCATTTCTTCTTGTGGCACACAACATCTTATCATATGATCCGCACAAGTTTTGAAAAGAAATGGTTAATCCCAGAGGTACTACTTGATATCATGGAGAAATTTCTTTCTTTGTTGAGAATTGAAATCTTGCGGAAGTACGTTACTGACTAGGTAGTTCACGTAATCAGCATACCAAGGGACTTCGGTGTTGATAAGAAATAGCTGCTCATCCGGAAACAACTCATTAATTACCACATCATCCTTTTTATGAATGTCGGCATCCTCTAGCCTCGAAAGATGATAAGCCACCTGATTCTCCGTACCTTTCCTATCTTGAATTTCTAAGTCAAATTCTTGCAACAGGAGGACCCATCGAATCAACCTTGGTTTGGCATCCTTCTTTCCAATCAAGTATTTGATGGCTGAATGATCAGTGTAGACTATTACCTTGGTTCCAATCAGATATGTTCGAAATTTATCAAAGGCAAATACTACTGCAAGTAACTCTTTTTTTGTGGTGGTGTAATTCAATTGTGCATCTGTGAGTGTCTTACTTGAGTAATAAATGGTGTGAAAAATCTTATCCCTTCGCTGACCCAACACAGCTCCCACTGCATAATCAGTTGCGCCACACATCAACTCAAAAGGTAAAGTCCAATCGGGAGCAACTATGATCGGGGCTGTGACTAACTTCTTTTTCAGCACTTCAAAGGCTTCGATGCAAGATTGATCCATCTTGAAAGGAACATCTTTCTCAAGGAGTGAACACAATGGTTTTGAAATTTTTGAGAAGTCCTTGATGAATCGATGGTAGAATCTTGCATGTCCGAGAAAACTTCTAATGCCTTTTACAGATGACGGGGGAGGTAGCTTTTCAATGGTTTTGATCTTTGCTCTATCCACCTCTAAGCCTGCTTCAGACACTTTGTGCCCTAGAATAATTACTTCTTGCACCATAAAGTGGCATTTTTCCCAGTTAAGCACCAGATTTGTCTCCACATAGCGCTTCAACATTAAGGTGAGATTGCTAAGAAACAATTCAAAACTATCACCGAATACAGAGAAATCATCCATGAATACCTCCAAATTCTGCTCAACCATATCCGAGAAGATAGCCATCATGCATCGCTGAAACGTAGCCGGTGCATTACATAACCCGAAAGACATTCTCTGGAATGCAAACGTTCCATAAGGGCATGTAAAAGTCATTTTCTCTTGGTCCTCCGGAGCTATTACTATCTGGTTATATCCTGAGTATCCGTCAAGAAGGCAGTAGAACTGATGACCGGACAACTTATCCAACATCTGATCAATAAATGGCAGTGGAAAGTGATCCTTGTGCGTCGCTTTGTTCAACTTGCGGTAATCCAAACACACCCGCCAACCTGTAACTGTTCTTGTAGGAATGAGTTCATTATTTTCGTTCTCAACCACTGTCATTCCCCCCTTTTTAGGCACACACTGTACAGGACTTACCCAAGAACTGTCTGAAATCAGATTGATAATACCGGTATCTAACCACTTAATGATTTCCTTGTTCACTACGTCCTTCACGATCAGATTCAATCTTCTTTATTGCTTAATAACCGGTTTTGCTCCTTCTTTAAGCAGAATTTTGTGCATGCAAAACGACGGACTGATTCCCTTGATGTCTGCTATTGTCCACCCAATTGCTGTTCTATACTCACGCAAAACCCTTAATAGTTTTTCTTCTTGAGATTCATTCAAATGAGCAGAAACTATTACTGGTAGCGTGTCAGAGTCTCCCAAGTAAGCATACCTTAGGTGAGATGGAAGAGGTTTGAGTTCAAGCATAGGTGGTTCTTCCACTAACGGTTTGGACCTCTTTTCTCCTTCTCGTGGTCGGTCAAGTGTATCAAATTGTCTGCTGAATTTCTGAGAAATAGGTAACACGTCTAAAACCTTAACATAATTCCATTCATCAAAATTATCAAAAGTGTCTATCCCAATCAGGGCAGCTTCTAATGGATCTTCACAATAACTTGCATTGGTTCGTTCATTCACGATTTCGTCTAGCAGGTCTATCCGTAGGCATTCCTCGCCTTCCTTGGGGAATTTCATTGATTTAAACACGTTGAAGGTGACTTCCTGATCTTGAACTCTCATTGTCAATTCAACGTTCTCCCTATTGCTAAGAATGGACGACCTAATATGATGGGGATTTCTTTATCCTCTTCGTAATCCAAGATGATGAAGTCAGCCGGGAAGATGAATTTATCAACCTTAACTAAAATATCTTCCATAATACCCCTCAGATATGTCACCGACCTGTCTGCCAACTGCAAGCTGATATTTGTCGGTTTTGGTGCCTTTAGCCCAAGCTGAGTGTAAACTAATAAACGACATTAAATTGATGCTGGCTCCTAAGTCATACAATGCCCTTCCAGAGAACTGGTTACCAATTACACATGGAATATTGAAGCTTCCTGGATCCTTTAGTTTGGGTGGGCAATTTGTTCTGCAAAATTGCACTGCATTCCTCGGTTAATGCCACAGTCTCGAATTCGCCCAATTTTCTCTTCTTTGCCAAAACCTCCTTCATGAATTTTGCATAACTGGGCATCTGTTCCAGGGCT
This sequence comes from Aralia elata, assembly GCA_034770075.1. Lineage (NCBI taxonomy): Eukaryota > Viridiplantae > Streptophyta > Magnoliopsida > Apiales > Araliaceae > Aralia > Aralia elata. The sequence goes on from JAVJAP010000126.1 coordinate 187,995, forward strand.
TCTGCAAATGGTATGTTAATGTGCAGTTTCTTGAAAACATCTAAGAATCTGGAAAATTGCTTATCTAACTTAGCTTTCTGCAATCTTTGAGGGAATGGTACGGGAGGCACTACACTATTCGGCTTGAGTTCTTTTGACTTTGCCTCCGACCCTGAATCCTTCACCTTTTCTGATTCGTTTGCCTTACTTTTCATCGGGGTTACCTCATCTTCATTCTCCACAACTGTTTTTGGTTTAGAATTCCCTTTTACCATATCAGGAAGCTCTTTTCCACTCCTTAAGGTGATAGCCTTACAATGTTCTTTTCCATCCGTTCTTGGGTTAACCTCTGTATCACTTGAAAGTGCTCCTTGTGGTCGACTGTTCAAGACGTGAGTCAACTGTCCCACCTGATTTTCCAAGTTCCTAATTCACATTGCCTGGCTTTTCACATTCAAATCTACCTGAGTTAACAGCTTATCTTGATCATTCATTCTTTTCTCAGACGCTGTGATGAATCTTGCCAACGATTCTTCTAAACTCGGTTTTCTTTCTGCATTTTGTGGAGCTTGGTTCTGAAAACCTGGGGGATTCTGTGGTCTTGGAGATGGATTTTGAGTTTGAGTGTTATTGCTCCAAGAGAAACCCGGATTATTCTTCCACCCCGGATTATAAGCATTCTGATATGGCTATTGCGGTCTATTATAGCTCCCCAAAAACTGTACCGATTCCGGATTAATGGCACAATACTCCGTTGAATGTGCACCTGCACATAGCTCACACACATAGGCTACTTGCTGGACTTTCGATTCTGCCAAAGCTTCAATCTTCTTAGACCTGGCTGCCATCTGAGCTGTTAGTGCCGTGACCGCATCTACTTCCAATACTCCAGCTACTTTTTGTTGATTCATTCTGGAAGTCGGTCGTTGATAGTTATTTGCAGCCATCGTCTCTAACAAATTGAAAGCTTCCTCAAGATTTTTATCCATAAGTGTTCCTCCCGCAGCTACATCAATGCTTGTTCGAGTGTCACTATTCGACCCATTGTAGAATGTCTAAACTTGTAGCCACTTGGGTAGCCCATGATGTGGACATTTTCTCAATAACTCCTTGAACCTTTCCCAAGCCTCGTATAGTGACTCTCCATGCTGTTGCCCTAATGTAGAAATCTCATTTCTCAACTTAGCCGACTTAGCTGGTGGGAAGAATTTCGCTAGGAATTTCTGAGCTAGATCATCCCAAGTTATGATGGACCCTGGCGGAAGTGAATGCAACCAACTATTTGCTTTATCTCTTAGTTTGAACGGAAACAAACGTAATCTCACTGCATCATCTGTCATATTGGGATATTTGAATGTATCACAAATCTCTAGAAAGCTAACTAAATGTTCATTCGGGTCATCGTTAGCTAATCCCCCAAACTGTACCGCATTCTGTATCATTTGAATTGTTCCCGGCTTGATCTCAAAGGAATTAGCGGTGATAGCTGGTCTCGTGATGCTTGATTTGATCTCGTCTATCTTAGGCATAGCATATTCCCTCAATGATTTATGTTCTTCGTTAGCCATTTTCTCTTTCTCAATTATTTCCCGACAGAATTTTCTCAACTGACGTAACATTTTCTCAAGATGATCCTCACACTGTACGAGTTCCGATTGTTTTGATCGTGTTTGCATAAATGAATCAAAAGACACCTGAAACAAGAAACAAAAGAAAAATAAGTTTGCTTAATAAGAACAAACTTAATTAAACTGATATTGAAAATTATAAACACAAATAATCCCCGGCAACGGCGCCAAAAACTTATTGCCTGATTTCACAATCAACAATTACGTGCAAGTATACACGGTCAACAAGTAATAAAGTGATAAGATAGAGTGTCGAATCCACATGAATTACTATGTTTTATATCTCCAACTGTCAATTTAGATTATGGCTATTCTATTAAACAATCGCAATTTGAATATTGATTGAAACTGATTAAATTAACACTAACACTGTTAACTATCACAAAGGTTGAAATTCAGATTTAAAAAGATTAAGACTACAATATCCCCAATTTATATCATAAACCAATCTATCTACGCATTCTAATTATTCACTTCAATAGAGTTGTTAACAGAAATTCAATTGTATTTATAAGCCCTTTTACACGTGATCAAATAAATCTATCTAATCCAATTAACTCTGCGATATTCCTATGTAAAACCAAAGGATTAAATTCATTAAGCTTCAATTTCCAATTGTTACATGCATCAAAGAGATGTCCCTATTCACTTCACAATCCTAATTATTCAACACATGCAAATAATTAAGAATACATGCTATCTCATCCAGTTCTAACCCTAGATTGCATCTCCCGAATTCACCTAGAATATTACGCTAAATTAGCGGCCAAACAATTAATCAATAAGCATAGAATAAGATAGACAACTCAAATTGATTGAATAACTAAAATCAAATAGATAGTTAATTCATAAATATAACTAGTTCAATTGTAGCCTTAATTTAAAAAGTTTAGTTCATACTGACAATAAAAACTAGAATTCCAAAATAAGTCATCATAATTAATTACAAATTAGAGATAAAAGATTAAAAGAAAACTCAATATAATCTCTAGTCCTCCAATCTGAATTCCTCACGATGCTTAACTTGATCTTCAATCTCCTTACTCAGCTCTGAAAATTCAATCTCCGTGTATCGTCTCTTTTTCCAATGTGTTATCTCTTATTTATATCCTCAAAAGCCTCCTCATCAGAGTGGTAGATAGAATCATTGTTAGCTTCAACCTTTCCAAGATAACTGATTGCTGAAAAGTCTTTTAATTTCCATCAGCCGTATTCTCACCCTGGCGAGAAGTTCTTCACAAAAGTCCTCGCCCCGGCGAGGTTGCCCTGCACCCAGCTATTTGTTTCTTCTTCTAACCTGTAGCCAGCCTCGACCTACAAAAGCAATATAAAAACAAATAAAAAGATACTAAAAACACTTAAAGACTGTAAAGAATTAAGCCAAAGACGTATCAAACTCGTAGGTTAAATCTTATTCATCAGTGTACAGTTGAATAACTGTTAAGCTCGGTAACAAGTTCATGGGTCTTTATGCCACTCAGCATAATTCGAAAAGTATTTAAAGGAATCTTTTACTCCTAGTTATTCAGACTACTTCACAATTATTGAACAATTGTTGAAGACTCTTGAAAGATATTCCATGGTGCTGGAAATTGAAAGTTTAGAAAATGTGAACTTCTTAGAGAGAAGTGGTCGTGGAATACGATAACTAAAAGAGAAGCTTTTAGAGAAGAAAAGAATAAAGGCTAATATGAAAACCTAGTTTTGATCAATAGAATGAGCAAAAATTAATATGCTATAATTTCGAGGACAAAATTCTTAGAAGATGGGGTGAATGTGATAATCCGAAAATTTATGAGACTTGTAAATAAGATTTCGAATAGTTAAATAAAGGTTTAAATAATAAAATCTAAATTTGAAAGTAGAGATATAGAATAAATAGAGATGATTATGTCTTAATTTCGAGGACGAAATTTTTAGAAGGAATGGTGAATGTGATACCTCGAATATTTTTACGGCTAAAAATATAATTTTAAATGATTTATGTGATAATATTGTATGGTTATCCTTAAATAAGGATAACTAATTATGTAAGAATATGGTATGGTATGTGTTAAATGCGATTAATGGTTATTTTGTAATAAACATATACTAAGGTAATGGGTTAAGTTATTCAACGATTATTGTGAAAGAGATTTAGTGAAAACGAGTAAGGGAGGTTTCGTTGATTCCGGGGACGAAATCCTTATAAGAAGGGAAGAATGTGCAACCCGAATTTTTAGGAATTATTAAATAAGAATTTAGCAAATAAAATTCTTATTATGAGATGTTTTGCGTTGAGTATGTGTATATATGTGATATGTATTATGAAATATATGACTTGGTGTGAAGAGAATTATATATTCATGTATTTGGAAAAAAGAGGTTTAATAGTTAATTAAACTATTGAAGAAATTAAATAAAATTGTTATGAAAATGAATTAACTGAATAATATTAGTTAATTATATTAATTAAAATTATATTATGAGTTAATATAATTTGATGGTTTTGCCTTGTGGACAAAGAATATTATTATGAGCTAAGTTTTATTAATAATAAATTGATGAGAATATAATTGTTTTAATAAAATGAGAGATTAAAATGTATTACATATAAACGTAATATGTTAATGTAGTAAGATTGTGAGTTTCGTAAATAGTTAAAATATTTATGGAATTGAATAAAGGTTTTATGTATTTTTATTTGGAATATTTATGGAATAAAATAAATATTTGATGGAAAATATTATAGAATAATTTATTTAAGTATGATGATATTAAGTAATTAAATGATTTTATAATTGGTGCGTATTTTATTACGCTAATAGAATGGTAATATTATAATTTAATTAAATAATTAAATTAGAATATTAATGATTTATTAAATGAAAATTATAATTGTCTAATTAGACATTATAATTTTGTTAGTAAAATTTAATTAGATTTATTAATAAAATAAGTGTAATTAAATAAGGTGTGACAAGTATACCATATAATAAGAAGGAATGCCAACGGGTTAAGAGAAAGAAAAGGAAAAGGAAAAAGAAAAGAAAAAAACTTTCCAAATTCCTTAAACCTTTCAACTTCCTCTTGAAATCCATTTGATGAAGAATATGAAGAGTTTGGGGAATATCAAATAGCTGCTAACAACTCCTATAAATATCTCAATGCTAAACATTTACCAAAATTTTGCAAAACTATATTACCCGTATGAAAATTAATTAAGTGAGAATGAGAGCTAGAAGGAGCTCGGGAGAAGGAGAACGATTTCTGAATGATTAAACAAGCATGAAAATGAAGATTAACAAGCTTAATTGATGTGGAATAATCCATTCAAGAGGTAGTTTTTATATTTTTGGTTCTTCACTATGTTTTCTTAAGTTTTTGTATAAAGTTCATGTTGGTTACATGAATTGATGAATGATATGAGGTTATATGTGTTTGTGTGTGTGTGTGTGTCTATATATATATATATATATATATATATATATATATATATATATATATATATATAATCTATTATGTATCATCTTTACATGATTTGGTGTAATCGAATTTGGGTTTTTGTTTTAAAAGAAGAAGTTGAAGAACAAATTCGCAGAAAATGAGTAACCAACTCCTTTTTTGTAAAAATCATATAAAATTGAGTTTTAGGAGTTAGAGAATGGGCTATGTATAAATTAAAGGTATGGAAGTAAGCTAAACACAAGAATAAGAATCGCATAAAAATTCCTTTTGGTTTGTCCGTAGCGACTGATTTAGTGAGGCTGGTTTAGAACATTTACAGTCTGCTGAAGCAGAAAATCTGTTACAGTTTCTGACTTTGTAAAAATCGTAAAAATTCGTGTGTTTGGAATTTGAAGAAACTTAAAACTGCAAAGTTGTAGATATTGAAGTTTTCTTGTTGTATTCGCGATTTGATCCATTTTCATGCAGTATGCTATTTTTGAGAAATTATTTTGTACGGCTAGTTAGAAAAATTATACTTTCAGACCTAAGTTGAAAAACATAAAAATCTATTTTAATTGGAAAGGAATCAAAGGTTTGGGCCATAGTGGTCTGAAAGTAGAATTAATAAGGTTTAATTTGACGTAAGGATGGATAAAAATGAATAAGTAATGAACGAGTTAGGATTAAAACAAAAACAGTATAAGATAGAACTTTGGTTAATATTTATATAATTGAATTGAATAAGCCTAATATACTTATAAATGCAATGTGTATGTAAACTTTAATTACTTAACTAAATGTTAAGTATCGATTAAAATGGAAAGTAATGAGAAATGAGGTTGTTGTTAATAAACCGTATGGTTAATGAGGAGTCCTAACGGGACTTAAACACTAAATATTATGTACCGATTAAAAGGAAAGATTAAGGAATGTATAGTAGAGTTATTTAAACGGTTACTAAACGTTGCTATGTGACTAATAAATAATGTGCATAATTTATATATTGTGTAGGATACCTGAGGCGCAGATAATTATAAGTTGTTTATGGTAATTGGTAATCTATGAACCAGGCAAGTCTTTTAGTTCTTAATTGTTATGTGAACTCAATGATTAACTGTTTTAATTTATATTGTAAAAAAAAACATGATGCATTATTTATGTTGTAAGTACGAAATGTGATGGTCAATTTATGACTACACTGATTGAGTAAAGAACGCTGATTGAATTATGGAATTCAATCTTTATTTGATATATGATGTACAACATGAAAGTTGTGTTTATTCAGATGTTTATGTTTTATAAGATGAGTATGTTATTTATGTGCCACGTGAAGCATGAAGACTGTTAGATTTCGCTGAGTTGTCTAGCTCATTCTTGCAAATAACTATTTTTGCAGGTTAAGGATCAAGGTAATGTTAAGTGCTACCTGAATGACATTGATCAAAATGATGCATGAAGATTAACTGTTTTTAGTTGAAGTTATTACTTGTATTATGTTATGAGTTTGATAAATGTAATTTTGTCAAGTTATAAAGTTTGTATTCAGATGAAAACTTTTATAATAAGTTCGTTAAGGCGAATCCTATTATTAACATGATTCTAAGATATTTAGATGTAAAGGTTAAAAGTTTTGGGATTGCAATAGAAAAAATTTAATTATTCCGCATTTTTATGATTATGTCATCGATTGGTGACATATTAATAGAAGTTTGATGTGTTAATAACGACCGAAGTCGAGAGTTGAATTGTATAAATTTTGGGGTGGTTACACAAAATATCTAAGAGGTGCTTCGCCTATGGTTTTATGTCGTTTTGACACCCAGGACCCATTTTGGACACTTCTCCTAAATTTTTGTAAGTGTTCTTTATACAAATTAGGCAAATGAACGGATAACTCGGCCACCGGAACTCCAAATCGAGTCCCATTCGTTGTAACGTGTTCAAAATATCTAAGAGGTGCTTGGCCTGTGGTTTCACATCGTTTCGACACCCGAGGCCTGTTTTGGTCTACTTTTCCTAGATTTTTCAAAGTGTTCTTTATACAAGTTAGGCAAACGAGTGGATAACTCGATCACCGGAACTTTGAATCGAGTCCCATAAGTTATAACATGTTCAAAAAATCTAAGAGGTGATTCGCCTATAGTTTTATATCGTTTCGACGCTCGGGACTCGTTTTGGTCTAATTTTCTTAAAGTTTTCCAGGTGTTCTTTATACAAATTAGGCAAACAAGCGGATAACTCGGCCACCGGAACTCCGAATCGAGTCCCATAAGTTGTAACGTGTTTGAAATATCTAAGAGGTGTTTCACCTGTGGTTTCGCATCATTTTGACTCTCGGGCCTCGTTTTGCTCTACTTTTCCCAAATTTTTCTAAGTGTTCTTTATACGAATTAGAATCATAAGCAGATAACTTGGCCATCAGAACTCTTAATCGAGTCTCGTAAGTAATAACGTGTTCAAAATATATAAGACGTGCTTCGCATGTGGTTTCGTGTTGTTTCGACGCCCGGACCCCATTTTGGTCTACACTTCCTAAATTTTTCGTAGTATTCTTTATACAAGCTAGGCAAACGAGCGGATAACTTGGCCACCGCAACTCTGAATTAAGTCCCGTAAGTTATAACGTGATTAAAATATCTAAGGATTGCTTCGCTAATGGTTTCAGGTTGTTTCGACGCCTGGAGCCCGTTTTGGTCTACTTCTCCTAAATTTTTCTAAGTGTTCTTTATACAAATTAGGCAAACGAGCAGATAATTCGGCCACCAGTACTCCGAATTGAGTCCCATTAGTTGTAAGATGTTCAAAATATCTAAGAGGTACTTCACCTACGGTTTGGCGTCGTTTTAACGCCCGGATCCCATTTTGGTTTACTTTTACTAATTTTTTCATAGTATTCTTTATACAAGTTAGGCAAACAAGTGGATAACTCGGCCACCGCAACTCTGACTCAAGTCCCATAACTTGTAACGGGTTGAAAATATCTAAGAGGTGCTTCACCTATGGTTTCATGTCGTTTCTACGCCCGGGGCCTATTTTGGACACTTCTCCTAAATTTTTCTAAGTGTTCTTTATACAAATTAGGCAAACGAATGGATAACTCGACCACCAAAACTCCAAATCGAGTCCCATTAGTTGTAACGTGTTCAAAATATCTAAGAGGTGCTTCGCCTGTGGTTTCACATCGTTTCGACGTCCGGGGCCCGTTTTGGTCGAATTTTTCTAAATTTTTCTTAGTGTTCTTTATACAGATTAGGCAAACAAGCGAATAACTCGGCCACCGAAACTTCGAATCGAGTTCCATAAGTTATAACATGTTCACAATATCTAAAAGGTGTTTCGCCTATAGTTTCATATCATTTCGACGCCCGGGACCAGTTTTGGTCTACTTTTCTTAAATTTTTCTAAATGCACTTTATACAAATTAGGCAAACGAGCGGATAACTCGGCCACCGGAACTCCGAATCGAGTCCCATAATTTGTAACATGTTTCGCCTGTGGTTTCGTATCTTTTCGACTCCCGGGGCCCGTTTTGGTCTACTTTTCCCAAATTCTTCTACGTGTTCTTTATACAAATTAGAATCACAAGCGGATAACTCAGCCACCAGAACTCTGAATCGAGTCCCGTAAGTAATAATGTGTTCAAAATAGCTAAGTGGTACTCCGCCTGTGGTTCCGTGTCGTTTCGATAGCCGGAGCCCATTTTGGTCTACTTTTCTTAAATTTCTCATAGTATTCTTTATATAAGTCAGGCAAACGAGCTGATAACTCGGCTGAGGCAACTCCAAATCAAGTCCCGTAAGTTGTAACGTGTTCAAAATATCTAAGAGGTGCTTTACCTATGGTAACATGTTGTTTCGACACCCGAGGCCTGTTTTGGTCAACTTCTCCTAAATTTTTCTAACTGTTCTTTATACAAATTAGGGAAACAAGCGGATAACTCGGTCACCAGAACTTTGAATTGAGTCCCGTAAGTTATAACATGTTCAAAATATCTAAGAGGTCCTTCGCCTATGGTTTTGTATCGTTTTGATGCCCGGAGCTCATTTTGGTCTACTTTTCCTAATTTTTTCATAGTATTGTTTATACAAGTTAGGCAAACGAAAAGGATAACTCAGCCACTGCAACTCTGAATCAAATCCCGTAAGTTATAATGTGTTCAAAATATCTAAGGGTTGCTTCGCCAATGGTTTCATGTCGTTTCGACACCCAGAGCCCGTTTTGGTCTACTTCTCCTACATTTTTCTAAGTGTTCTTTATACAAATTAGTCAAACGAGCAGATAACTTGGCCACCGAAATGCCGAATCGAGTCCCATTAGTTGTAATTTTTTCAAAATATCTAACAGGTGCTTTGCCTGTGGTTTCAAATCATTTCGATGCCTGGGTCCCGATTTGGTCTACTTTTCCTAAATTTTTCTAAGTGTTCTTTATACAAGTTAGGCAAACGAGCGGATAACACGGACACCAGAACTCTGAATTGAGTCCCATAAGTTATAATGTGTTCAAAATATTTAAGATGTGCAATGCCTGTAGTTTCATATCGTTTCGACGTCCGAGACCTGTTTTGGTCTACTTTTCTTAAAATTTCTAAGTGTTCTTAATACAAATTATGCAAACGAGCGGATAACTTGGCCAGCGGAACTCATAATTGACTGTCATTAGTTGTAACGTGTTCAAAATATCTAAGAGGTGCTTCGCCTGTGCTTTCACATCGTTTCGACGCCCGGGGCCCGTTTTGGTCAAATTTTCCTAAATTTTTCTTAGTGTTCTTTATACAGGTTAGACAAACAAGCGAATCACTTGGCCACCAACACTTCAAATCGAGTTCCATAAGTTATAACATGTTCAAAATATCTAAAAGGTTCTTCGCCTATAGTTTCATATCATTTCGACGCCCGGGACCAGTTTTGGTCTACTTTTCTTAAATTTTTTTAAATGCACTTTATACAAATTAGGCAAACGAGCGGATAACTCGGCCACTAGAACTGCGAATCGAGTTCCATAAGTTGTAACATGTTTCGCCTGTGGTTTCGTATCTTTTCGACTCCCGGGGCCCGTTTTGGTCTACTTTTCCCAAATTCTTCTACGTGTTCTTTATACAAATTAGATTCATAAGCGGATAACTCAACCACCAGAACTCTGAATTGAGTCCCGTAAGTAATAATGTGTTCAAAATAGCTAAGTGGTACTTCGCCTGTGGTTCCGCGTCGTTTCGACAACTGGAGCCCATTTTGGTCTACTTTTCTTAAATTTTTCATAGTATTCTTTATATAAGTTAAGCCAACGAGCGGATAACTCGGCTGGGGAAACGCCGAATCAAGTCCCGTAAGTTGTAAGGTGTTCAAAATATCTAAGAGGTTCTTTACCTATGGTATCATGTCGTTTCCTCACCCGAGGCCCATTTTGGTCTACTTCTCCTAAAATTTTCTAACGGTTCTTTATACAAATTAGGCAAACAAGCGGATAACTCGGCCACCAGAACTCTGAATCGAGTCCCGTAAGTTATAACGTGTTCAAAATATCTAAGAGGTGCTTTGCCTATGGTTTCGTATTGTTTTGACGCCCGGAGCTCATTTTGGTCTACTTTTCCTAAATTTTTCATAATATTCTTTATACATGTTAGGCAAACAAAAAGGATAACTCGGCCTCTGCAACTCTGAGTCAAATCCCGTAAGTTATAACGTATTCAAAATATATAAGGGTTGCTTCGCCAATGGTTTCATGTCGTTTCGACGCCCGGAGCCCGTTTTGGTCTACTTCTCATACATTTTTCTAAGTGTTCTTTATATAAATTAGTCAAACGAGCAGATAACTCGGCCACCAAAATGCCGAATCGAGTCCCATTAGTTCTAATTTGTTCAAATTATCTAAAAAGTGCTTCGCCTGTGGTTTCACATCATTTCGATGCCTAGGGCCCGATTTGGTCTACTTTTCCTAAATTTTTCTAAGTGTTCTTTATACAAGTTAGGCAAACGAGCGGATAACTCGGACACCAGAACTCTGAATCGAGTCCCATAAGTTATAACGTGTTCAAAATATTTAAGATGTGCATCGCCTGTAGTTTCATATCGTTTCGACGTCCGAGACCTGTTTTGGTCTACTTTTCTTAAACTTTTCTAAGTGTTCTTAATACAAATTAGGCAAACGAGCGGATAACTTGGCCAGCGGAACACAGAATCGAGTCCCATTAGTTGTAACGTGTTCAAAATATCTAAGAGGTTCTTCGCCTGTGCTTTCACATCATTTCGACGCCTGGGGCCCGTTTTGGTCAAATTTTCCTAAATTTTTCTTAGTGTTCTATATACAGGTTACGCAAACAAGCGAATAACTCGGCCACCGGAACTTCAAATCGAGTTCCATAAATTATAACATCTTCAAAATATCTAAATGGTTCTTCGCCTATAGTTTCATATCATTTTGACGCCCGGGACCAGTTTTGGTCTAGTTTTCCTATATTTCTTTTAGTATTCCTTATAGAAGTTAGGCAAACAAGCGGATAACTCGGCCAACGCAACTCCGAATCGACTCCCATAAGCTGTAACGTGTTCAAAATATCCAAGAGGTACTTCACCGGTGGTTTCGTATAATTTTGACTCCCGGGGCCCGTTTTGGTGTACTTTTCCTAAATTTTTCTAAGTGTTCTTTATACAAATTAGAATAACAAGCGAATAACTCGGCCACAAGAACTCTGAATCGAGTCCCGTAAGTAATAACGTGTTCAAAATATCTAAGAGGTGTTTCGCCTATGGTTTCGAGTCATTTCAACGCCCAGAGCCCATTTTGGTCTACTTTTCCTAAATTTCTCACAATATTCTTTATATAAGTTAGGCAAACGAGCGAATAACTCGGCCACCAGAACTCCAAATCGAGTCTCATATGTTGTAACGTATTCAAAATATTTAAAAGGTGTTTCGCCTATGGTTTCACATCGTTTCAACGCCCGTGGCCCATTTTGGTCTACCTCCCCTAAATTTTTCTAAGTGTTCTTTATTATAATTAGGCAAACGAGCGAAAAACTCGGCCCCCAGAACTCCAAATCGAGTCCCATAAGTTGTAACGTGTTCAAAAAATCTAAGAGGTGCTTTACCTATAGTTTCTGTCGTTTCTAAGCCCGGGGCCCATTTTGGTCTTCTTTTCCTAAATTTTTCTAAATGTTCTTTACACAAATTAGGTAAACAAGCAGATAACTCTGCCACTAAAACTTTGAATCGAGTCCCGTAAGTTATAACGTGTTCAAAATATCTAAGAGATTCTAGGATTATAGTTTCGTGCCGTTTCGACGACCGGAGCTCATTTTTGTCTAATTTTCCAAAATTTTCCATAGTACTCTTTATACAAGTTACGCAAACGAGCAGATAACTCAGCCACCGCAACTCTAAATCAAGTTCCGTAAGTTGTAATGTGTTCAAAATATCTAAGTGGTGCTTCGCCTATGGTTTCATATCGTTTCGACGCTGAGCGCCCGCTTTGGTCTACTTTTTCTAAATTTTTCTAAATGTTCTTCATACAAATTAGGCAAACAAGCAGATAACTCAGCCACCAGAACTTTGAATCGAGACTCGTAAGTTATAATGTGTTCAAAATATCTAACAGGTACTTCGCCTATGGTTTCGCGTCGTTTTGACGCCCAGATCCCATTTTGGTTTATTTTTCCTAAATTTTTCATAGTATTCTTTATACAAATTAGGCAAACAAGCGGATAACTCGACCACTGCAACTCTGACTCAACTTCAAAATAACTAAGAGGTGCTTCGCCTATGGTTTTATGTCATTTCGACACCCATGACCCATTTTTGTAAGTGTTTTGTATACAAATTAGGCAAATGAATGGATAACTCGGTCACCGAACTTCGAATCGAGTCCCATAAGTTATAACATGTTAAAAATATCTGAGAGGTGATTCGCCTATAGTTTCATATCGTTTCGACGCTCAGGACCCGTTTTGGTCTAATTTTCTTAAAGTGTTCTAAGTGTTCTTTATACAAATTAGGTAAACGAGCGGATAACTCAGCCACCGGAACTCCGAATCAAGTCCCATAAGTTGTAACGTGTTTGAAATATCTAAGAGGTGTTTCACCTATGGTTTCGCATCGTTTCGACTCCCGGGCCTCGTTTTGGTCTACTTTTCCCAAATTTTTCTAAGTGTTCTTTGTACGAATTAGAATCACAAGAAGATAACTCGACCACCAGAACTCTGAATCGAGTCTCGTAAGTAATAACGTGTTTAAAATATCTAAGACGTGCTTCGCATGTGGTTTCATGTTGTTTCGACGCCCGGACCCCATTTTGGTCTACACTTCCTAAATTTTTCGTAGTATTCTTTATACAAGCTAGGCAAACGAGCGGATAACTCAGTCACCGCAACTCCGAATCAAGTCCCGTAAGTTATAACGTGATTAAAATATCTAAGGATTGCTTCGCTAATGGTTTCAAGTTGTTTCCATGCTCAGAGCCCGTTTTGGTCTACTTCTCCTAAATTTTTCTAAGTTTTCTTTATACAAATTAAACAAACGAGCAGATAACTTAGCCACCAGTACTCTGAATCGAGTCTCATTAGTTGTAACGTGTTCAAAATATCTAAGAGGTACTTTACCTAAGGTTTCACGTCGTTGTGACGCCCGGATGCCATTTTGGTTTACTTTTCCTAAATTTTTCATAGTATTCTTTATACAAATTATGCAAACAAGTGGATAACTCGGTCACCGCAACTCTGACTCAAGTCCTATAAATTGTAACTTGTTGAAAATATCTAAGAGGTGCTTCACCTATGGTTTCATGTCGTTTCTACGCCCGAGGCCTATTTTGGACGCTTCTCCTAAATTTTTCGAAGTGTTCTTTATACAAATTAGGCAAACAAACGGATAACTTGACCATCGAAACTCCAAATCAAGTCCCATTAGTTGTAATGTGTTCAAAATATCTAAGAGGTGCTTCACCTGTGGTTTCACATCGTTTCGACGCCCGGGGCCCATTTTGGTCAAATTTTCCTAAATTTTTCCAAGTGTTCTTTATACAGGTTAGGCAAATGAGCGAATAACTCGACCACCAGAACTTCGAATTGAGTTCCATAAGTTATAACATGTTCAAAATATCTAAGAGGTGCTTCGCCTATAGTTTCATATCATTTCGACGCCCGGGACCAGTTTTGGTCTACTTTTCTTAAATTTTTCTAAGTGCACTTCATACAAATTAGGCAAATGAGCGGATTACTCGACCACCGAAACTCCGAATCGAGTTCCATAAGTTATAACATGTTTCGCCTTTGGTTTCGCATTTTTTCGACTCCCGGGGCCTGTTTTGTTCTATTTTCCCCAAATTCTTCTACGTGTTCTTTATACAAATTAGAATCACAAGTGGATAACTCGGCCACCAGAACTCTGAATCGAGTCCCATAAGTAATAATGTGTTCAAAATAGCAAAGAGGTACTTCGCCTGTGGTTCCGCGTCGTTTCGACAGCTAGAGCCCATTTTGGTCTACTTTTCTTAAATTTTTCATTGTATTCTTTATATAAGGTAGGCAAAAAAGCAGATAACTCGGTTGGGGCAACTCTGAATCAAGTCCCGAAAGTTGTAACGTGTTCAAAATATCTAAGAGGTCCTTCGCCTATGGTTTCGTATCGTTTCGATGCCCGGAGCCCATTTTGATCTACTTTTCCTAAATTTTTCATAGTATTCTTTATACAAGTTAGGCAAACGAAAAGGATAACTTGGCCACTGCAACTCTGAATCAAATTGTTGGGATATTTGTATGTATAACAAATAACACTCATACACGCAAGTGCACGCGATCCACAAGTAATATAAAGTAAGTAAAGTATCGATCCCACGAGGAATTGAATTGCATTTATGACTACAAACACCGATTTTGTAATTAGTTATGTCTCTTTAAACAAGCGGTTTTAGTGATGAAATAGTCTAATAATTACTAATGAAACAATTAAAATAAATTTGGTTGTAGAAATACATATTTTATGGGCTTGGGATTATAATTTCACTTAATGCAGATTTAGATTTCTATGCTTCCTATTGTTGCTAGTTGGTTACTATAGAATGTTGGTCGAAAACACGAAAGTAAAATATGGCCATCTCTCGATGCATCATACCCATATCACACTAAATCCACAATTGATAGAATGAATGTGAACACCCTAGATGACTAACGCACTATATTTCTATGTGAATTACAATCAAAAGGGTTTAAGAACAAGTTTCCCATTGGCCACATATGGTGCTTCGGTATATCTCTATCCTAAGCACGAAACATAATTTCACGAGGAATGTAATAATTATGAACATATGCTAGCATAATGAGATCTTAATTTATACTTCCTTTCTCAATTCCATATAAATTATCACAGTAATTGGTGATCAAGCAATTAAACATGGAGTATAGATTATGCTAGACATTCATTTCACAACTAACTAGTAAAAATAAGGAAGCACTTCAATTCTTAGTTATGCAAAAGATCCATTATAATCCCAAGAATTAAATTTAGTTCATAATAACAATACTAGAGTTCATCATGCACAATTGGTTCATCATCATAAATACAGAATAGGAGAATTAATCAAAAATAGAAAATATTCAAGCTCTCTGTTTCCGTTCTGCAACTTCTGGTGATTTTCCAAGTTGTGTAGATAGTTGATTCCTTGCTCCCAATCTCCAAGTTAGCATCCATATAGCTCCATTCTTCAATTCCCAAATGCCAAAAATGCTCAGCTGACTATTTCTAATTTTTGAAGCTAACATGCAGTAAACTACTCTATTTTTCGTGTAGGAGGAGGGCTACCAATTGAACTCCAAAATTGGCTAATAATGCATGCATGAATTGTCTTATTTTGACTTATTATGATTCCCACTACAAAAGTCCGAACCCACTGAATCCTCAAAATCAGGCACCACCCCATTATCTGATAATGCTGCTTCGCTGGATGGAACGTGCTGCATGGCTGGCTGGCGACAGGCACAGCTGCGTCGGGGGCAAGGAATGAGCAGGAGCGGCGCAGCTGCGCCGGTGCCCTTCGTAAAAGGGGCGCAGCTGCGCCGGATGCCAGTTTGCTGCAGTGCTGCTATTGGATAATTTCTCTTCTCTCACGTCCTGCACAATCAACAAACAATCAAATAGCACCCATCCACAAATGCACAACATCCCGAGCCAAATGTACCAAAAACTATGCAAAAGCCGTATAATGAGAATAGTGAATCAAAAACCGAAAGGGAGGGAAAAATGCATGAAATTACACTAGATAGCTATTAGATGAGCAACAAATGGAACAAAATAGTATCCAATAAGTAGGTATGAAATCTACTTATCAAATACCCCCAAACTTAAATTGTTGCTTGTCCTCAAGAAAATACAACGAAATGAATGCAAATATGAATGCAATGTAATGATATAAGAATGCACCATGACCCTCATCAATTAGCAAGCAATCCACAAGATTTGCCTCAGAATAATCCAGCGAAACATCAAAACTTGGTCCGTGTACCATGATAATCATGCAGCTCAAATTTTGTGGTGAATGATAAAGTGTGTGTGTGTGCAGTAATCATCAACTATAGTAATCCCAATCGATTCTCATAATATGTTTCTTAGGGGAAATTTATATATTCGAACTACCATAAGACAATTGGGGTAAATATAGTTGAAGCCACACTATATCAAAACGTGGGGATGTACTTAGACGCTATACGGAACATGATGCTTGGTAGTGCAATGCCTAGTTCCATTAGGCTATTCAATGATACCAATGTAACGAGCTTTCGGCCAACGACTCCCAAACCAATTGGTCTTAGGGCGCTAGGTGTAAAGACATCCCCTAGGGTGTACTTACTCGAATATCAAAGGCCACAAAACTAGGCTGACCACGCATTTATTAATACTTTTCTTCTTTATTTTTATTATTATTTTTTTTAGTCAACGAATGCGTTTTACGCTCCATTTCGTTGCATAAATACTATACTAAGTACTCCCCCAAACTTGAACACGTGTGATTTCAACTAATACTACCCACAATTGCTACAATCATTAAAAACATAACCAATTCTCCCCAGAACTCAATTATGCGAATCTTTGGGCTACTTAGTTGAAAAAAAACTACTAAGAACGTGCAAACCGATTTTATCATAGCAAACGCAAGACAAGAGTTGCAATGTATCATGGCATTCGACTCGAAGTCTTAACAGTTAGCAAAAATCAAAAAGTTTTCATCATAGGCATGTGGGGATGCATACTAATCAATATAAGAGGATCGTGCAACTAAACTACATGATGTGATATGATATGCATGAGAAATTCACCATTATTTTATTTATTTATTTATTTATTTTTATTTTATTTTTTGAAAATAAGGAAACAAATACCTAAAATAACAATAAAGCAAATAAATAACAATAAAAACAGATAATTTAAAGCATCACAAAAATAACTAGGCAAGCCTAATACCCCCAAACTTAAAATATGCAATGTCCTCATTGGAGATAAAAGGGTAAAGAGTACTCCCCTAAGAAGCGTCCTCGGCGCCGCTAGGCGGCGTGTCGGGCGGAGGATAAGGGATGCAGGAGCCGAATGTGGGAAACTCGATGTGGACTCCCTGCTAACTGAACGCCTCCGAAAGTGCACCAACGAAGGAGACGCTATAATCCTTGAAGCTCGTGTGCAACGCGTCCATGCGGCACTGCAGGCGGCGCATGTCACGCTCATGTCCACTGACGCCCCTCTGCTGCACTGGCGGGGCAGGCATGCCCTCCTCACAGGCCTCCTCCACCTCA
This sequence comes from Aralia elata, assembly GCA_034770075.1. Lineage (NCBI taxonomy): Eukaryota > Viridiplantae > Streptophyta > Magnoliopsida > Apiales > Araliaceae > Aralia > Aralia elata. The sequence continues at coordinate 205,801 of JAVJAP010000126.1, forward strand.
TCGGCCACAATAAAACCCAACCCATTAGGCCGGGACTCTCCACCGCGCCAAACATTGTACTTTCGGATCGTGGCGCTATTGATGTCTCGCATAGGTAGCTGGAGAGCCTCCTCGCCCCATTCCACGTTTGCCGCTGAGCATAGGCGTGTGATGATCGAGGCGTGTGGAATGGCACCGGAAGTGACAGCCCGCATGAAACGAAGCATGGACTGGTTGATGATATAGCCCACGTCGATGCTCCCTCCACGCAGAATGCGGTGTAAGAGCACCGCGCAGTCCCGTGTCACGTCCTGATGATGGGTGGTCGGCAAGATACTCACGCAAATGAAGGCGTACCATGCCTTGGCAAATCTATTTAGCGCGATCTGAGGGAAGTGCACCTTCAAGGTGGTGCCTGGCTGAGTCTTCCACTGCGTGCCCGGTTGGCACATCTCATGTATCAAAGCATCAAGGTCGGTTTCGTAGCGCTCATATACCACCCAGTTGGTGTCCTCAGCAGTAGCAGATGGCAGGCAAAAAAGTTCATTGATTGCCTGCGCTGAGTAGGATACTTGCTTGCCCCACACGAAGGAAATCCCATTCTGTGTTTCCCGGGCGTTGGCATAGAACTCTCGAACAATGGCTATCGGGGCTGACTTCGGTGTCTCAATGAATAGCAACCAACCCAAACGCCGGATTTAGTCAAGAATACGCCCATCCTGTGCTTTGGGCTTCAAACCCCTCTCTGGTATGAAGGATTTGACGCTAAGCACCTCCCAGTAGTAATGCTGTGCAGAGAGATTGACAAATTTGGTGGCATCCAGAGTGTTGATGCCACCACCAGTAGATTCGGATCCGCTGCTGCTGGAAGAAGAAGGTTGGGGAGTGCGTGCACGCTTCGGCATGGTGGTAGGTGATTAGGGTTTGAAGGAAGAGTGTAGGTAGTTAGGGTTTTGAGAGAGTGGGTAGGGATGAGAGGAGAGGGTTTGTTTTGCTGCTAGAGAGTCAGTTAGGTTTAGGGTTGGATGATTGTGACTGATGGGGACTGACCTATTTATAAAAAAAAAAATTCCGCGATCGGCGCAGCTGCGCCGCAATTGTACTGGGAAGGGGGCGCAGCTGCGCTGAGCTTCAGGCTTGGCTCAGGCGGACATCGGCGCAGCTGCGCCGGAAATGAACTGATGGTGAGGCGCAGCTGCGCGGTTGTTCAGATGTTGCATGCAAGGGTGGCCCAGCGCAGCTGCGCAGGTGCAGCACTAAAGATGTGGCGTAGCTGCGCAGGAGCTCAGGATTCCTGAAAGATTTTCTTTCTCTGAACAACGGCTAGTGTTTGCAATGGAATGATATACCCCCAAACTCAAAGTGTGATCAAGTCAAAAGGTTGAGGGCATGATTGGACACCTGAAATAAAAACAAACAAGCATGTTAAAATGAAATCACACAAACTAAATAAAAATCACACAATAATAGAAGTAATAAATGAAATCTCGGGTTGCCTCCCGAGGAGCGCTTTTGTTTTAAGTCGGTTAGCTCGACTATCATTGATGCTCAATCCATGGCCAGGTCAACTGAGGATTTTTGGCGATCAAATTCGCCTCCCCAATAGTGCTTCAATCTTTGGCCATTAACCTTGAATGGTTGCTCACTGTCCTTTCCAACAATCTCGATGGCTCCATATGGAAACACCGCAGTGATGGTAAAGGGACCCGACCATCGGGATTTGACCTTTCCCGGGAATAACTTGAGCCTGGAGTTGAATAGTAAGACCGCTTGGCCAGGTTCAAATTTTCTCTCGATGATTTTTCGGTCGTGCCATCTCTTTACCTTCTCTTTGTAGAGTTTAGAATTCTCATAGGCCTGCAATCGGAACTCGTCGAGTTCATTTAGCTGTAGAAGTCTCCTTTCTCCTGCTGCAGATAGGTCGAAATTCAACTTTTTGATAGCCCAGTAAGCTTTGTGCTATAATTCGACCGGTAGATGACAAGCCTCTCCATAAACTATGTGGTAAGGAGACATACCGAGAGGTGCTTTATATGCAGTTCTGTAAGCCCACAAGGCTTCATCTAGCTTTAGAGACCAATCTTTTCTAGTAGGATTAACAATCTTTTCCAGAATTCTTTTTACCTCTCGGTTGGATACTTCGGCTTGACCATTTGTCTGTGGATGGTAGGCAGTGGCAATTTTGTGTCTTACTCCATATTTGGCCAAGAGAGCTGTGATCTGTTTGTTGCAAAAATGGCTCCCCTCATCACTGATGATCGCCCGAGGAGTGCCAAATCTAGTAAAAATGTTTTTTTGTAGGAACCTCAAAACCACCTTAGCATCATTGGTTGGTAACGCCGAAGCTTCCACCCATTTGGACACGTAGTCAACCGCTAAAAGGATATAGAGATTATTGCATGAAGATGGGAATGGTCCCATGAAGTCTATCCCCCATACGTCAAAGATCTCCACCTCCAAGATCACATTTAGTGGCATTTCATTACGGTTGGAGATGTTGCCCACCCGTTGGCATCGATCACAATTCTTTATGAAGCGGTGGGCATCTTTGAACAAGGTGGGCCGATAAAATCCGGCCTGGAGTACCTTTGCTGCTGTTCTCTGCGTTCCACAATGGCCACCATGCAGAGAAGAATGACATGAATGTAATATACTGGTACTCTCGACCTCGGGGATGCATCTTCGGATCACAGAATCCGGGCATTGTTTGAACAAATAAGGCTCATCCCACATGTATCTCTTTGTATCATGCAGAAATATCTTCCTCTGCTGAGAAGTTAGATCCGGTGGTAGCACATGACTCACAAGATAGTTGACAATATCAGCGAACCATGGGATATCAAATGTGACTGCAAATAGCTGCTCATCAGGGAAGCACTCGTTTATTTCAACCTTCTCTTTGCTCTCCAAATCTGGATTGTCCAATCTGGAAAGATGATCGGCTACCAGATTTTCCGTGCCTTTCTTGTCCTTAATTTCCAAATCAAATTCTTGGAGCAAAAGGATCCATCTGATTAATCTTGGCTTAGCATCTTTCTTTGAGATCAAATACCGAATTGCTGCATGATCAGTGTACACCACTACCTTTGTTCCAATGAGATAGGATCGGAACTTGTCGAATGCATAGACAACCGCGAGTAGTTCCTTCTCGGTGGTGGTGTAATTCATTTGGGCCTCCGAAAGTGTTTTGCTGGCATAGTAGACTGCATGTAGAACCTTGTCTCTGCGCTGTCCCAATACCACGCCCACAACGTAGTCACTAGCATCACACATAAGCTCAAATGGAAGAGACCAATCCGGTGCCACTATCACAGGTGCTGTTGTCAATTTCTATTTTAACAACTCGAAGGCTGCTAAGCAATTATCATCAAATAGAAATGGGACATCCTTTTCCAACAGGTTGCACAGGGGTTTTGTGATTTTGGAGAAGTCTTTGATAAATCTCCGATAGAATCCAGCATGGCCCAAAAAACTCCGAACTCCCTTTACAGAAGTCGGTGGAGGCAATTTCTCGATAGTTTCCAACTTTGCTTTGTCCACCTCCAAACCTTTGGCTGAGACTTTGTGACCCAAAATTATTCCTTCATGAACCATGAAATGACATTTCTCCCAATTAAGCACAAGATTTGTTTCCACGCATCTCTTCAATACCATGACTAAATTCTCAAGACAGCTGTCAAAGGAATTTCCAAACACTGAGAAGTCATCCATGAAGACCTCCATGTTGATTTCCACCATGTCAGAAAATATTGCCATCATGCATCGCTGAAATGTGGCAGGAGCATTACATAGACCAAAAGACATTCGCCTGAAAGTAAAAGTTCCATAAGGGCAAGTAAAAGTGGTCTTTTCTTGATCCTCAAGAGCGATGGCAATTTGATTATATCCAGAATATCCGTCAAGCAAACAGTAGTACTCATGCCCTGCAAGTCTGTCCAACATTTGATCAATGAATGGGAGTGGGAAGTGATCTTTCCTTGTGGCTTTGTTGAGCTTTCGATAATCCATGCAAACTCTCCACCCCGTGACTGTTCGGGTTGGTATTAGCTCGTTGTTCTCATTTTTTACCACAGTTATTCCTCCCTTCTTTGGTACACACTGCACTGGGCTCACCCATGGATTGTCAGAAATGGGCTAAATGATCCTGGCGTCTAGCCATTTCAGAATTTCTGTTTTAACCACCTCCTTCATGATGGGATTCAGCCTTCTTTGATGCTCTATGGTAGGCTTGCTGTCATCTTCCATCAGGATTTTGTGCATGCAAAATGAGGGGCTGATTCCCTTTATGTCTGCAATGGTCCATCCAATAGCCCCTTGGAATTCTCTGAGGATTCTTATCAATTTGTCTTCCTGCAAGGATGTTAGTGCAGAGGAAATAATGACAGGTAATGTATCTGAAATGCCTAGGAATGCATACCTGAGATGACTAGGCAGGGGTTTGAGATCAAGTTTAGGAGGTACCTCACTGGATGGTTTTAATTGAAATGAGGCATCGTTTGAGCTTTTCAAGGGCTCAATAGGTACCTTGAATCTTGCCATCCTGGGTATTGCATCTAGAAAATGAACATACTCACAGTTCTCGGGTTCGTCCAAGTCGATGTCCCCTGTTAGTGTTTGCTCAAGCAAGTCCCTATGTGTGGCCTTAATGAATTCCTCGGTCACTGCTTCTTCAATGATGTCAACTCAGAAAACACTCTTCCTCTTCAGTTGGAAATTTCATAGCCTTGAAGACATTAAAAGTAACTTCTTGGTCCTGAACCCTCATTGTCAATTCTCCTTTTTGCACATCAATGAGAGTTCTCCCGGTAGCTAGAAATGGCCTCCCAAGTATGATGGGGATGTCCTTGTCCTCCTCAAAGTCTAAGATTATGAAATCAGCTGGGAAAATGAACTTATCAACCTTAACCAGGACATCTTCCACAATACCTCTCGGATAAGTGACCGAATGATCTGCTAGCTGAAGAGAGACATTAGTTGGCTTGGGAGCTGGCAATCCCAACTGAGTAAAGACGGACAATGGCATGAGATTAATGCTTGCACCAAGATCACACAAACATTTCTTGAATGATAAGTCTCCAATGGTGCACGGAATGGTGAAACTGCCCGGATCCTTTAATTTTGGAGGTAGCTTCCTTTGTAAAACTGCACTGCATTCCTCTGTTAAGGCTACAATTTTAAAATCTTGCAGTTTCTTCTTTCTTGACAGAATACTCTTCATGAACTTGGCATAGCTTGGCATTTGTTCTAAAGCTTCTGCAAATGGTATATTGATTTGAAGCTTCGTGAAAACCTCAAGAAACTTAGAAAATTGCTTGTCCATTCTCTGCTTTTGCTGCCTTTGAGGGTATGGAACTGGTGGTTAGTACCTGGTGGGAGGGGCTTGAGTCTTTTCTGTGCTCTTTATGGGTGGGGGTTCAGATTTCTCAATGCTATCCTCTTTTTCAAAAAGTTCAGCAGATGCAGTTTCTGGGGAAGGGCGCAGCTGCGCCGTCTCCCTTTGCAACATGGGCGCAGCTGCGCTGCTTGGTTCCTGTGCTGATGAAGGGCGCAGCTGCGCTATCTGGCAGGGTCTGCTTCCCACTTCTGGTGGTGACAGCTTGGCATTGCTCCTTCCCATTTCTCCTTGGATTGATTTCCGTGTCGCTAGGAAGAGCTCCCTGAGGTCTGCTAGACAACAAACTGAACAATTAACTCATTTGATTTTCCAGATTCTTGAAGCCTAATGTTTGGCCTTGCTCCAATCTGTCAGTTTTGGCCATGTATTTCTCCAAATTCTCACTCATTTCAGCGACCTTCCTATCAGTGGCTGTGACTTGTTGCTGATTGTGGAACCCCGGAGGATTGAGAGGTTTTGGAGCTTGTGAATTATCTTGACGGTTGCTCCACGAGAAATTTGGGTGGTTCCTATTCCCCGGAGTGTAGTTGTTCTGATATTGATTTGCTGGCCGCTGATAGTTGCTCACAAAGTGCACAGATTCAGCGTTGATGGCACATTGATCCGAAGCGTGAGAACCTGCACAAAGCTCACAAATCATGGAAACTTGCTGACCTTTACCTTCACATATGTTGTCAAGCTTTTTGGCTATAGCTGAAATCCGGGCTTGAAGTGAAGTGGTTGTGTCAACCTCTAGTATTCCTGCCACTTTTGGTAGAGTGGATCTGGAGGATGGCCATTGATAGTTGTTTGCAGCCATAGTCTCCAAAAGTTCATAAGCTTCGTCATAGTTTTTACCCATGAATGCCCCACCCGCAGCTGCATCAATGCCTGCGCGTGTTTGAATATTCAACCCATTGTAAAATGTGTTCAGCTGTATCCATTGAGGCAAACCGTGATGTGGGCACTTTCTCAATAGTTCCTTGTACCGCTCCCATGTCTCGTACAAGGATTCTCCATGATGTTGTTTATATGAAGAGATGTCATTTCTCAACTTGGCAGTTTTGGCAGGTGGGAAGAACTTTGCTAAGAATTTCTGGGCCAAATCTTGCCAAGTAGTAATGGATCCGGGTGGTAGCGAGTGTAGCAAACTTTTTGCTTTGTCCCTCAATGTGAATGGGAATAATCGCAATCTCACCGCATCTTCCGAGATCCCGCTGAATTTGAATGTATCACATATCTCCAAGAAATTTATCAAGTGCTCATTTGGGTCATCAACTACCATCCCTCCGAATTGGACAGAATTTTGGATCATATGGATTGTCCCTGGTTTGATTTCAAAGGAATTGGCTGTTATGGCTGGCCTTGTGATACTTGATTGCAGATCATTGATTCTTGGCGTAGCATAATCTCTTAGGGCTTTTTGTGCTTCTCCCGCCATAGGTTGAGGTTGTTCTAGATTTTCCAGAATATTTTCAGCACACTTCCTTGATTGTTGAACCCTTTTCTCAATGTTATCCACAAAAGGCAATAGGTCAGGATTCTTCGACCGAGTATGCATACACTACTCAAGAGTACCTAACACAATGTAGAAGAAAATAAAACAGAATTAGGATAAGAACAGATTTGTTTAACTAAAACCAATCTAATTTAAACTGATGATGAAAGTTATAAACGCAATTGCAAATCCCCGGCAACGGCGCCAAAAACTTGTTGGGATATTTGTATGTATAACAAATAAAACTCATACACGCAAGTGCATGCGATCCACAAGTAATATAAAGTAAGTAAAGTATCGATCCCACGAGGAATTGAATTGCATTTATGACTACAAACACCGATTTTGTAATTAGTTCGGTCTCTTTAAACAAGCGGTTTTATTAATGAAATAGTCTAATAATTACTAATGAAACAATTAAAACAAATTTGGTTGTAAAAATACAGATTTTATGGGCTTGGGATTATAATTTCACTTAATGCAGATTTAGATTTCCATGCTTCCTATTGTTGCTAGTTGGTTACTATAGAATGTTGGTCGAAAACACGAAAGTAAAATATGGCCATCTCTCGATGCACCATACCCATATCACACTAAATCCACAATTGATAGAATGAATGTGAACACCCTAGATGACTAACGCACTATATTTCTATGTGAATTACAATCAAAAGGGTTTAAGAACAAGTTTTCCATTGGCCACATATGGTGCTTCGGTATATCTCTATCCTAAGCACGAAACATAATTTCACGAGGAATGTAATAATTATGAACATATGCTAGCATAATGAGATCTTAATTTATACTTCCTTTCTCAATTCCATATAAATTATCACAGTAATTGGTGATCAAGCAATTAAACATGGAGTATAGATTATGCTAGACATTCATTTCACAACCAACTAGTAAAAATAAGGAAGCACTTCAATTCTTAGTCATGCAAAAGATCCATTATAATCCCAAGAATTAAATTTAGTTCATAATAACAATACTAGAGTTCATCATGCACAATTGGTTCATCATCATAAATACAGAATAGGAGAATTAATCAAAAATAGAAAATATTCAAGCTCCCTGTTTCCGTTCTGCAACTTCTGGTGATTTTCCAAGTGGTGTAGATAGTTGATTCCTTGCTCCCAATCTCCAAGTTAGCATCCATATAGCTCCATTCTTCAATTCCCAAATGCCAAAAATGCTCAGCTGACTATTTCTAATTTTTGAAGCTAACATGCAGTAAACTACTCTATTTTTCGTGTAGGAGGAGGGCTACCAATTGAACTCCAGAATTGCCTAATAATGCATGCATGAATTGTCTTATTTTGACTTATTATGATTCCCACTACAAAAGTTCGAACCCACTGAATCCTCAAAATCAGGCACCACCCCATTATCTGATAATGCTGCTTCGCTGGATGGAACGTGCTGCATGGCTGGCTGGCGACAGGCGCAGCTGCGCCGGCGCCCTTTGTAAAAGGGGCGCAGCTGCGCCGGGGGTAAGGAATGAGCAGGAGGGGCGCAGCTGCGCCGGTGCCCTTTGTAAAACGGGCGCAGCTGCGCCGGTGCCCTTTGTAAAAGGGGCGCAGCTGCGCCGGATGCCAGTTTGCTGCAGTGCTGCTGTTGGATAATTTCTCTTCTTTCACGTCCTGCACAATCAACAAACAATCAAATAGCACCCATCCACAAATGCACAACATCCCGAGCCAAATGTACCAAAAACTATGCAAAAGCCGTATAATGAGAATAGTGAATCAAAAACCGAAAGAGAGGGGAAAATGCATGAAATTACACTAGATAACTATTAGATGAGCAACAAATGGAACAAAATAGTATCCAATAAGTAGGTATGAAACCTACTTATCACAAATCCCATAAGTTATAACGTGTTCAAAATATCTAAGTGTTCTTTATACAAATTGGTCAAACGAGCAGATAACTCAGCCACCGGAATGCCGAATCGAGCCCTATTAGTTGTAATTTGTTCAAAATATCTAACAGGTATTTCGCCTATGGTTTCACATCATTTCGATGCCAGGGGCTTGTTTTGGTCTTCTTTTCCTAAATTTTTCTAAGTGTTCTTTATACAAGTTAGGCAAACGAGCAGATAACTCGGACGCCAAAACTCCGAATCGAGTCCCATAAGTTATAACGTGTTCAAAATATTTAAGATGTGCTTCGCCTATAGTATCATATCGTTTCGACGTCCGAGACCTGTTTTGGTCTACTTTTCTTAAACTTTTCTAAGTGTTCTTAATACAAATTAGGCATACGAGCGGATAACATGGCCACCAGAACTCAGAATCGAGTCCCATAAGTTGTAACGTGTTCAAAATATCTAAGAGGTGCTTCTCCTGTGGTTTCGCATCATTTTGACTCTCGGGCCCCGTTTTGGTCTACTTTTCCTAAATTTTTGTAGGTGTTCATTATACAATTTAGAATAACAAGCTGATAACTCGGCTACAGAAACTCTGAATCGAGTCCCATAAGTAATAACGTGTTCTAAATATCTAAGAGGTGCTTCGCCTGTGGTTTCACACCGTTTCGATGCCCGGGGCCCGTTTTGGTCAACTTTTCCTAATTTTTTTTAACTATTCTTTTTACAAGTTAGACAAACGAGCGAATAACTCGGCCACTGGAACTCCAAATCGAATCCCATAAGTTATAACATGCTCAAAATATCGAAGAGGTACTTCGCCTATAGTTCATATCGTTTCGACGCCCAATACCTATTTTGGTCTACTTTTCTTAAATTTTTCTAAGTGTTGTTAATACAAATTAGGCAAACAAGAGGATAACTCGGCCACCGGAACTCCGAATCGAGTCCCATAAGTTGTAACGTGTTCAAAATATCTAAAAGGTGTTTCGCCTGTGGTTTCAACTCTCGGGCCCCGTTTTGGTCTACTTTTCCTAAATTTTTCCAATTGTTCTTTATACAAATTAGAATAACAAGCTGATAACTCGGCCACCAGAACTCTGAATCGAGTCCCGTAAGTAATAACGTGTTCAAAATATCTAAGAGGTGCTTCGGCAATGTTTTCCTGTCGTTTTGACGCCTAGAGCCCGTTTTGGTCTACTTTTCCTAAATTTTTCATAGTATTGTTTATACAAGTTAGGCAAATGAACGGAGAACTCGACCACCATAACTTCGAATCGAGTCTCATAAGTTGTAACGTGTTCAAAATATCTAAGAGGTGTTTCGCCTGTGGTTTTGCCTCATTTTGACTCTCGGGGCCCGTTTTGGTCTACTTTTCCTAAATTTTTCTAAGCGTTCTTTATACAAATTAGAATAACAAGCGGATAACTCAGCCACCGGAACTCCGAATCGAGTCCCGTAAGTAATAACGTGTTCAAAATATCAAGGAGGTGAGTTGCCTGTGGTTTCGCGTCATTTCGACGCTTGGAGCCCATTTTGGACTACTTTTCCTAATTTTTTTGTTGTATTCTTTATATAAGTTATGCAAACGAGCGGATAACTTGGCCACCGAAACTCCAAATTGAGTACCATAAGTTCTAATGTGTTCAAAATATTTAAGAGGTGTTTCGCCTATGGTTTCGCGTCGTTTCGACGCCCGTGGCCCATTTTAGTGTACTTCTCCGAAATTTTTTTAAGTGTTCTTTATACTAATTAGGCAAACGAGCAGATAACTCGGCCACCGGAACTCCGAATTGAGTCCCATAAGTTGTAATGTGTGCAAAATATCTAAAAGGTCCTTCACCTATGTTTCGCGTCGTTTTGACGCCGAGGGCCCGTTTTGGTCTAGTTTTCCTAAATTTTTCTAGGTGTTCCACATATAAGTTAGCCAAACGAGCAGATAACGCGGTTACCAGAACTCCAAATCGAGTCTTATAAATTATAATGTGTTCAAAATATTTAAGAGGTGCTTTGCCTTTTGTTTCATATCGTTTCAACGCCAGGACCCGTTTTGGTCTACTTTTCCTAAATTTTTCTAAGTGTTCTTTAAACAAATTAGGCAAACGAGCGGATAACTTAGCCACCAGAACTCAGAATCGAGTCCCATAAGTTAGAACGTGTTCAAAAAATCTAAGAGGAGCTTTGCCTGTGGTTTCATGTCGTTTCGACGCCCGAAGACCGTTTTAGTCTACTTCTCCTAAATTGTTCTACATATTCTTTATACAAGTTAGGCAAACGAGTGGATAACTCGGCCACCATAACTCCGAATTGAGTCTCATAAGTAGTAATGTGTTCAAAATATCTAAGAGGTGTTTCGCCTTTAGTTTCATTTCGTTTCGACGCACGGGACCCGTTTTGGTCTACTTTTTCTAAATTTTTCTAAGTAATCTTTATACAAATTAGGCAAACGAGCGGATAACTCGGCCACCACAACTCCGAATCAAGTCCCATAAGTTGTAACGTGTTCTAAATATCTAAAAGGTGCTTCGCCTATGGTTTCGCATCATTTCGACTCCCGGAGCTCGTTTAGGTCTACTTTTCCTAAATTTGTGTAAATGTTCTTTATACAACTTAGAATAACAAGCGGATAACTCGGCCACCAGAACTCTGAATCGAGTTTCGTAAGTTATAACGTGTTCAAAATATCAAAGAGATGCTTCGCCTGTGGTTTCACGTTGTTTCGACGCCCGGAGCCCATTTTGGTCTACTTTTCCTAAATTTTTCAAAGTATTCTTTATATAAGTTAGGCAAACGAGCGGATAACTCGGCCATCGGAACTCCGAATCGAGTCTCATAAGTTCTAACGTGTTCAAAATATTTAAGAGGTGTTTCGCCTATGGTTTCATGTCATTTCAACGCCTGTGGCCCATTTTGGTCTACTTCTCCTAAATTTTTTTAGGTGTTCTTTATACTAGTAAGGCAAACGAGCGGATATGGAACTCCAAATCGAGTCCCATAAGTTGTAATATGAGAAAAATATCTAAAATATGCTTCGCCTATTTTTTGCGTCATTTTGAAGCCCCAGGCCCGTTTTGGTCTAGTTTTACAAAAAATTTCTAAGTGTTCCATATACAGTTTAGGCAAACGAGCGGATAACACGACTACCAGAACTAGAAATCAAGTCTCCTAAATTCTAATGTGTTCAAAATATCTAAGAGGTGCTTCGCCTATTGTTTCATATCGTTTCGACTCCCGGGTCCCGTTTTGGTCTACTTTTCCTACAGTTTTCTAAGTGTTCTTTAAACAAATTAGACAAACGAGCGGAAAAACTTAGCCACCAGAACTCCTAATCGAGTCCCATAAGTTGTAACATGGTCAAAAAATCTAAGAGGAGCTTTGCCTATGGTTTCATGTCGTTTCGATGCTAGGGGTCCGTTTTGGTCTACCTCTCCTAAATTTTTCTACGTATTTTTTATACAAGTTAGGTAAAACGAGCGGATAACTCTGCCACCATAACTCTGAATAGAGCCTCATAAGTTGTAATGTGTTCAAAATATCTAAGAGGTCCTTCGCCTATTATTTCATATCGTTTTGACACTCGGGACCCGTTTTGTCTACTTTTCCTAAATTTTTCTAAGTAATCTTTATACAAATTAGGCAAACAAGTGGATAACTCGGCCACCGCAACTCCGAATTGAGTCCCATAAGCTGTAACGTGTTCAAAATATCTAAGAGGTGCTTCGCTTGTGGTTTCGCATCATTTTGACTCTCGAGGCCCATTTTGGCCTACTTTTCCTAAATTTTTCTAAGTGTTCTTTATACAAATTAGAATAACAAGCGGATAACTCGGTCACCAGAACTCTAAATCGAGTCCCTTAAGTAATAACGTGTTCAAAATATCTAAAAGGTGCTTCGCCTGTAGATTCGCGTCGTTTCGACGCCCGGAGCCCATTTTGGTCTACTTTTCCTAAATTTTTTGTAGTATTCTTTATACAAGCTAGGCAAACGAGCGGATAACTAGCCCACCGCAACTCCGAATCAAGTCCCGTAAGTTGTAACGTGTTCGAAATATTTAATAGGTGCTTCGCCTATGGTTTCATGTCGTTTCAACACCCGGGGCTCGTTTTGGTCTACTTCTCCTAAATGTTTCTAATTGTTTTTTATACAAATTAGGCAAACGAGCAGATAATTCGGCCATCGGAACTCCGAATCGAGTCCCATAAGTTGAAACATATTCAAAATATCTAAATGGTGTTTCACCTATGGTTTCACGTCGTTTCGACGCCCGTGGCCCGTTTTGGTTTATTTCTCCTAAATCTTTCTATGTGTTCTTTATACAAGTTAGGCAAACGAGCGGATATCTCGGCCACCGGAAGTCCGAATCGAGTCCCATAAGTTATAACATGTTTAAAATATCTAAGAGGTCCTTTGCCTATAGTTTTATATCGTTTCGACGCCTGGGACCTATTTTGGTCTACTTCTCTTAAAATTTTCTAAGTGTTCTTTATAAAAATTAGGCAAACAAGCAATTAACTCAACCACTGGAACTCTGAATCGAGTCCCATAAGTTGTAACGTGTTCAAAATATCTAAGAGGTGTTTCGCCTACGGTTTTGCCTCGTTTTGACTCACGGGGCCAGTTTTGGTCTACTTTTCCCAAAAAATTTTAATTATTCTACATATAAATTAGAATAACAAGCGGATAACTCGGCCATCAGAACTTTGAATCGAGTCCCGTAACTAATAACGTGTTCAAAATATCTAAGAGGTGCTTTGCCTATTATTTCATATCATTTCGACGCCCAGGACCCGTTTTGGTCTACTTTTCCTAAATTTTTCTAAGTGTTCTTTAAACAAATTAGGCAAACGAGCGGATAACTCGGCCATCGGAACTCTAAATCGAGTCCCATAAGTTGTACCGTGTTCAAAAAATCTAAGAGGAGCTTTGCCTATGGTTTCATATCCTTTCGAAGGCCGGAGACCGTTTTGGCCTACTTCTCATAAATTTTTCTACGTGTTCTTTATACAACTTAGGCAAATGAGCGGATAACTCGGCCACCATAACTCCGAATATAGCCTCATAAGTAGTAATGTGTTCAAAATATCTAAGAGGTGCTTTGCCTTTAGTTTCATATCGTTTCAACTCCCACGACCCGTTTTGGTCTACTTTTTCTAAATTTTTCTAAGTAATCTTTATACAAATTAGGCAAACGAGCGTATAACTCGGCTACTGCAACTCCGAATCGAGTCCCATAAGCTGTAACGTGTTCAAAATATCTAAAAGGTGCTTCGCCTGTGGTTTCGCATCATTTCGACTCTCGGAGCTCGTTTTTGTCTACTTTTCCTAAATTTGTCTAATTGTTATTTATACAAATTAGAATAACAAACGGATAACTCGGCCACCAGAACTGTGAATCGAGTCCCATAAGTTATAACGTGTTCAAAATATCAAAGAGATGCTTCGCCTGTGGTTTCGCGTCGTTTCGATGCCCGGAGACCATTTTGGTCTACTTTTCTTAAATTTTTCAAAGTATTCTTTATATAAGTTAGGCAAACGAGCAGATAAATCGGCCAACGGAACTCCGAATCGAGTCTCATAAATTTTAACGTGTTCAAAATATTTAACAGGTGTTTCGCCTATGGTTTCATGTCATTGCAACGCCCGTGGCCCATTTTGGTCTACTTCTCCTAAATTTTTTTAATTATTTTTTTTACTAATAAGGGAAACAAGCGGATAACTCGGCCACCGAAACTCCAAATCGAGTCCCATAAGTTGTAATGTGTGCAAAATATCTAAAATATGCTTCGCCTATTTTTCGCGTGGTTTTGAAGCCCTGGGCCCGTTTTGGTCTAGTTTTATAAAAAATTTCTAAGTGTTCTATATATATACAGGTTAGGCAAACGAGCAAATAACGCGGCTACCAGAACTCCGAATCAAGTCTCATAAATTCTAATGTGTTCCAAATATCTAAGAGGTGTTTCGCCTATTGTTTCATATCGTTTGACTCCCGGGTCCCGTTTTGGTCTACTTTTCCTACATTTTTCTAAGTATTCTTTAAATAAATTAGACAAACGAGCGGAAAAACTTGGCCACCGGAACTCCAAATCGAGTCCCATAAGTTGTAACGTGGTCAAAACATCTAAGAGGCGCTTTGCCTATGGTTTCATATCATCTCGACGCCAGGGGTCCGTTTTGGTCTACCTCTCCTAAATTTTTCTACATGTTCTTTATACAAGTTAGGCAAACGAGTGGATAACTTTGCCACCATAACTCTGAATCGAGCCTCTTAAGTTGTAAAGTGTTCAAAATATCTAAGAGGTGCTTCGCCTATTGTTTCATATCGTTTTGACGCTCGGGACCCGTTTTTGCTTACTTTTCCTAAATTTTTCTAATTAATCTTTATACAAATTAGGCAAACAAATGGATAACTCGGCCACCGCAACTCCGAATCGAGTCCCATAAGCTGTAACGTGTTCAAAATATCTAAGAGGTGCTTTGCCTGTGGTTTCGCATCATTTCGACTCTCGAGGCCCATTTTGGCCTACTTTTCCTAAATTTTTCTAACTGTTCTTTATACAAATTAGAATAGTAAGCGGATAACTCGGTCACCAGAACTTTGAATCGAGTCCTGTAAGTAATAACATGTTCAAAATATCTCAAAGGTGTTTCGCCTGTAGATTCGCGTCGTTTCGACGCCCGGAGCCCATTTTGGTCTAGTTTTCGTAAATTTTTCATAGTATTCTTTATAGAAGCTAGGCAAACGAGCGGATAACTCAGCCACCGGAACTCCGAATCCAGTCCCATAAGTTGTAACGTGTTTGAAATATCTAAGAGTTGCTTCGCCTATGGTTACCTGTCATTTCAACACCCGGGGCTCGTTTTGGTCTACTTCTCCTAAATTTTTCTTACTGTTTTTTATACAAATTAGGCAAACGAGCGGATAACTCGGCCACTGGAACTCCGAATCGAGTCTCATAAGTTGTAACGTGGTCAAAACATCTAAGAGGCGCTTTGCCTATGGTTTCATATCATCTCGACGCCAGGGGTCCGTTTTGGTCTACCTCTCCTAAATTTTTCTACATGTTCTTTATACAAGTTAGGCAAACGAGTGGATAACTTTGCCACCATAACTCTGAATCGAGCCTCTTAAGTTGTAAAGTGTTCAAAATATCTAAGAGGTGTTTCGCCTGCGGTTTCGCATCGTTTTGACTCCCGGGGCCAGTTTTGGTCTACTTTTCCCAAATTGTTTTAATTATTCTTCATACAAATTAGAATAACAAGCGGATAACTCGGCCAGCAGTACTCTGAATCCATCCCGTAACTAATAACGTGTTCAAAATATCTAAGAGGTGATTTGTCTGTTGTTTCGCATCGTTTCGACGCCCGGAGCCCATTTTGGTCTACTTTTCCTAAATTTTTCATAGTATTCTTTATATAAGTTAGGCAAACGAGCGGATAAATCGGCCACCGGAGCTCCGAATCAAGTCCCATAACTTGTAACGTGTTCAAAAAATCTAAGAGGTGTTACGCCTATGCTATCATGTCATTTCGACACCCAAGGCCCGTTTTGGTCTATTTTTCCTAAATTTTTCTAAGTGTTCTTCATATAAATTAGGCAAACGAGCAGATAACTCAGCCACCGCTACTCCGAATCAAGTTCCATAAGTTGTAACATGTTCAAAATCTATAAGAGGTGCTTTGCCTATGGTTTCATGTCGTTTCGACACCCGGGGCCTATTTTGGTCTACTTCTCCTAAATTTTTCTTACTAGTTTTTATACAAATTAGGCAAACGAGCGGATAACTCGGCCAATGGAACTCCGAATCGAGTCTCATAAGTTATAACATGTTCAAAATATCTAAGAGGTGCTTTAGCTATAGTTTTATATCGTTTCGATGCCCATGACCTATTTTGGTCTACTTCTCTTAAATTTTTCTAAGTGTTCTTTATACAAATTAGGCAAACGAGCGGATAACTCAGCCATCGGAACTTCGAATCGAGTCCCATAAGTTGTAACGTGTTCAAAATATCTAAGAGGTGTTTCGCCTGCGGTTTCGCATCGTTTTGACTCCCGGGGCCAGTTTTGGTCTACTTTTCCCAAATTGTTTTAATTATTCTTCATACAAATTAGAATAACAAGCGGATAACTCGGCCATCAGAACTCTGAATCCATCCCGAAACTAATAACGTGTTCAAAATATCTAAGAGGTGATTTGTCTGTGGTTTCGCATCGTTTCGATGCCCGGAGCCCATTTTGGTCTACTTTTCCTAAATTTTTCATAGTATTCTTTATATAAGTTAGGCAAACGAGCGGATAAATCGGCCACCGGAGCTCCGAATCAAGTCCCATAACTTGTAACGTGTGCAAAAAATCTAAGAGGTGTTACGCCTATGCTATCATGTCATTTCGACACCCGAGGCCCGTTTTGGTCTATTTCTCCTAAATTTTTCTAAGTGTTATTCATATAAATTAGGCAAACGAGCAGATAACTCAGCCACCGCAACTCTGAATCAAGTTTCATAAGTTGTAACGTGTTCAAAATCTCTAAGAGGTGCTTCGCCTATGGTTTCATGTCGTTTCGACACCTGGGGCCTATTTTGGTCTACTTCTCCTAAATTTTTCTAAGTGTTCTTTATACAAATTAGGCAAACAAGAGGATAACTCAGCCACTAAAGCTTTGAATCGAGTCCCGTAAGTTATAGCGTGTTCAAAATATCGAAGAGGTGTTTTGCCTATGGTTTCACATCGTTTCAACGCCCAGAGCCCATTTTGGTCTACTTTTCGTAAATTTTTCATAATATTCTTCATACAAATTAGTAAAACGAGTGGATAACTCGGCCACCGCAACTCCGAATCAAGTCCTGAAAGTTGTAACGTGTTTAAAATATCTAAGAGGTGTTTTGCCTGTGGTTTCATGTCGTTTCGATGCCCTGGGCTCATTTTGGTCTACTGTTCCTAAATTTTTCTAAGTGTTCTTTATACAAGTCAGGTAAACGAGAGGTTAACTCGGTTATCGAAAATCTGAATCGATTCTCATAAGTTGTAACGTGTTTAGAATTTCTAAAAGGTGCTTTGCATATGATTTCGCATCGTTTTGACACCCGGAGCCCATTTTAGTCTACTTTTCCTAAATTTTTCATATTATTCTTTATACAAGTTTGGCAAACGTGCGGATAACTCGGCCACCGCAACTCTGAATAAAGTCATATAAGTTGAAACGTGTTTAAAATATCTAAGCGGTGTTTTTCTATGGTTTCATGTCGTTTCGGGGCCCATTTTGGTCTTCCTCTTAAAACATTTTCTAAGTGTTCTTTAGACAAATTAGACAAACGAGTAGATAACTCGGCACCGGGAACTCCGAATTGTAGAGTCCTATAAGTTTATAAACATGTTCAAAATATCTAAGAGGTGCTTCGCCTGTGGTTTCGCATCGTTTCGACGCCTGGGGCCCATTTTGGTCTACTTTTCCTAAATTTTTCATAGTATTTTTTATACAAATTAGGAAAACAAGAGGATAACTCGGCCACCACAGCTCCAAATCGAGTCCTGAAAGTTGTAACTTGTTCAAAATATCTAAGAGGTGCTTTGCCTTTGGTTTCATGTCGTTTCGATACCCTGGGCTCGTTTTGGCCTACTTCTCCTAAATTTTTTAAGTGTTCTTTATACAAATTAGGCAAACGAACGGATAACTTGGCTATGGAACTCCAAATCGAGTCCCATAAGTTGTAACATGTTTAAAAAATCTAAAAGGTGCTTTGCCTATAGATTCGCGTCGTTTCGACGCCCGGAGCCCATTTTGGTCTACTTTTCCTAATTTTTTCTAAGTGTTTTTCATACAAATTAGGAAAACGAGCGGATAACTCAGCCATCAGAACTCTGAATCGAGTCCCATTAGTTGTAATGTGTTAAAATATCTAAAAGGAGCTTTGCCTGTGGTTTCAAATCGTTTCGACCCCGGGGCCCATTTTGGTCTACTTTTCCTAAATTTTTCATAGTATTCTTTATACAAATTAGGAAAACGAGCGGATAAATCGGCCACCGCAGCTCCAAAACAAGACCTGAAAGTTGTAACGTGTTCAAAATATGTAAAAGGTGCTTCGCCTATGGTTTCAAGTCGTTTCGATGCTATGGGCTCGTATTGGTCTACTTCACCTAAATTTTTCTAAGTGTTCTTTATACAAATTATGCAAACAAGCGGATAACTCGGCCACTAGAACTCCGAATCGAGTCCCGCAAGTTATAACATGTTTAAAATATCTAAGAGGTGTTGTGCCTATGGTTTCGCATCGTTTCGACGTCCGGAGCCCATTTTGGTCTACTTTTCCTAAATTATTCATAGTATTCTTTATGCAACTTAGGAAAATGAGCGGATAACTCGGCCATCGCAGCTCTAAAACAAGTCTTGAGAGTTTTACCATGTTCAAAATATCTAAGAGTTGCTTTGTCTATGGTTTTTCATGTCGTTTCGACACCCGGGGGGCCCATTTTGGACACTTCTGCTAAATTTTTCTAAGTGTTCTTTATACAAATTACGCAAACGAATGGAAAACTCGGCCACCGGAACTCCGAATCGAGTCCATTCGTTGTAACGTGTTCAAAATAACTAAGAGGTGCTTCGCCTATGGTTTCACATCGTTTCGATGCCTGGGGCCTATTTTGGTCTACTTTTCCTAAATTTTTCTAAGTGTTGTTTATACAAGTTAGGCAAACGAGCGGATAACTCGGTCACCGAAACTTCGAATCGAGTTCCATAACTTATAACATGTTCAAAATATCTAAGAGGTGCTTCGCCTATAGTTTCATATCGTTTCGATGCTCAGGACCCGTTTTGGCCTAACTTTCGTAAAATTTTCTAAGTGTTATTTATACAAATTAGGCAAACGAGCGGATAACTCGGCCACCGGAACTCTGAATCAAGTCCCATAAGCTGTAATGTGTTCGAAATATGTAAGAGGTGTTTCGCCTGTGGTTTCGCCTCGTTTCCACTCCCGGGGCTCGTTTTGGTCTACTTTTCCCAAATTTTTCTAAGTGTTCTTTATACGAATTAGAATCATAAGCGGATAACTCGGCCACCAGAACTCTGAATCGAGTAAGTAATAACGTGTTCAAAATATCTAAGAGGTGCTTCGCCTGTGGTTTCGCGTCGTTTCGACGCCCGGACCCCATTTTGGTATACACTTCCTAAATTTTTCGTAGTATTCTTTATACAAGCTAAGCAAACGAGCGGATAACTTAGCCACCGCAACTCCGAATCAAGTCCCGTAAGTTATAACGCGATTAAAATATCTAAGGATTGCTTCGCTAATGGTTTCAGGTTGTTTCGAAGCCCGGAGCCCGTTTTGGTCTACTTCTCCTAAATTTTTCTAAGTGTTCTTTATACAAATTAGGCAAACAAGTGGATAACTCGGCCACTGCAACTCTGACTCAAGTCCAATAACTCGTAACGTGTTCAAAAAATATCTAAAAGGTGCTTTGCCTATGGTTTTATCTAAGTTATAACGTGTTTAAAATATCTAACAGGTGCTTTACCTATGTTATCATGTCGTTTCGACACCCGAGGCCCCTTCTCCTAAATTTTTCTAACTATTTTTTATACAAATTAGGCAAACAATAGGATAACTCGGCCACCAGAACTCTGAATTGAGTCCCATAAGTTATAACGTCTTCAAAATATCTAAGAGGTGGTTCGCCTATGATTTCATATTGTTTCGACGCCAGGAGCCCATTTTGTTCTACTTTTCCTAAATTTTTCATAGTATTCTTTATACAAGTTAGGCAAACGAAAAGGATAACTCGGCCACTAACTCTAAATCAAATCTCGTAAGTTATAACATGTTCAAAATATCTAAGGGTTGCTTCGCTAATGGTTTCATATCGTTTCGACGTCCGAGACTTGTTTTTGGTCTACCTTTTCTTTAAACTTTTCTAAGTGTTCTCAATACAAATTAGGCAGACGAGCGGATAACTTAGCCACCGGAACATAGAATCGAGTCCCATAAGTTGTAACGTGTTCAAAATATCTAAGAGGTGTTTCGCCTGTGGTTTCGCATCGTTTCGACTCTCGGGCCCCGTTTTGGTCTACTTTTCCTAAGTTTTTGTTGGTGTTCTTTATACAAATTAGAATAACAAGCTGATAACTCGGCTACCAGAACTCTAAATCGAGTTCCATAAGTAATAACGTGTTCAAAATATCTAAGAGGTGCTTCGTCTATGGTTTTGTGTCGTTTCGAAGACCGGAGCCCGTTTTGGTCTACTTATCCTAAATGTTTTATAGTATTCCTTATACAAGTTAGGTAAACAAGCGAATAACTCGACCAACACAACTCCGAATCGACTCCCATAAGCTGTAACGTGTTCAAAATATCTAAGAGGTGCTTCGCTTGTGGTTTCGCATCATTTTGATTCCTGAGGCCTATTTGGTCTACTTTTCCTAAATTTTTCTAAGTGTTCTTTATACAAATTAGAATAACAAGCGAATAACTCGGCCACCAGAACTCTGAATCGAATCCCGTAAGTAATAACGTGTTCAAAATATATAAGAGGTGCTTCACTTGTGGTTTCGCGTCATTTCGACGACAAGAGCCTATTTTGGTATACTTTTCCTAAATTTTTCATAGTATTCTTTATATAAGTTAGGCAAACGAGCGGATAACTCGGCCACCAGAACTCCGAATCTAGTCCCATATGTTGTAACGTGTTCAAAAACAATTTTTAAAGAGGTGTTTCGCCTATAGTTTCACGTCGTTTCGACGCTCGTGGCCCATTTTGGTCTATCTCTCCTTAATTTTTCTAAGTGTTATTTATTATAATTAAGCAAACGAGCGGCTAACTCGGCCACTAGAATATCGAATCGAGTCTCATAAGTTGTAATGTGTGCAAAATATCTAAAAGGTACTTCGCCTATGTTTCACGTCGTTTCGACGCCTAGGCCCCGTTTTAGTCTAGTTTTCCTAAATTTTTCAAAGTGTTCCATACACAAGTTAGGCAAACGAGCGGATAACGTGGCTACCAGAACTCCGAATCGAGTCTTATAAATTGTAATATGTTCAAAATATGTAAGAGGTGCTTCGCCTATTGTTTCATATCGTTTCAACGCCCGGGACCCGTTTTGGTCTACTTTTCCTAAATTTTTCTAAGTGTTCTTTAAACAAATTAGGGAAACGAGCGGATAACTCGGCCACTGGAACTCTGAATCTAGTCCCGTAAGTTATAATGTGTACAAAATATCTAAGAGGTGCTTCGCCTATGGTTTCTTATCATTCGATGCTTGGAGCCCATTTTGGTCTACTTTTCCTAAATTTTTCATAGTATTCTTTATACAAGTTAGGCAAACGAAAGGATAACTCGGCACCGCAACTTCAAATCAAGTCCCATAACTTGTAACGTGTTCAAAATATCTAAGGATTGCTTCGCCAATGGTTTCAGGTCATTTCGACGCCCGGAGCCCGTTTTGGTCTAGTTCTTCAAAAAATTTCTAAGTGTTCTTTATACAAATTAGGCAAACGAGCGGATAATTCGGCCACCGAAACTCCGCATCGAGTCCCATTAGTTGTCTCGTGTTCAAAATATCTAAGAGGTGCTTCGCCTATGGTTTCACATCGTTTCGATGCCCGGGGCCCCTTTTTGGTCTACTTTTTCTAAATTTTTCTAAGTGTTCTTTTAACAAGTTAGGCAAACGTGCGGATAACTCGGCCACTAAAACTCCGAATCGAGTTCCATATGGAATAACATGTTCAAAATATCTAAGAGGTGCTTCGGCCTGTGGTTTCGTATCGTTTCGACGCCCGGAGCCCGTTTTGGTCTACTTTGCCTACTTTTCCTAAATTTTTCATAGGATTCTTTATACAAGTTAGGCAAACGAGCGGAAAACTCGGCCACCGCAACTTAGAATCGAGTCTCATAATCTGTAACGTGTTCAAAATATCTAAGAGGTGCTTCGCCTGTGGTTTCGCCTCATTTTGACTCCTGGGGCCCGTTTTAGTCTACTTTTCCTAAATTTTTCTAAGTATTCTTTATACAAATTAGAATAACAAGAGGATAACTCGACCACCAGAACTCTAAATCGAGTCCCGTAAGTAATAACGTGTTCAAATTATCTCAGAGGTGCTTTGCTTGTGGTTTCGTGTCGTTTCGACGCCCGGAGCCCATTTTGGACTATTTTTCCTAAATTTTTCGCAGTATCCTTTATATATGTTAGGAAAACGAGCGGACAACTCAGCCACCGAAACTCCGAATCGAGTCCCATAAAATCTAACGTGTTCAAAATATTTAAGAGGTGTTTTGCCTATGGTTTCATGTCGTTTCGACG
This sequence comes from Aralia elata, assembly GCA_034770075.1. Lineage (NCBI taxonomy): Eukaryota > Viridiplantae > Streptophyta > Magnoliopsida > Apiales > Araliaceae > Aralia > Aralia elata. The sequence goes on from JAVJAP010000126.1 coordinate 228,810, forward strand.
CCTGTGGCCTATTTTGGTCTACTTCTCCAAAAAAATTTGAAGTGTTCTTTATACTAATTAGGCAAACGAGCAGATAACTCGGCCACCGAAACTCCGAATCGAGTCCAATAAGTTGTAATGTGTGCAAAATATCTAACAGGTCCTTCGCCTATCTTTCGCGTCATTTCGACGCCTAGGGCCCGGTTTGGTCAACTTTTCCTAAATTTTTCTAAAGTGTTTCTTTTAAAACAAATTAGGGAACAAATTCGAGTGGATAACTCGGGCATCGGAACTCTGAATCGAAGTCCCATAAGTTGTAACGTGTTCAAAAAATCTAAGAGGAGCTTTGCCTACGGTTTTCATGTCGTTTCGACGCCTGGAGACCGTTTTTGGTCTACCTCTCCTTAATTTTTCACCGTGTTCTTTATACAATGTTAGGCAAATGAGCGGATAACTCTTGCCACCATAACTGAATCGAGCCTCATAAGTTGTAATGTGTTCAAAATATCTAAGAGGTGCTTCGCCTATCATTTCATATCGTTTCGACGCACGAGACCCGTTTTTGTCTACTTTTCCTAAATTTTTCTAAGTAATCTTTGTACAAATTAGGCCAACGAGTGGATAACTCGACCACCGCAACTCTGAATTGAGTCCCATAAGCTGTAACGTGTTCAAAATATCTAAGAGGTTCTTCAGCTGTGGTTTCGCATCATTTCGACACTCGGGGCCCACTTTGGTCTACTTTTCCTAAATTTTTCTAACTGTTCTTTATATAAATTAGAATAACAAGCGGATAACTTAGTCACCAGAACTCTGATTTGAGTCCCGTAAGTAATAATGTATTTAAAATATCTAAAAGGTGCTTTGCCTGTAGATTCGCGTCGTTTCGACGCCCGGAGCCCATTTTGGTCTACTTTTCCTAAATTTTTCTTAGTATTCTTTATACAAGCTAGGCAAATGAGCAGATAACTAAGCCACCACAACTCCGAATCAAGCCTCGTAAGTTGTAACATGTTCAAAATATGTAAATGATGCTTCACCTATGGTTTCATGTCGTTTCAAAACTCGGGGCTCGTTTTGGTATACTTCTCCTAAATTTTTCTTAGTGCTCTTTATACAAATTAGGCAATACGAGCATATAACTCGGCCACCGAAACTCCGAATCGAGTTTCATAAGTTGTAATGTATTCAAAATATCTAAGAGGTGCTTTGGCATATGGTTTCATGTCGTTTTTCGACGCCTGGATATCATTTTGGTCTACCTCTCCTTAATTTTTCTACGTGTTCTTTATACAAGTTAGGCAAATGAGCGGATAACTCTGCCACCATAACTCTAAATATCGAGACTCATAAAGTTGTAATGTGTTCAAAATATCTAAGAGGTGCTTCGCCTATCGTTTTCATATCGTTTTTCGACGCACGAGACCCGTTTTTGTCTACTTTTCCTAAATTTTTCTAAGTAATCTTTATACAAATTAGGCCAATCGAGTGGGATAACTCGGCCACCGCAACTCCGAATCGAGTCCCATAAGCATAAGCTGTAACGTGTTCAAAATATCTAAGAGGTGTTTCGCCTGTGGTTTCGCATCATTTCGACTCTCGGGGCCCGTTTCGTTTTTGGTCTACTTTTCCTAAATTTTTCTAATTGTTCTTTATACAAATTAGAATAACAAGCGGATAACTAAGTCACCAGAACTCTGAATCGAGTCCCGTAGGTAATGACGTGTTTAAAATATCTAAAAGGTGCTTTACCTGTAGATTCGCGTCGTTTCGATGCCTAGAGCCCATTTTGGTCTACTTTTCCTAAATTTTTCTTAATATTCTTTATACAAGCTAGGCAAACGAGCAGATAACTAAGCCACCACAACTCCGAATCAAGTCTCGTAAGTTGTAACATGTTCAAATATCTAAGAGATGCTTCACCTATGGTTTCATGACGTTTCAAAACCCGGGGATCGTTTTGGTCTACTTCTCCTAAATTTTTCTTAGTGTTCTTTATACAAATTAGGCAAACGAGCATATAACTCGGCCACCAAAACTCCGAATCGAGTTCCATAAGTTGTAATGTATTCAAAATATCTAAGAGGTGCTTTGCATATGGGTTTCATTTCGTTTCGACGACCGGGGGCCCGTTTTGGTCTACTTCGCCTAAATTTTTCTAAGTGTTCTTTATACAAATTAGGCAAATGAGCAGATAACTAGGGCACCGGCACTCCAAATCAAGTTCCATAAGTTGTAACGTGTTCAAAAAATCTAAGAGATACTTCGCCTATGGTTTCATCTAGTTTTGACGCCCGGGGCCCGTTTTGGTCTACTTCTCCTAAAGTTTTCTAAATGTTTTTTTATACAAATTAGGCAAACGAGCAGATAACTCGGCCATCGGAACTCCGAATCGAGTCCTATAAGTTATACACATGATCAAAATATCTAAGAGGTGTTTCACCAATGGTTTCAGGTTATTTCAACGCCCGTGGCCCGTTTTGGTTTACTTCTCCTAAATCTTTCTAAGTGTTCTTTATACAAGTTAGGCAAACGAGCAGATAACTCAGCCACTGGAACTCCGAATTGAGTCCCATAAGTTCTAATGCGTGAAAAATATCTAAAAGGTGCTTCGCCTATGGTATCGCATAGTTTCGACGCCCAGGGCCCGTTTTGGTCTAGTTATTCCTAAATTTTTCAAAGTGTTCTATATACAAGTTAGACAAATGGGTCGATAACTCGGCTACCAAAACTCCGAATCAAGTCTCATAAGTTTTAATGTGTTCAATATATCTAAGAGGTGCTTCGCCAATAGTTTCATATCGTTTCGATGCCCAGGACCCGTTTTGGTTTACTTTTCCTAAATTTTTGTAAGTGTTCTTTATACAAATTAGTCAAACGAGCGGATAAGTCGACATCGAAACTCCGAATCAAGTCACATAAGTTGTAACATGTTCAAAATATCTAAAAGGTGCATCACCTATGGTTTCGCATCGTTTTGATGCCCGAGAATCGTTTTGGTCTATTTTTCCTAAATTTGTGTAAGTGTTCTTTATACAAATTAGGAAACCAAGCGGATAACTCGGCCACCAAAACTCTGAATCGAGTCCCGTAAGTAATAACGTGTTCAAAATATTTAAGAGGTGCTTCGTCTGTGGTTTCGTTTCGTTTCTACGCCCGGAACCCATTTTGGTCTACTTTTCTTAAATTTTTCATGGTATTCTTTATACAAGTTAGGAAAACAAGCGGATAACTCGGCCACCGCAACGTGTTCAAAATATCCAAGATGTGTTTCGCCTATGGTTTCATGTTGTTTCGATGCCCGAGGCCCGTTTTGGTCTACTTTTTCAAAATTTTTCTAAGTGTTCTTTATATATTGTAGGCAAATGAGCGTATAACTCGCCACTAGAATTCTGAATCGAGTCTCATAAGTTATATCATGTTCAAAACATCTAAGAGGTGCTTTGCCTATACTTTTCATATCGTTTCGACGCCCGGGTCCCATTTTGGTCTACTTTTCTTAAATTTTTCTTAGTGTTCTTTATACAAATTAGGCAAACGAGCAAATAACTCGGCCACTGAAACTCCGAATCGAGTCCCATAAGTTGTAACGTGTTCAAAATATCTAAGAGGTGTTTTGCCTGCGGTTTCGCATCGTTTCGACTCTCGGGGCCAGTTTTGGTCTACTTTTCCCAAATTTTTTTAATTATTCTTTATACAAATTAGAATAACAAGCGGATTACTTGGCCATCAGAACTCTGAATCGAGTCCCGTAACTAATAACGTGTTCAAAATATCTAAGAGGTGATTCGCTTCTGGTTTCGCGTCGTTTCGACGCCCGGAGCCCATCTTGGTCTGCTTTTCCTAAATTTTTCATAGTGTTGTTTATATAAGTTAGGAAAAAAAGTGGATAACTCGGCCAGCGCAATGTGTTCAAAATATCTAAGAGGTGTTTCGCCTATGGTTTCATATCGTTTCGATGCCCGAGTCCCGTTTTGGTCTACTTTTTCTAAATTTTTCTAACTATTCTTTATACAAATTAGGCAACTGAGCGTATAACTCGGCCACCAGAAGAGTCCCATAAGTTATAACATGTTCAAAATATCTAAGAGGTGCTTTGCCTACAGTTTCATATTGTTTCAGTGCCCGGGACCCATTTTGGTCTAATTGTCATAAATTTTTCTAAGTGTTCTTTATACAAATTAGGCAAACGAGCAGATAACTCAGCCACCGGAACTCCGAATCGAGTCCCATAAGTTATAACGTGTTCAAAATATCTAAGAGGTGTTTTGCCTGAGTTTTCGCATCGTTTCGACACCCGGGGCCAGTTTTGGTCTACTTTTCCCAATTTTATTTAATTATTCTTTATATAAATTAGAATAACAAGCAGATACCTCGTCCATCGGAACTCTGAATCGAGTCCCGTAACTAAAAACGTGTTCAAAATATATTAGAGGTGATTCGCCTGTGGTTTCGCGTCGTTTCGACGCCCGTATCCCATTTTGGTCTACTTTTCCTAAATTTTTCATAGTATTCTTTATACAAGTTAGGCAAATGAGCGGATAAGTCGGCCACCGCAACTCCGAATCAAGTCCCATAACTTGTAACGTGTTCAAAAAATCTAAGAGGTGATGCGCCTATGGTATCATGTCGTTTCGACACCCGAGGCCCGTTTTTGTCTATTTCTCCTAAATTTTTCTAAGTGTTCTTCATACAAATTAGGCAAACGAGCGAAGAACTCGACCACCGCAACTCCCAATCAAGTTCCATAAGTTGTAACATGTTCAAAATCTCTAAGAGGTGTTGCGCCTATGGTATCATGTCGTTTCTAAGTGTTCTTTATACAAATTAGGCAAACAAGTGCATAACTCAGCCACTAGAACTTCGAATCGAGTCCCGTAAGTTATAGCGTGTTCAAAATATCTAAGAGGTGGTTTGCCTATGGTTTCATATTGTTTCGACGCCCAGAGCCCATTTTGGTCTACTTTTCCTAAATTTTTTATAATATTCTTCATACAAGTTAGGAAAACGCGCGGATAACTCAGCCATCGCAGCTCTGAATCAAGTCCTAAAAGTTGTAACGTGTTCAAAATATCTAAAATGTGCTTTGCCTGTGGTTTCATGTCGTTTCGATGCCCTGGGCTCGTTTTGGCCTACTTCTCGTAAATTTTTCTAAGTGTTCTTTATACAAATTAGGCAAATGAACGAATAACTTGGCCTCCAGAACTCCAAATCGAGTCCCATAAGTTGTAACGTGTTCATAAAATCTAAAAGGTGCTTTGCCAGTGGTTTCAGGTCGTTTCGACGCCCGGGGCCCGTTTTAGTCTACTTCTCCTAAATGTTTTTAAGTGTTCTTCATACAAATTAGGAAAACGAGTGGATAACTCAGCCATCGGAACTTCGAATTGAGTCTCATTAGTTGTAATGTGTGCAAAATATCTAAAAGGAGCTTCGCATAGGGTTTCGCATCGTTTCGATGCCCAGGGCCCGTTTTGGTTTTCTTTTCCTATATTTTTCATAATATTCTTTATACAAGTTAGGCAAGCGAGTGGATAATTTGGCCACCCTAACTCCGAATCAAGTCCCGTAAGTTGTAAAGTGTTCATAATATCTAAGAGGTGATTTGCCTAAGGTTTCATGTCGTTTCGACGCTCAGGACTCGTTTTGGTCTACTTTTCCTAAATTTTTATAAGTGTTCTTTATACAAATTAGGCAAACAAGCAGATAACTCAGCCACCAGAATTTTGAATCGAGTCCCATAAGTTATAACTTATTCAAAATATCTAAGAGGTACTTCACCTATGGTTTCATGTCGTTTCAACGCCCGGGGCCCGTTTTGGTCTACTTCTCATAAATTTTTCTAAGTCCTCTTTATACAAATGAGCGCATAAATCAGCCACCAAAACTCCGAATCGAGTCCCATAAGTTGTATAACGTGCTCAACATTTTCTGAAAGGTGCTTTGCCTAAGGTTTAATGTCGTTTCGACGCCTGGGAACCGTTTTGGTCTACTTCTCTTAAAATTTTCCAAGTGTTCTTTTTACAAATTAGGCAAATGAGCGGATAACTCCGCCACCGAAACTCCGAATCGGGTCCCATAAGTTGTAACGTATTCAAAATATCTAAGACACCGAGGGTTTCATGTCGTTTCGACCCCCGGGGCCTGTTTTGGTCTAGTTTTCCCAAATTTTCTAATTGTTCTTTATACAAATTAGGTAAACGAGCAGATAACTAGGCCACCGGAACTCCAAATCGAGTTCCATTAGTTGTAACATGTTCAAAATATCTAAGAGGTGATTTGCCTATGGTTTTATTTCGTTTCGATGCCCGGGGCCCGTTTTGACCTACTTCTATTAAAATTTTCAAAGTGTTCTTTAAACAAATTAGGCAAACGAGCGGATAACTCAACCACCGAAACTCCGAATCGAGTCCCATAAGTTGTAACAAGTTTAAAATATCTAAGAGGTGTTTCGCCTGTAGTTTCGCATCGTTTAGACGCCCGGGACCCGTTTTGGTCTACTTTTCCTAAATTTTTCTAAGTGTTCTTTATTCAAGTTACGTAAACGAGAGGTTAACTCGGCCACCGGAAATCTGAATTGAGTCTCGTAAGTTGTAAGGTGTTTAGAATATCTAACAGGTGTTTTGCCTATGGTTTCGCATCGTTTTGACGCCCGGAGCCCATTTTGGTCTACTTTTCCTAAATTTTTCATATTATTCTTTATACAAGTTTGGCAAATGAGCGGATAACTCGGCCATCGCAACTTCGAATAAAGTCACGTAAGTTGTAACGTGTTTAAAATATCTAAGAGGTGTTTTTCTATGGTTTCATGTCGTTTCGGGGCCCATTTTGGTCTTCCTCTTTAAAAAATTTCTAAGTGCTCTTTATACAAATTAGGCATACGAGCAGACAACTCGGCACTGGAACTCTGAATTGAGTCCCAAAAGTTATAACATGTTCAAAATATCTAAGAGGTGCTTTGCCTATGGTTTCGCATCGTTTCGACGCCCGGGGGGGCCAATTTTGGTCTACTTTTCCGAAATTTTTCATAGTACTCTTTATACAAATTAGGAAAAAAACAGCGGATAAACTCAACCACCGCAGCTCCAAATTCGAGTTCTGAAAGTTGTAACATGTTCAAAATATCTAAGAGGTGCGTTGTGTTGGTCGATTTTGCAACCAAAAAATACGCGCAAGTATACGCGGTCAACAAGTAATAAAGAGTAAGTAAAGTATCAATCCCATGAGGAATTGTTTCTAATGTTTACCAAGTATTAACCTTTTATCATTTCAATCTTATTTAAATAAATGACAATTGTTTTTGTTGTTTTGCATTAATAACGATAACAAATAATCTAAGAACTATAGAAAGCTTTCAGCATAAATCATGCTAGACATTCAATTCGCAATTTATTACGTTAGAATGTTGGTCGAGAACACGAATGTAAAATATGGCCACCTCTCGATGCACCATATTCGTATCACGCTAAATAAACAATTGATAGAATGAATGCGAGCACCTTAGATGATTAACGCACTATATCTCTATGTGAATTATTATTAAAAGGGTTGAAGCATAAGTTCTCAATTGGCCACATATGGTGCTTTGGTATATCTCTATCCTAGGCACGAAACTTTAATTCCATCACATGCAGAATTCATGAACACATGCTAGCATAATCAGATCTCAATATATATTTCCTTTCTTAATTCCATGTAGATTATCACATTAATTGATGATCAAGGTAATTAATACATGAAGCGCAAATTATGATATCCAATTCTAAAATGATAACTAACATCAAAGAGAGATAATTCAATTCAAACTAGGTGTTGGGTTCCATTCAAATCTTAGAATAAAAATCTAGTTCATGGTAGCTACAAATAACATCATATTCAATTTATACATCATGTTGGATTACAAATTATAAGGGAAATTAGAGATAAAACCAATTTTTGATGGATATTCAGATGTTGCTTGTTGGGTTGATGATGATCTCTAGCTTTTCCTCCTTGATTTTGCAATCCTTGATGCTTTAGCTCCTTGACCTTTGCTTGATATAGCTTGATTTGTAGCACTTTGGCCCTCCTTGGTGATGAATTTGGTAGCTCCCCCCCTCTCTTGAATCTGATTTTTGGGGTCTAGATCTCCTAAAAATGGAGGCTACATATTGTATTTATAGTTCCTTAAGCAAAAACCTAGCTTAGCCCACGAATTTAGACCAAAAATTAGCTGAAATCGCAAAATCTGGCGAATCGGGCGCAGCTGCGCGCAAGGATGCGCTGAATAGTGAACTCCCTGGATGCCGGGCACAGCTGCACTGACTTTGGCCTGCGTCCGGGCACATCTGCACTGCCCAAATATGCTGATTCTGCAGATTGGGCGCAGCTGCGGCGAAATTGTACTAGGAATGGGCGCAGCTGCGCCGGGCAGTACTTCTACTGCATTTTCCAACTTTGACGTCTGTTGGGAAAATGGCCATAACGTCTTCATCCGAACTCAGATTAAGGCGATTAAGGAGGCTATGGAAATATAAGAAGTAGCTCTACAACTTCTATAACTAGAGTTTGACGAGATACAGGCCGGAGCAAGGCTCAAATTGAGCCCAAAGCAACTGCTGCGTAAAATGCATGCAAAATCAGACGGTAAAATGACCATAACTCTCTCATATAAACTTCAAATTGGATGATTCCAGATGTTCCGGAAAGGTAAGATCAAAATCTACAACTTTTGTTCTTTGAGTTTTTAGAGATTCAGAATAGAACATGGGTAAAATTGAGAAACAAGCAGCTGAAATGCCAAATTCACGCCTAAAACGCATTGATCCCAAGGGCTTTTATTTCAATACCTACAAAACAACGTAAAAACACATAAAAGCACACAAATACATATAAAAGTAATACAAAACTACATTACACAACAATAAGATGAAAACACATAAAACCAAACGAAATAGCTAAAGACTTACAAATTATTAAAGCTAAAAGTACCCAATTTGTGTATATAAAATACACTCATCAAATACCCCCAAACTTAAATCTTTGCTTGTCCTCAAGCAAAACACACAAACTATAAAAATTAAACATTTCTAAATAAAAACTATCTTGAGCAATGAGTTAATAAGCTAACCAATGGCCCCAAAGCATAAACACATGAAAACTCAAGGAAACTTTCAAAACGTTGCAAGTCTAGATTTACAATTAGCTAGTCATAGCTTGCTTTAGGTCCCTTTCGTGTGTGTGTGAGTACCCAATGACACTAAACCAATCAAGCTCGGATGAAGCTATGCAACCACATTACCTTATGAAATAATCAAAATAAACCACAAAAACTACATGTTTAACACATCACTCACTACAAAGGTATACAAATCACAATTTTCAAAAAAATGAAATCAAAGGACTCAAGGTAAGTGCATTTTATGCTCCATCTTATCCTAAGTCCACTCTTGTGGGTGAGTGCATTTTACGCTTCATCTCAACCCAACACAAGATTTGATAAACATAAATGTCCTACTTTTATCAAAATTATAAGAGAGTGCGTTTTACGCTCTATCTTCTCCTACGCATCGTGTCCATGGTGAGTGCGTTTTTACGCTCCATCTCAACTCACCACATGACCAACAATTCAAACACAACAAATTTGGACACCTTGCTTCGAGTGATGTTTAAACGAGTTCTAGAGTTTATAGATATTTCCCACAAGCATTCGGTTATAAAAGCCTTCTCTAAGCATACAACTAGCTCAATACTCATGGGTAGGTGCAAAAAGAGTGAAAGGACGCATATAAGCAAAACAATAACCAACAATAACGATTAAGCACAAAGACTAAGTAACATTTATCCATTTTCCATTAGTTAGAATCAATTCAAACAAGCCATTATCATAGACCATGGATTATGGTTCAAATCAAATTAAAACAATGCTCAAGGGACATATCCTAAAAATAAATGAATTTTTTTTGAATAAAAATACATAACTTAAATTACATAAAAACTAAATTAAAAACACACAAATACAAAGTACTACCCCCAAACTTAAACTTGACATTGTCCTCAATGTCTGATATAGAAAAAATTAAAATAGAAGACTTCCCTGAAGCTGTGTCAAGCGCCATTGATATCATCTTTCAATACCCCTAAGATGGGAGCGTACCTGAAAGCAAATGACTAAAGAAATTAAAATGCAATTAAACCACTAAAATGCAATCAAACAAAAAAAAATTAAAAACAAAATAGTAAACTTAGGTTGCCTCCCAAGAAGCGCTAGGTTTAAAGTCGTTAGCCCGACTCCTCCATTTCATTTCAATCCGGCTCAATCGCAAAATTGACCATTGCATGCCGCCTCGCTGTTCTTTCTTTGATTTGCACGGCATGCATGCCTAGTTGGTGACCCCCAAACTTAATTTCAATTAATGGCACAAAGAAGCTTTCCCCGCCCGCTTCATCCATTGGTAGTGATGTAACATTAGAGGGTTTCACTTTAGTAGGAGTCATTGTATCAAAATCACCTAGTTTGATCTTTTTAGATAAGTGCCCAATTGCGAACGTTGACAAACTAGGTGCTTCTTCTTCCGTTGTGTCTATGATAAGATTGGGGCATTGGGGCTTGACAAGCACAACGGGCTCTTCTTCTTTCTTCTTTTCCCTGGCCCACCATTGTTCCAAGTTTATGTTAGCTCTCATGTCAAAAGGAGCTTTATCGACGACATGACTACCAATTGGGCATGGTTTTGCAAAACTGACTGGATTCTTGAATTCTGCTGATGAAGGCACTTGGGGCACTAATACAATCGACTCATCTTCGTTAGCACTTACAGATAGATCCTCGGTGGCCTCATTTTCCATAGCCCCACTTATCTCCGCTTTGTCGACATCTTGTGGCGCATCCAGTTGTATATTTGGATCGGGCTCACCATCAGTCTCAAAATCCATGTATTGCGGACTATTGGATGAGGTATTGATGATTAGTTCCATCAGATTTTTAATTTTTTTGGATAATGCTTCCTTCCTCATATTAAAATCTTCGTGGAGTTCAAAACCTTATCCATGCCAATATCCAACCTCCTCGAAAGTGTCTCAATTTGTGCTGACATAGCAGGTGGGCATGAGAATTCCGGTGTGTACGTTGGATTTGGAGCATAGTATTGATCTTCATTGTTATAGCTCCATGAAAAATTCGGGTGATACCCCCAAGCTTGGTGATAATCGGTATAAGCATAGTTGTTGGGGAAATCACCACCGTAATGTACCGGTTCAAAATTGATAGTGCATTGATGACTCGGATGATTGTCAGCACAATAACTATAAGTAATTAATCTACTTTGAGTGCTTTTTGCTTCAAAAGCATCCATCTTCCTTTCAAGTATCTTAATTTGTGCTGAAATTGAAGAAAATACATTGAGTCCATCAATTCCCGTCTCCTTTGGTTGAGTCATATTTGTGTACGACCATTGATCATTATAGCCAACCATGGTGTGCCTCGCAAAGAAGAAAGCATAAAAACAGAAAAATGTTAAACTAAAGCAAAAACAAATTTATATACAAGTTTAAATTAAGACCAATTTGATTATAATTAATATCGAAAAAAAAACTAAAAAAACAATTCCCCGGCAACGGCGCTAAAAACTTATTGGTCGATTTCGCAACCGAAAAATACGCGCAAGTATACGCGGTCAACCAGTAATAAAGAGTAAGTAAAGTATCGATCCCACGAGGAATTGTTTCTAATGTTTACCAAGTATTAACCTTTTATCATTTCAATCTTATTTAAACAAATGACAATTATTTTTGTTGTTTTGCATTAATAACGATAACAAATAATCTAAGAACTATAGAAAGCTTTCAGCATAAATTATGCTAGACATTCAATTCGCAATTTATTACGTTAGAATGTTGGTCGAGAACACGAATGTAAAATATGGCCACCTCTCGATGCACCATATTCGTATCACACTAAATCCACAATTGATAGAATGAATGCGAACACCCTAGATGACTAACGGACTATATCTCTATGTGAATTACAATCAAAAGGGTTGAAGCATAAGTTCTCAATTGGCCACATATGGTGCTTCGGTATATCTCTATCCTAGGCACGAAACTTAAATTCCATCACATGCAGAATTCATGAACCACATGCTAGCATAATCAGATCTCAATCTATATTTCCTTTCTCAATTCCATATAGATTATCCACATTAATTGATGATCAAGGTAATTAATACATGAAGCGCAAAATTTATGATATCCCAATTCTAAAATGATAACTAACATCAAAAGAGAGATAATTCAATTCAAACTAGGTGTTGGGTTCCATTCAAATCTTAGAATAAAAATCTAGTTCATGGTAGCTACAAATAACATCATATTCAATTTATACATCATGTTGGATTACAAATTATATAGGGAAATTATTAGAGATTAAAACCAATTTTTGATGGATATTCAGATGTTGCTTGTTGGGTTGATGATGATCTCTAGCTTTTCCTCCTTGATTTTGCAATCCTTGATGCTTTAGCCTCCCTTGGACCTTTGCTTGATATAGCTTGATTTGTAGCACTTTGGCCCTCCTTGGTGATGAATTTGGTAACTCCCCCCTCTCTTGAATCTGATTTCTGGGGTCTAGATCCCCTAAAAATGGAGGCTACATATTGTATTTATAGTTCCTTAAGCAAAAATCTAGCTTAGCCCACGAATTTAGACCAAAAATTAGCTGAAATCGCGAAATCTGGCTAATCGGGCGAAGCTGCGCGCAAGGATGCGCTGAATAGTGAACTCCCTGGATGCCGGGTGCAGTTGCGCTGACTTTGGCTTGCGACCGGGCGTAGCTGCGCTGCCCAAATCTGCTGATTCTGCAGATTAGGCGTAGCTGCACCGAAATTGTACTAGGAATGGGCGCAGCTGCGCCGGGCAGTACTTCTACTGCATTTTCTAGCTTTGACGTCTGTTGGGAAAATAGTCATAATGTCTTCGTCTGAACTCGGATTAAGGCGATTAAGGAGGCTATGGAAAGCTAAGAAGTAGCTCTACAACTTCTATAACTGGCGTTTGACGAGATACAGGCCAGAGTAAGTCTCAAATTGAGCCCGAAGCAACTGCTGCGTAAAATGCATGCAAAATCCGACGGTAAAATGACCATAACTCTCTCATACGAACTTCAAATTGGATGATTCCGGATGTTATGGAAAGCTAAGATCAAAATCTACAACTTTCGTGCTTTGCGTTTTGAGAGATTCGGATTGGAACATGGGTGAAATTGAGAAACAAGCAGCTGAAATGCCAAATTCACGCCGAAAACGCATTGATCACAAGGGCTTTTATTTCAATACCTACAAAACAACGTAAAAACACACAAAAGCACACAAATACATATAAAAGTAATAAAAAACTACATTACACAACAATAAGATGAAAACACATAAAACTAAACGAAATAGCTAAAGACTTGCAAATTATTAAGGCTAAAAGTATCCAATTTGTGTATATAAAACACACTCATCACGTTGCCTCTGGTTTCATGTCGTTTCGATGCCCTGGGCTCGTATTGGTCTACTTCTCCTAAATTTTTCTAAGTGTTCTTCATACAAATTACGCAAACAAGCGGATAACTCGACCACTAAAACTCCGAATCGTGTCCCGTAAGTTATAGCATGCTTAAAATATCTAAGAGGTGTATTGCATATGGTTTCGCATCGTTTCGACGTCCGGAGCCCATTTTGGTCTACTTTTCCTAAATTGTTCATAGTATTCTTTATACAAACTAGGAAAACGAGCGGATAACTCGGCCACCGCAGCTCCAAATCGAGCCCTAAAAGTTGTAACGTGTTTAAAATATCTAAGAGGTGCTTTGTCTATGGTTTCATGTCGTTTCGATGCCCTTGGCTCGTTTTGGTCTACTTGTCATAAATTTTTCTAACTGTTCTTCATACAAATTAGGAAAAAGAGCGGATAACTCAGCCATCGGAACTCCGAATCGAGTTCCATTAGTTGTAATGTGTGCAAAATATCTAAAACGAGCTTCACATATGGTTTCGCGTCGATTAGACGCCCAGGGCCCGTTTTGGTCTACTTTTCCTAAATTTTTCATAGTATTGTTTATACAAGTTAGGCAAATGAGCGGATAACTCGGCCACCGCAACTCCGAATCAAGTCCCGTAAGTTGTAACGTGTTCATAATATCTAAGAGGTACTTTTCCTATAGTTTCATGTCGTTTCGACGCCCAGGCCCGTTTTGGTCAACTTTTCCTAAATTTTTTAAATGTACTTCATACAAATTAGATAAACAAATAGATAACCTGACAACAGAATTCTGGAATCGAGGTCCCGTCCGTTAAGTTATAACATATTCAAAAACAACTAAGAGTTGTTTCGTCTCTTGTTTCGCGTCGTTTCGACGCCTAGATCCCATTTTGGTTTACTTTTCCTAAATTTTTGATAGTATTCTTTATACAAGTTAGGCAAACGAGCGGATAACTCGGCCACCACAACTCCGACTCAAGTCTTAAAAGTTGTAACGTATTCAGAATATCGAAGAGGTGTTTCATCTATGGTTTCATGTCGTTTCGACGCTCGGGGCCCGTTTTGGTCTACTTCTCCTAAAATTTTCTAAGTCTTCTTTATACAAATTAGGCAAATGAGCGGATAAATCGGCCACCAGAACTTCAAATCGAGTCACATAAGTTGTATAACATGTTCAATAAAAGGAGCTTCGCCTAGGGTTTAATGTCGTTTCGACGCATGGGCCCGTTTTGGTCTACTTCTCTTAAAAAATTTTAAGTGTTCTTTTTACAAATTAGGCAAACGAGCAGATAACTCCGCCACTGAAACTCAGAATCGGGTCCCATAAGTTATAACTTGTTCAAAATATCTAAGAAGTGTTTCACCGAGGGTTTCATGTCGTTTCGACGCCCGGGGCCTGTTTTGGTTTACTTTTCCTAAATTTTTCTAGTTGTTCTTTATACAAATTAGGTAAACGTGCGGATAACTCGGCCATTGGAACTCTGAATCGAGTCCCATTAGTTGTAACATGTTCAAAATATCTAAGGGGTGCTTCGCCTATGGTTTTATATCGTTTCGACGTATGGGGCCCGTTTTGGTCTACTTCTCCTAAATTTTTCAAAGTGTTCTTTAAATAAATTAGGCAAACAAGCAGATAACTCGACCACCGAAACTCCAAATCGAGTCCCATAAGTTATATCATGTTTAAAATATCTAAGAGGTGCTTTGCCTGTGGTTTCGCATCGTTTCGATGCCCGGGTCCAGTTTTGGTCTACTTTTCATAAATTTTTCTAACTGTTCTTTATACAAGTTACG
This sequence comes from Aralia elata, assembly GCA_034770075.1. Lineage (NCBI taxonomy): Eukaryota > Viridiplantae > Streptophyta > Magnoliopsida > Apiales > Araliaceae > Aralia > Aralia elata. The sequence goes on from JAVJAP010000126.1 coordinate 244,080, forward strand.
CAAACGAGAGGTTAACTCGGCCATCGGAACTTTGAATCGAGTCCCATAAGTTGTAACATGTTTAGAATATCTAAGAAGTGTTTTGCCTATGGTTTCACATCATTTCGTCGCCCGGAGCCCTTTTTGGTCTACATTTCCTAAAATTTTCATATTATTCTTTATACAAGTTTAGCAAACGAGCGGATAACTCGGCCATCGTAACTCTGAATAAAGTCACATATGTTGTAACGTGTTTAAAATATTTAAGAGGTGTTTTCCTATGGATTCATGTCGTTTCGACGCCCGGAGCTCATTTTGCTCTACTTTTAAAAAAAAAATTCTAAGTGCTCTTTATACAAATTAGGCAAACGAGTAGATAACTCTACTACCAAAACAACGAATCATGTCCCATAAGTTGTAACGTGTTCAAAATATCTAAGAAGTGCTTCGCCTGTGGTTTCACATCGTTTTGACGCCCAGGGCCCATTTTGGTCTACTTCTCCTAAATGTTTTTTAACCGTTCTTTATACAAATTAGGCAAACAAGCGGATAACTTGGCCACTAGAACTCCGAATCGAGTCCCATAAGTTATAGCGTGTTCAAAATATCTAAGAGGTATTTTGCCTATGGTTACGCATCGTTTAGACGCCCGGAGCCTATTTTGGTCTACTTTTCTTAAATGTTTCATAATATTCTTTATACAAATTAGGAAAATGAGCGGATAACTCGGCCACCACAACTTTGAATCAAGTCCTGAAAGTTGTAACGTGTTTAAAATAACAAAAAGGTGCTTTGCCTATGGTTTCATGTCGTTTCGATGCCCTGGGCTCGTTTTAGTCTACTTCTCCTAAATTTTTCTAATTGTTCACTATACAAATTAGGCAAACGAACGGATAACTTGGATATCGGAACTCCAAATCGAGTCCCATAAGTTGTAACGTGTTCAAAAAATCTAAAAGGTGTTTTGCCCATGGTTTCATATCGTTTCGATTCCCGGGGCCAGTTTTAGTCTACTTCTCCTAAATTTTTCTAAGTGTTCTGCATACAAATTAGGAAAACGAGAGGATAACTCAACCATCAGAACTCCGAATCGAGTCCCATTAGTTGTAATGTGTGCAAAATATCTAAAAGGAGCTTCGCCTATGGTTTCGCGTCGTTTTGACGCCAAGGGCTAGCTTTGGTCTACTTTTCCTAAATTTTTCATAGTATTCATTATAAAGTTAGGCAAACAAGCGGATAACTCGGCCACCGCAACTCCGAATCAAGTCCTGTATGTTGTAAAGTGTTTATAATATCTAAGAGGTGTTTTGCCTATTGTTTCATGCCGATTCGACGCCCAGGGCCCGTTTTGATCTACTTTTCCTCTATTTTTCTAAGTGTTCTCCATACAAATTATGCAAACAAATAGATAACTCGACCACCAGAATTTTTGAATCTAGTCCCTGTAAGTTATAAACATATTCAAAATATCTAAGAGCTATTTCGCCTATGGTTTCGCGTCATTTTGACGCCTTGATCCCATTTTGGTTTACTTTTCCTAAATTTTTGATAGTATTCTTCATACAAGTTAGGCAAACAAGTGGATAACTCGGCCACCGCAACTCTGACTCAAGTCCTATAAGTTGTAACATGTTCAAAATATCTAAGAGGTGCTTCACCTATGGTTTCATGTCGATTCAACGCCCGGGGCCCGTTTTGGTCTACTTTTCCTAATTTTTTTTAAGTCTTCTTTATACAAATTAGGCAAATGAGCAGATAAATTAGCCACCAGAACTCTGAATCGAGTCCTATAAGTTGTATAAAAATTCAAAATTTCTAAGAGGTGCTTCGCCTAGGGTTTAATGTCGTTTCGATGCTTGGGGCCCGTTTTTGTCTACTTCTCTTAAAATTTTCGAAGTGTTCTTTTTACAAATTAGGCAAACGAGCGGATAACTCCGCCACCGAAACTCCGACACGGGTCCCGTAAGTTGTAACATGTTCAAAATATCTAAGTGGTGCTTCACCGAGGGTTTCATGTCGTTTCGACACGGCTACCAGAACTCTGAATCAAGTCCCATTAGTTGTAACATGTTTAAAATATCTAAGAGTTGCTTCGCCTATGGTTTTATGTTGTTTCGACACCCGAGACCCATTTTGGTCTACTTCTCCTAAATTTTTCAAAGTGTTCTTAACACAAATTAGGAAAACGAACAGATAACTTGGCCACCGGAACTCTGAATTGAGTCCCATAAGGTATAACATGTTCAAAATAGCTAAGAGGAGTTTCGCTTGTGGTTTCGCATCGTTTCGACTCCCGGGGCCCATTTCGGTCTACTTTTCCTAAATTTTTCTAAGTGTTCTTCATACAAGTTAGGCAAACGAGCAGATAACTCGGCCACCGAAATTCCAAATCGAGTCCTATAATTTGTAACTTGTTCAAAATATCTAAGAGGTGCTTCGACTATGATTTCATGTCATTTCGACGGCAGGGGCCCATTTTGGTCTATTTTTCCTAAATTTTTCTAACTTTTCTTCATACAAATTAGGCAAATAAGCGGATAACTCGGTCACCAAAACTCTGAATCGAGTCCCATAAGTTGTTACGTGTTCAAAATATCTAAGAGGTGTTTCGACTATGTTTTCATGTCGTTTCGTTGCCCAGGGCCTGTTTTGGTCAACTTTTCCTAAAATTTTCTAAGTCTTATTTATACAAATTAGGCAAACGAGCGGATAACTCTACCACCGAAACAACAAATCGTGTCCCATAAGTGGTAACGTGTTCAAAATATCTAAGAGGTGTTTCGCCTGTGGTTTTGTATCGTTTCGACGCCTGGGGCCCATTTTGGTCTATTTTTCCGAAATTTTTCTAAGTGTTCTTTATACAAGTTAGGCAAACGAGCGGATAACTCATTCACCAGAACTCCGAATCAAGTCTCGTAAGTTGTAACGTGTTCAAAAATGTCTAAGAGAGGCTTCACCTATGGTTTCATGTCATTTCGACCCCGGGGCCCGTTTTGGTCTACTACTCCTAAATTTTTCATAGAATTCTTTATTCAAGTTACGCAAACGTGCGAATAACCAGACCACCGCAACTCTGAATCATATCCTATTCGTTGTTCAAAACATCTAAGAGGTGCTTCGCCTATGGTTTCATGTCGTTTCGACGCCTAGGGCCCGTTTTGGTCTACTTCTCCTAAAATTTTCTAAGTGTTCTTTATACAAATTATGCAAACAAGCAGATAACTGGGCCACCAGAACTTCGAATCAATTCCCGTATGTAATACCCTGAATTTATATGAGGCTTATAAATACGATCGTATATGGTTAGAGGTTAATTTAGTGAACTAAAACTAGGTATCGAGAAGTTTAAAACCTTAAGCCCTAATGAGATTCGAATTTTGTAATATATGTTCTTAATAAAGATCAAAATGATATTTCGAACTAGGTGTTTTGTTATTTTATTGTGTAAACGATGATTTAGGTCGGATAATATTTTTTCGAGAAAAATGTCAAGCTTAAAAATAAAAACGTCGAGCTTAGAATATTTTCACCGACAGGTATATTTACAAAAAGCAACTTTGTCGTGCTTAAACTGATATAGTGCTTTGTCGTGCTTACGGTGACAAGCTGCATTGTCGAGCTTAGAAGATATTTTCAGTTGCAAGTTGCATTGTTGAGTTTGGTAGATATTTTTCTTGAGAAGCTTGGAAGATATTTTCAGTTGCAAGCTGCATTGTAGAGCTTGGTAGATATTTTTCTTGAGGAGCTTGGAAGATATTTTCAGTTGCAAGCTGCATTGTCGAGCTTAGTAGATATTTTCCTTGAGGAGCTTAGAAGATATTTTCAGTTGCAAGCTGCATTGTTGAGCTTGGAAGATATTTTCAGTTGAGGAGCTTGGAAGATATTTTGTGGCTTAAAGATCATTTTACCCCAACTCTTGCTAGCCTATAAATAACAGGCTTTGTAAGCTTAAAACTCACCAATTCAATAAATCAAAGAGCAAAATTACTCTATAGATATATTTCAAGTATTGATGTGATGCCCCCAAATTCTCTACACTCCCTATAGCAGATTTGGTGCTCACGTGAATCTATTTAACTATAAATATTCCATAATATATAACTTTTATCTATCCAAGGTTCACAGTATCCCATAACAGATAATAGTTCTCTTCAGAACATTAACTACCCTTACTTGGATGAATAGATTCATATCTTACGGATTTGGTAGGTACCTTGTTAAGTAGGTATGCAGCCGTTTCTAGGGCATAACCCCAGAAGGATACTGGAAGGTCGGTATAACTCATCATAGAACGAACCATGTCCAACAATGTTTGATTTCTCCTTTCAGATACACCATTTAACTGTGGCATCCCTGGTGGAGTCCATTGTGAGATTATACCATTTTCTTTGAGACAGTTAAGAAACTCATTGGTTAAGTATTCCCCTCCTAGATCCGATCAAAGAATCTTAATACTCTTACCAGTTTGCTTCTCTAATTCACTTCTGAATTCTTTGAATTTTTCAAACGATTCAGATTTGTATTTCATTAAATACACATATCCAAATCTAGAATGATCATCAGTGAAAGTAATAAAATAAGAATACCCTCCTCGTGCATTCGTTGTTATAGGTCCACATACGTCCGTGTGTACCAACGCTAACAACTCTGTAACTCTTTCTCCTTTTCCACTAAAAGGGGATTTAGTCATCTTACCCATGAGACAAGGTTCACAAGTTGGATATGATTCGTAATCAGATAGCTCTAAAAGCCCATCTTTATGCAACTTGGTTAATCTTGTTTCATTGATATGACCGAGTCTACAGTGCCACATAAAAGTATAGTTAACATCATCTCTTTTTCTTTTCTTAGTTTGTTTAATTTGAAGTATATTTTCATGCAAGTCAAGTATGTAAAGTCCATTCAGTAAATTGCCAACACAATATAAAACATTTTTATTATAAATAGAACAACTGTTGTTCTTTATTATAATATCAAAACCATCCATATCCAATACAAAAATTGAAATAATGTTTCTAATGAGTGTTGGAACATAATAACAATTATTTAAACTAATGGACTTGCCCGTAGGCAGTACTAAACAATAAGTTCCTACAGCAAATGCAATAACCTTTGCTCCATTTCCCACTCGTAGGACGACTTCATCTTTGTTCAGCTTTCTACTTCTGCTTAGTCCCTGCATATTATTACATATGTGAGAACTACAGCCGGTATCCAATACCCAAGTAGAATTTTATCTTTCAGAAAAATTAATTTCAATCATGAACAAACTTAGATCGGAAGTCGATGCTTCTCTAAGCCTCTTTTGGTCCGCAAGATACTCCTTGCAGTTCCTTTCCAATGTCTCGGCTTGTTGTAGTGGTAGCAAATTCCATTGCTATCAGGATCATGTTTCTTTTTATCCTTTCTCTTCGCCTTGCCCTTAGCCTTCTTGTTTTTCTTCTTTTTAGAAGATACCTTGGGCCTCTTCCTTTTCTTGGAAGAATCATCCACTAGTAAGACGTGGTTCTTGTTGGATGAGAAGTGACCTTCTGCAGTTTTCAACATGTTAAGTAACTCAGGCAAGCTGACGTCCAACTTATTCATGTGAAAATTCACAACAAAATGTGAGAAGGTGTCCAGGAGTGACTGCAAGATCAAATCTTGGCTTAACTCCCCATCCATCACGAACCCAAGCTGTACAAGTTGTTCAATCAAATTGATCATCTTGAGGACATGAGTCTCAACGGTAGTGCCCTCGGTCATACGAGATCGAAAGAGCTCCTTAGATATCTAATATTTAGCAGTCCTACTTTGCTCACCATATAACTCTTTGAGGTGCAGCAATATAGTAGGAGCATCCATAGTTTCATGCTGACGCTGAAGCTCGTTACTCATGGATGCGAGCATGATGCATTGAGCCAAGATTGCATCATCTTGTCACTTTCTGAAAGTAGCAATCTCTTCCTCAGAGGCTGTTTCTGCAACATTTGCAGCGACTGGCGAATTTAGGACATAAAAAATCTTTTTAGCAGTGAGAACAATTCTCAGATTTCTGAACCAGTTCGTGTAATTCGGTCTGGTCAATTTGTTACCATCAAGTATGTTACGCAGTGATAGTGAGTTTGACATTTATTTAAATTCTGCATGAGAAATAAACAACATTTTAGCATACATTCATTTAATTAATTACCAAAATAAATTAGGTCTTTATTTTAAATTGGTATCTCTCACTTTTACATCAAACTATATTACCCTCATTATATAGTTCGGCAAATCTAATTAAAGATTTGCTAGTGAGAATAAGGATCCCATTTCAAATGTATATAACCTTGTATGTGCACAACAAACTATATATAAATAAATAGGTAGACAACTATTGTCAATTACATCATTATGTAACTCCTTGTATTTTGTCTCTTAGATTATAATGGTCAAGTGTGTACACATCTGAACTAAAATAATCTAAGTTAAGTCTAACCTTGCACTTCCATATATGTGAAGAGAAAAAGACCGCCCTTGTGTGTGCACAACAAAGCAGTAATGTTCAATTCCTTAATAAGCATCAAATGTGATAAAACAACATCTTAAATATTAATATTCGCCTTGTGTGTGCACAACAAACTCATATTAAATATTTGATACTCTATTGCTTTACCATGCTAGAAGGCGACGTTCGATATTCCAAATATCTTCGAACGCTTAAGACTTAATATGATTTCTTTGAGGGGTTTATTATTATTAGTCTCATCTTGTTTAGTGCACATGCACATATATATATAAAATACGCGTCATATTATTTGACATGCGAAGCATGTTGGATAATATATAATATATATATATAGTAATAATGCACATATAGAATACTATATTCTACCCGGATTGATTATGGACTTTTATTCTAGTTTGGTTCACTAGAGCCACCAAGTGAACCAAAAGGTCAAACCTAGGGTGCAAGAATTAAATTTAAATATAACTATTACATTTAAACCCGGGCTCCATTACAAATGGGTCTTCAAGAGCTCCTTGCTCCTTTGTCTCCAATTCTTCAAAATAATTCTAACTAGTCCTATTACATAAACTATTTAAAATAAATAGAAACCTTGATCAGCAGTCAAGGGGAAGTGCATAGGATGGAGATAGAATTTACATTAAGAAAAATTAGAGAAGACGAGGTGCGCAAACCCCATTTTTCTAAGTGTTCTTTATACAAATTAGGCAAATGAGCAGATAACTAGGCCACCGACACTCCAAATCGATTCCCATAAGTTGTAACGTGTTCAAAAAATCTAAGAGATACTTTGCCTATGGTTTCATCTCGTTTTGACACCCGAGGCCCGTTTTGGTCTACTTCTCCTAAATTTTTCTAAATGTTTTTTTATACAAATTAGGCAATTGAGCAGATAACTCGGCCACCGGAACTCCGAATCGAGTCCCATAAGTTGTACACATGTTCAAAATATCTAAGAGGTGTTTGACCTATGGTTTCACGTTATTTCGACGCCCATGGCCCGTTTTGGTTTACTTCTCCTAAATCTTTCTAAGTGTTCTTTATACAAGTTAAGCAAACGAGTAGATAACTCGGCCACCGGAACTTCGAAACGAGTCCCATAATTCTAATGCGTGCAAAATATCTAAAAGGTGCTTCGCCTATGGTTTCGCATAGTTTCGACGCCTAAGGCCCATTTTGGTCTAGTTTTCCTAAATTTTTCAAAGTGTTCTATATACAAGTTAGACAAACGGGTCGATAACTCGGCTACCAAAACTCTGAATCAAGTCTCATAAGTTTTAATGTGTTCAATATATCTAAGAGGTGCTTCGCTAATAGTTTCATATCGTTTCGATGCCCAGGACCCGTTTTGGTTTACTTTTCCTAAATTTTTGTAAGTGTTCTTTATACAAATTAGGCAAACGAGCAGATAAGTCGGCCATCACAACTCCGAATCGAGTCCCATAAGTTGTAACATGTTCAAAATATCTAAAAGGTGCTTCACATGTGGTTTCGCATCGTTTTGATGCCCAGGACCACCCGTTTTGGTCTATTTTTCCTAAATTTTTCTAAGTGTTCTTTATACAAATTAGAAAAACAAGTGGATAACTCGGCCACCAAAACTCTGAATCGAGTTCCGTAAGTAATAACGTGTTCAAAATATCTAAGAGGTGCTTCGCTTGTGGTTTCGTTTCGTTTCTACGCCCGGAGCCCATTTTGGTCTACTTTTCCTAAATTTTTCATAGTATTCTTTATACAAGTTAGGCAAACAAGCGGATAACTCGGCCACCGCAACGTGTTCAAAATATCCAAGATGTGCTTCGCCTATGGTTTCATGTTGTTTCGATACCCAAGGTGTTAGAGTTTATGCCCTAGAGGCCAATTATTTAATGTAATTGTTTAACATTTCTTTTGATATTTGATTGAATAAATGAATTATTTTAATATGGTTTCATTTACTGTGTTATATAAATGTTAGCATAATAAAAGTTCTTAGAATAATGATACAAAATATATAGCTTCAAGTATGTGACTTGAACATGAGATTATATAATTACAATTAGTATCATTACTCTTAAATGTCCCTAGTCGAGTATCATTGAGAATGGGACAACAATGATACATTGAGACTAGTATGTAGATTGACTGATGACCAAATCTCATTGGTCATTAATATATGAGATATTAAGTCAATGCATAGGTACATGTTAGAGAACAATATACTGGACAGACCCATCATGAGAATTCTACGTGGAGCATTATGCAAAGTGTCATAAGCAATTCTCATAGTGACAATGATGTAATGGTCCTCCGACCTGAAATCACTATATTACTATACGAGAATTTATGTACTTTGATATCATCAAAGGTCACCTTTAATAGGGTGGACAATAAAGGTGATTATTGGGTACATCATGAATCGTGTGAGGAATATGAGTGATCTAGATGGAATTTAACCCTCCTATATATGAGGGGTGATATCCATAGGCCTCTTGATTGAGTAGGACTATGAAATGCATGGCCATGCTCAAATAGTGATTTGTTTCATGTAGTCTACTTATTGATCAAGAAAACTCAGATTAAATTATGAAGAGTATGACACATTCCATGGCTCGAGTTTAATCTAGGATGTCAAGGTTAAAAGGATAAAATTACATTGAAACATTGGTCACGAAAAGGTTGCATCGAGTCACCGATCTTATTATTATTTGGGTAGCAGTAATGCATTACTAGATGCCACTCACTGTTTATAATTTTATAATATGAATTTAAAATTATTGCCAATATAATAATAACCTATAGGGTCACACACTTAGAACGTAATTAAAAGAGAATTAATTTAAATTGTAAGGATTTAAATATATCAATATGATTGATAGTATTTAAATTACGAATTTAAATTAACAGGATAATTTGTATATATGTATATTAATTAAAATATAATATATATAAATTCGAATTTTACTTTTCTAATAGGATTAGGGTTTTGTTTAATTACTTTTTGGACGCTATATATATCTGATATATCAGCAGTCTGAGGTACGTGAAACCAAAAGAAAATAAAACCCTAGCCGTTTTAGAAAAAAGAGTTGAGAGCAAAACTTGAGAAAATCCAGATCTTGGCGGCTAGTACCGGAGTTCTCTTTGCTGCAGATCGTGTGACGATTTGTGGGACGTTCATGTGGATACCGTAGAGACGCAGTTGGATTGCATTGGAGATTCTAAGCCGTTTAGAATTTCATTGTTCCATTCAAGCTCGGATAATCGGTAAAACAAATCTAAACCTCTGACTTAATTTTTTCTTTTCGCATGGATCCTGTTTTAGGGTTTGGAAAATTGTTTTAAAATTTTAATTCCGCTGCATTTATATTTCTAAAACCCTACACAAGGACCGTTTTGGTCTACTTTTTCTTAATTTTTCTAAGTGTTCTTTATATATTGTAGGCAAATGAGCGTATAACTCGCCACTAGAATTCTGAATCGAGTCTCATAAGTTATATCATGTTCAAAATATCGAAAAGGTGCTTTGCCTATAGTTTCATATCGTTTCGACGCCCGGGTCCCATTTTTGTCTACTTTTCTTAAATTTTTCTAAGTGTTCTTTATACAAATTAGGGAAACGAGCGGATAACTCGGCCACCGAAACTCCGAATCGAGTCACATAAGTTGTAACGTGTTCAAAATATCTAAGAGGTGTTTCGCCTGCGGTTTCGCATCGTTTTGACTCCCGAGGCCAGTTTTAGTCTACTTTTCCCAAATTTTTTTAATTATTCTTTATACAAATTAGAATAACAAGCGGATTACTCGGCCATCAGAACTCTGAATCGAGTCCTGTAACTAATAACGTGTTCAAAATATCTAAGAGGTGATTCGCCTGTGGTTTCGCATCGTTTCGACGCCCGGAGCCCATTTTGGTCTACTTTTCCTAAATTTTTCATAGTATTCTTTATACAAGATAGGAAAACAAATGGATAACTCGGCCGCCGCAACGTGTTCAAAATATCTAAGAGGTATTTCGCATATCGTTTCATATCGTTTCAAAATATCGTTTCAATTCTTTATACAAATTAGGCAAATGAGCGTATAACTCGGCCACCGGAACTCCGAATCGAGTCTCATAAGTTATAACATGTTCAAAATATCTAAGAGGTGCTTTGCCTATAGTTTCATATCGTTTCGACGCCCGGGACCCATTTTGGTCTAATTATCTTAAATTTTTCTAAGTGTTCTTTATAAAAAATTAGGCAAACGAGCGGATAACTCAGCCACCGGAACTCCGAATCGAGTCCCATAAGTTGTAACGTGTTCAAAATAACAAATAGGTGTTTCGCCTGAGGTTTCGCATCGTTTCGACTCCCGGGCCAGTTTTGGTCCATCGGAACTCTGAATCGAGTCCCGTAACTAAAAACGTGTTCAAAATATCTACGAGGTGATTCGCTTGTGATTTCGCGTCGTTTCGATGCCCGTAGCCCATTTTGGTCTACTTTTCCTAAATTTTTCATAGTATTCTTTATATAAGTTAGGCAAACGAGCGGATAACTCGGCCACCACAACTCCGAATCAAGTTCCATAACTTGTAACGCGTTCAAAAAATCTAAGAGGTTCTGCGCCTATGGTATCATGCCGTTTTAACACCCGAGGCCCGTTTTGGTCTATTTCTCCTAGATTTTTCTAAGTGTTCTTCATACAAATTAGGCAAACGAGCGGATAACTCGGCCACCACAACTCCGAATCAAGTTCCATAAGTTGTAACATGTTCAAAATCTTTAAGAGGTGCTACGCCTATGGTATCATGTCGTTTCTAAGTGTTTTTTATACAAATTAGGCAAACAAGGGGATAACTCAGCCACTAGAACTTCGAATCGAGTCCCGTAAGTTATAGCGTGTTCAAAATATCTAAGAGGTGTTTTGCCTATGGTTTCGCATTGTTTCGACGCCCAGAGCCCATTTTGGTCTACTTTTCCTAAATTTTTCATAATATTCTTCATACAAGTTAAGAAAACGAGCGGATAACTCGACCACCGCAGCTCCGAATCAAGTCCTGAAAGTTGTAACGTGCTCAAAATATCTAAGAGGTGTTTTGCCTGTGGTTTCATGTCGTTTCGATGCCCTGGGCTCGTTTTGGTTTACTTCTCCTAAATTTTTCTAAGTGTTCTTTATACAAATTAGGCAAATGAACGGATAACTTGGCCTCCAGAACTCCAAATCGAGTCCCATAAGTTGTAACGTGTTCAGAAATTCTAAAAGGTGTTTTGCCAGTGGTTTCAGGTCATTTCGACACCCGGGGCCTGTTTTAGTCTACTTCTCCTAATTTTTTTTTAAGTGTTCTTCATACAAATTAGGAAAACGAGTGGATAACTCAGCCATCGGAACTTCGAATTGAGTCCCATTAGTTGTAATATGTGCAAAATATCTAAAAGGAGCTTCGTATCGGGTTTCGCATCGTTTCGATGCCCAGGGCCCGTTTTGGTCTGCTTTTCCTATATTTTTCATAATATTCTTTATACAAGTTAGGCAAACGAGTGGATAACTCGACCACCGCAACTCCGAATCAAGTCCCGTAAGTTGTAACGTGTTCATAATATCTGAGAGGTGATTTGCCTATGGTTTCACGTCGTTTCGACGCTCAGGGCTCGTTTTGGTCTACTTTTCCTAAATTTTTCTAAGTGTTCTTCATACAAATTAAGCAAACAAGCAGATAACTCGGCCACTAAAATTTCAAATCGAGTCTCGTAAGTTATAACATATTCAACATATTTAAGAGGTGCTTCACCTATGGTTTCATATCGTTTCAATGCCCGGGGCCCGTTTTGGTCTACTTCTCATAAATTTTTCTAAGTCCTCTTTATACAAATTAGGCAAATGAGCACATAAATCAGCCACCAGAACTCTGAATCGAGTCCCATAAGTTGTACAACGTGCTCAACATTTTTTGAAAGGTGCTTTGCCTAAGGTTTAATGTCGTTTTGACGCCTGGGACCCGTTTTAGTCTACTTTTCTTAAAATTTTCCAAGTGTTCTTTTTACAAATTAGACAAACGAGTGGATAACTCCGCCACCGAAACTCTGAATCGGGTCTCATAAGTTATAACGTATTCAAAATATCTAAGACACCGAGGGTTTCATGTCGTTTCGATGCCCGAGGCCCGTTTTGGTCTACTTTTCCCAAATTTTTCTAATTGTTCTTTATACAAATTAGGTAAACGAGCGGATAACTTGGCCACCGGAACTCCGAATCCAGTCCCATTAGTTGTAACATGTTCAAAATATCTAAGAGGTGCTTTGCCTATAATTTCATGTCGTTTCGACGCCCAGGCCCGTTTTGGTCAACTTTTTCTAAATTTTTTAAATGTACTTCATACAAATTAGAAAAACAAACATATAACCCGACCACCAGAATTCTGAATCGAGTCCCGTAAGTTATAACATATTCAAAACATCTAAGAGTTGTTCCGTCTCTTGTTTCACGTCGTTTCGACGCCTAGATCCCATTTTGGTTTACTTTTCCTAAATTTTTGATAGTATTCTTTATACAAGTTAGGCAAACGAGCGGATAACTCAGCCATCGCAACTCTGACTCAAGTCTTACAAGTTGTAACGTATTCAGAATATCTAAGAGGTGTTTCACCTATGGTTTCATGTCGTTTCGATGCCCCGGGCCCGGTTTGGTCTACTTCTCCTAAATTTTTCTTAGTCTTCTTTATACAAATTAGGCAAATGAGCGGAAAAATCGGCCACCAGAACTCCAAATTAAGTCACATAAGTTGTATAACGTGTTCCAAATTTCTAAAAAGTGCTTCGCCTAGGCTTTAATGTAAACAACCGGATAACTCGACCACCGAAACTCCAAATCGAGTCCCATAAGTTATAACATGTTTAAAGTATCTAAGAGGTGTTTCGCCTGTGGGTTCGCATCGTTTTGATGCCCGGGTCCAGTTTTGGTCTACTTTTCATAAATTTTTCTAAGTGTTCTTTATACTGGTTAGGCAAACAAAAGGTTAACTCGGCCATTGAAACTCTGAATCGAGTCCCGTAAGTTGTAACGTGTTTAGAATATCTAAGAGGTGTTTTGCCTATGGTTTCACATCATTTCGCCGCCCGGAGCCCATTTTGGTCTACATTTCCTAAATTTTTCATATTATTCTTTATACAAGTTTAGTAAACGAGCGGATAACTCGGCCACCGTAACTCTGAATAAAGTCACGTATGTTGAAATGTGTTTAAAATATCTAAAAGGTGTTTTCCTATGGATTCATGTCGTTTCGACGCCCGGAGCCCATTTTGCTCTACTTTTTTTAAAAAAAATATAAGTGTTCTTTATACAAATTAGGCAAACGAGCAGATAACTCTACCACCGAAACAACGAATCGTGTCCTATAAGTTGTAACGTGTTTAAAATATCTAAGAGGTGCTTCGCCTATGGTTTTGCATCGTTTCGACGCCCGGGGCCCATTTTGGTCTACTTTTCCTAAATTTTTCTAAGTGTTATTCATACAAGTTAGGCAAACGAGCGGATAACTCGGCCACCGGAATTGCGAATCAGGTCCCATAAGTTGTAATGTATTCAAAATATCTAAGAGGTGCTTCGCTTATGGTTTCATATCGTTTTGACACCCAGGGCCCATTTTACACCTCTCCTAATTTTTTTTAACCGTTCTTTAGACAAATTAGGCAAACAAGCGGATAACTTGGCCACTAGAACTCCAAATCGAGTCCCGTAAGTTATAGTGTGTTCAAAATATCTAAGAGGTATTTTGCCTATGGTTACGCATCGTTTCGACGCCCGGAGCCTATTTTGGTCTACTTTTCTTAAATTTTTCATAATATTCTTTATACAAATTAGGAAAATGAACGGATAACTCGGCCACCACAGCTTTCAATCAAGTCCTGAAAGTTGTAACATGTTTAAAATATCAAAAAGGTGCTTTGCCTATGGTTTCATGTCGTTTCGATACCCTGGGCCCGTTTTGGTCTACTTCTCCTAAATGTTTCTAATTGTTCTTTATACAAATTAGGCAAACGAACGGATAACTTGGCCATCGGAACTCCAAATCGAGTCCCATAAGTTGTAACATTATCAAAATATCTAAAAGGTGTTTTGCCCATGGTTTCATGTCGTTTCGATGCCCGGGGCCAGTTTTAGTCTACTTCTCCTAAATTTTTCTAAGTGTTCTTCATACAAATTAGGAAAACGAGCGGATAACTCGGCCATCAGAACTCTGAATCGAGTCCCATTAGTTGTACTGTGTGCAAAATATCTAAAACGAGCTTCGCCTATGGTTTCGCATCGTTTCGACGCCAAGGACCCGCTTTGGTCTACTTTTCCTAAATTTTTCATAGTATTCTTTATAAAGTTAGGCAAACGAGCGGATAACTCGGCCACCGCAACTCCGAATCAAGTCCTGTATGTTGTAACGTGTTCATAATATCTAAGAGGTGCTTTGCCTATAGTTTCATGTCGGTTTGACGCCCAGGGCCCGTTTTGATCTACTTTTCCTTTATTTTTCTAAGTGTTCTCCATACAAATTAGGCAAACAAACAGATAACTCGGCCACTAGAATTCTGAATCTAGTCCTATAAGTTATAACATATTCAAAATATCTAAGAGCTATTTCGCCTATAGTTTCGCGTCGTTTCGACGCCTTGATCCCATTTTGGTTTACTTTTCCTAAATTTTTGATAGTATTCTTTATACAAGTTAGGCAAACGAGCGAATAACTCAGCCACCGCAACTCCGACTTAAGTCCTATAAGTTGTAACATGTTCAAAATATCTAAGAGGTGCTTCACCTATGGTTTTATGTCGTTTCAACACCCGGGGCCCGTTTTGGTGTACTTCTCCTAATTTTGTCTAAGTCTTCTTTATACAAATTAGGCAAATGAGTGGACAAATCAGCCACCAGAACTCTGAATCGAGTCCCATAAGTTGTATACAAATTTAAAATTTCTAAAAGATGCTTCGCCTAGGGTTTAATGTTGTTTCGACACTTGGGGCCCATTTTTGTCTACTTCTCTTAAAATTTTCGAAGTGTTCTTTTTACAAATTAGGCAAATGAGCGGATAACTACGCCACCGAAACTCTGACTCGGGTCCCATAAGTTGTAACGTGTTCAAAATATCTAAGAGGTTCTTCGACTATGATTTCATGTCATTTCGACGGCCGGGGCCCGTTTTGGTCTACTTTTCCTAAATTTTTCTAATTGTTCTTTATACAAATTAGGTAAACGAGCGGATAACTCGGCCACCAGAACTCCAAATCGAGTCCCATTAGTTGTAACATGTTTAAAATATCTAAGAGTTACTTCGCCTATAGTTTTATGTTGTTTCAACACCCGGGGCCCGTTTTGGCCTACTTCTCCTAAATTTTTCAAAGTGTTCTTTACACAAATTAGGCAAACGAACAGATAACTCGGCCATCGGAACTCTGAATTGAGTCGTATAAGCTATAACATGTTCAAAATATCTAAGAGGAGTTTCGCCTGTAGTTTTGCATTGTTTCGACGCTCGGGGCCCATTTTGGTCTACTTTTCCTAAATTTTTCTAAGTGTTCTTCATACAAGTTAGGCAAACGAGCAGATAACTCGGCCACTGGAATTCCAAATCGAGTCCTATAACTTGTAACGTGTTGAAAATATCTAAGAGGTGCTTCGACTATGATTTTATGTCATTTCGACGGCCGGGGCCCGTTTTGGTTTATTTTTCCTAAATTTTTCTAACTTTTCTTCATACAAATTAGGCAAACGAGCGGATAACTCGGCCACCAGAACTCTAAATCGAGTCCAATAAGTTGTAATGTGTTCAAAATATCTAAAAGGTGTTTTGCCTATGTTTTTATGTCGTTTCGTTGCCCAGGGCCCGTTTTGGTCTACTTTTCCTAAAATTTCTAAGTGTTATTTATACAAATTAGGCAAACGAGCGGATAACTCTACCATCGAAACAACGAATCGTGACCCATAAGTTGTAACATGTTCAAAATATCTAAGAGGTGCTTCGCCTGTGGTTTTGTATCGTTTCGACGCCCGGGGCCCATTTTGGTCTACTTTTCCTAAATTTTTCTAAGTGTTCTTTATACAAGTTAGGCAAACGAGTGGATAACTCATTCACCAGAACTCTGAATCAAGTCTCATAAGTTATAACGTGTTCAAAATGTCTAAGAGGGGCTTCACCTATGGTTTCATGTCGTTTCTACCCCGGGGCCCGTTTTGGTCTACTACTTCTAAATTTTTTATAGAATTCTTTATTCAACTTAGGCAAACGTGCGGATAACCCGACCACCGCAACTCTGAATCAAGTCCTATTCATTGTTCAAAACATCTAAGAGGTGTTTCGCCTATGGTTTCATGTCGTTTTGACGCCCAGGGCCTGTTTTGGTCTACTTCTCCTAAATTTTTCTAAGTGTTCTTTATACAAATTATGCAAACAAGCAAATAACTGGGCCACCAGAACTTCGAATCAAGTCCCGTATGTAATACCCCGAATATATATGAGGCTTATAAATACGATCGTATATGGTTAGAGGTTAATTTAGTGAACTAAAACTAGGTATCGAGAAGTTTAAAACCTTAAGCCCTAATAAGATTCGAATTTTGTAACATATGTGCTTAATAAAGATCGAAATGATATTTCGAACTAGATGTTTTGTTATTTTATAGTGTAAACGATGATTTAGGTCAGATAATATTTTTTAGAGAAAAACGTCAAGCTTAAAAATAAAAACGTCGAGCTTAGAATATTTTCACCGACAAGCTTCTTGGTATATTTACGAAAAGCAACTTTGTCGTGCTTAAACTGATATAGTGCTTTATCATGCTTACGGTGACAAGCTGCATTGTCGAGCTTAGAAGATATTTTCAGTTGCATTGTTGAGCTTGGTAGATATTTTTCTTGAGAAGCTTGGAAGATATTTTCAGTTGCAAACTGTATTGTCGAACTTGGTAGATATTTTTCTTGAGGAGCTTGGAAGATATTTTCAGTTGCAAGCTGCATTGTCGAGCTTGGTAGATATTTTCCTTGAGGAGCTTAGAAGATATTTTCAGTTGCAAGCTGCATTGTCGAGCTTGGAAGATATTTTCAGTTGAGGAGCTTGGAAGATATTTTGTGGCTTAAAGATCATTTTACCCCAACTCTTGCTAGCCTATAAATAAGAGTCTTTGTAAGCTTAAAACTCACCAACTCAGTAAATCAAAGAGCAAAATTACTCTATAGATATATTTCAAGTATTGATGTGATGCCCCCAAATTCTCTACACTCCCTATAGCAAATTTGGTGCTCACGTGAATCTATTTAACTATAAATATTCCATAATATATAACTTTTATCTATCCAAAGCTCACAGTATCCCATAACAGATAATAGTTCTCGTCAGAATATTAACTATGTTTGGATACCCTCACTTGGATGAAAAGATTCATATCTTACGAATATCTCTTTCATATCGATAGTTCCTATCTATCTGACATTCACAGTATTAATGATAAGATTGTTCTTAGAACCGAGGGGCACATTCCGGTAAAGATGGCACCTTACCGGCGCTCATTAAGTGTAACCTCAGTACTTACAGAACTACCAATATTATTTAAATCCCTCATTCAGATGTATAGTTCATATGGATATTGTACTAACTAAAATGCTACTTTCTAACTTATCTAAGAATGGAAGTACAACACAATCGATATAACAAAAGATGATAATATATTTCATAACCTTAAGTTTGATTACATCATTCTCAGTACCATGTTCTTATTACAACAAAGTCTTATAAGACTTGGATTTATTAAAACAGTAAGATAACACTAATTAACAATGCCTCTTTCCATTGTTCGTCCCTGAAGTTCCGGGATTACCATCTAAAACTGCAAAGGAAAGTTTTATGCAAGGATGAGCTACAGAATGCTCAGCAAGTTTATTTCAAAAATGTAAACACAATGTGTTAGATTTGAAGGAAGTTTAAAAGCTTTTGCCTAACTGAGGGTTCAGTACATGAACCGTGTGTTCTAACTGTAGGGTTTTCGACAGATAAAGGCAGCAGAATTTAAATTTTTTTAAAACTATTTCAAAACCCTAAAACATGATCCATGCGAAAAACAAATTAATTCAGAGGTTTAGATTTGTTTTATCGATTATCCGAGCTTGAATGGAACGATGAAATTCTGGAACGGCTTCGAATCTTAAATGCAATCCAACGGAGCTGCGTCTCTACGGTATCCACACGAACGTCCCACAAATTGTCACACGATCTGTAGCAAAGAGAACTCCGGTACTAACCGCCAAGATCTGGATTTTCTCAAGTGTTGCTCTCAACTCTCTTTTCTAAAACGGTTAGGGTTTTATTTTCTTTTTGGTTTTCACGTAAACAAGACTGCTGATATATCAGATATATATATATATATATATATATATAGTGTCCAAAAAGTTACGCAAAACCCTAATCCTATTAGAAAAGTAAAATCTGAATTTATATATATATATATATTATATTTTAATTAAGTCTTACTTAATTAATATACATATATATATACAAATTATCCTGTTAATTTAAATTCGTAATTTAAATACTATCAATCATATTGACATATTTAAATCCTTACAATTTAAATTAATTCTCTTTTAATTACGTTCTAAGTGTGTGACCCTATAGGTTATTATTATATTGACAATAATTTTAAAATCATATTATAAAATTATAAACAGTGAGTGGCATCTAGTAATGCATCACTGCTACTCAAATAATAATAAGATCGATGATTCGATGCAACCTTTTCGTGACCAATGTTTCAATGTAATTTAATCCTTTTAACCTTTACATCCTAGATTAAACTCGAGCCATGGAATGTGTCATACTCTTCATAATTTAATTTGAGTTTTCTTGATCAATGAGTAGACTATATCAAACAAATCACTATTTGAGCATGGCCATTCATTTCATATTCCTACTCAATCAGAGGCCTATGGATATCACCCCTAATATATAGGAGGGTTAAATTCTATCTAGATCACTCATATTGCTCACACGATTCATGATGTACCCAATAATCACCTTTATTATCGACCCTATTAAAGGTGACCTTTGATGATATCAAAGTACATGAATTCCTGTGTAGTAATATAGTGATTTCAGATCGGAGGACCATTACATCATTGTCACTATGAGAATTGCTTATGACACTTTGCATAATGCTCCACATAGAGTTCTCTAACATGTACCTATGCATTGACTTAATATCTCATATATTAATGACCAATGAGATTTGGTCATCAGTCAATCCACATATTAGTCTCAATGTATCATTGTTGTCTCATTCTCAATGATACTCGACTAGGGACATTTAAGAGTAATGATACTAATTGTAATTATATAATCTCATGTTCAAGTCACATACTTGAAGCTATATATTTTGTATCATTATTCTAAGGAATTTTATTATGCTAACATTTATATAACACAATAAATGAAACCATAATAAAATAATTCATCTATTCAATCAAATATCAAAAGAAATGTTAAGCAATTACATCAAAGAATTGGCCTCTAGGGCATAAACTCTAACACTAACCAGTTCTATCAGTCTTCAGTGCCTTAGAAAAGCTTTGTTCAGATATTTTATAGGGGATCAGCCTATTCGATATCCTAGGAGTATGCATACCATTCTAATCGTGCCCAACTGAACTTGATATCAATATATTATCGACAATAACATCCCATAAAGGGTGTATACTCAGTTATAAGATGTCGTACCAAACAATTTGGATTGACACAACAATTTATGCTTTGATATGTGAAAGAGCTTGTTTCGAGGCATGGTGTTCCAGTGTCTATTGTCTCAGATAGGGATCTACAATTCACATCGAACTTCTAGAAGCGTCTACAGGAATGTATGGGCACACAGTTACATATGCGTACGATATATCATCCACAGACTGACGGACAGAGCGAAAGAACGATTCAGACATTGGAAGATATGTTAAGAGCTTGCATCATGGATTTTAATGGAAATTGGGACGATCATTTACCATTGGTGGAATTTGTTTACAATAACAATTACCATGCAAGTATTGGCATGCCGCCTTACGAAGCGTTATATGGCAGAAAGTGCAGAACTCCATTATGCAGGGACGAAGTTGGCGAACATCAATTATTAGGACCAGAACTGGTACAACAGACCGCCAAAATCGTCAAAGTGATCAGGGCGAGATTGATAGTTGCTCAGGATAGAGAGAAGAAATATGTCGATCAACACCGCAAGAATCGAGAATTTGAATTTGGTAGCTTCGTTTTCTTGAAAGTGTCTCCTTGGAAAGGGAAAATTCGATTTGGTAAGAAGGAAAAACTGAGCCCGAGGTTCATTGGACCCTTTGAAGTGTTGCGAAGAATTGGTGAAGTCTCGTATGAGGTAGCCTTACCTCCGGCATTAGAACATATCCATAACGTTTTTCATGTTTCGGTGTTACGACCATACAAACCCGACTACAAACATGTTATAGAATATGAACCCCTGCAATTTGAAAAAGATTTATCTTACGAAGAAGTACCTGTTCAGATAATTGACAGGAAAGAGCAAGTACTCAGAAATAAAGTTATACCTTCTGTTAAGGTGATTTGGAGGAACCACAACGCTGAAGAAGCTACGTGGGAACTCGAAGATCAAATGATGAAAAATTATCCTCAGTTAGTTTCTTAGTATATGTGTAGCGATTCGGGAGACAGAATCTTTGTTAGGAGGGGAGAATGTAACGGGATGAATTAAATGAGTCGTGATTCTGGGGATAGAATCCTTTTAAGGGAGAAAGATGTAACGAATGAGATTTTTATATTTGATCTTTAAATATTTATTGAATTAAATAAATATTTGTGTTGATTTATTTATTGAGTTAAATAAATATTTGATGAAATTATTGTGGAATAATTTAATTAAATGTGTTACTTTGATTAAATTAATGTGAAATAATTTTATAGTGCAAAGTGTGAATTTAATTGGGATAATTAAATTAAATGAGTTGTTTATTAATTGTGATGTTGTTCTAATTAATTTAATAATTAATTAGAGATTTATTGATTTATCATAATTAAATAAATGAGAATTTTTATTATGTGATTATTTAATTTAATGAGTAGTAGTGGCTTTTATTTAATGGCTTAGACGCAATTTGGGTCATTATAGATAGATTGACTAAGTTTGCTCATTTCTTGCCTATACGAGAAAACTATTCACTTGAGCGTCTTGCTAGTATGTATATAAGCGAAATTATAAGATTGGCATGCCAGTATCCATCGTTTCTGATCGAGATCCTAGGTTCACTTCATGATTTTGGGTCAGCTTGCAAAAAGCTATGGGCACTGAATTTCGATTCAGTTCTGCATACCATCCCCAGACAGACGGGCAATCAGAAAGGACTATTCATACCCTCGAAGATCTATTAAGACTCTGCGTACTAGACTTCAAAGGAAGTTGGGACAAATACTTGCTATTGGTGGAATTCTCTTACAATAACAGTTTTCAAGCAAGTATAGGCATGGCTCCCTTCGAGGCGTTGTATGGACGAAGGTGTCGATCTCGAGCATGTTGGGATAAAGTAGGTGAGGCAAAATTATTGGGACCCGAGTTGATACGTATGACTATAGAAAAGATCCAAATGATCCGGCAATGTATATAAACAGCTCAAGATCGACAAAAGAGTTATGCCGATCTTCATCAAAGAGACGAGGAATTCAATGTCGGGGATCATGTATTTTTATGTATTGCTCCGTGGAAAGGAGTTATGAGATTCGGAAAGAGAAGGAAGCTTAACCCTCGATTTATCGGTCCATTTGAAATCCTCGACCGAGTAGGAACTGTGGCCTACAGACTCGCCTTACCGCCAAGCATGTCTCGTGTTCATAATGTTTTTCACATATCCATGCTACGTAAATAAGTGAAAGATCCAAACAACGTTATTGAGTTAGAACCAGACGAGATAGCAGAGGATTTGACGTACGAAGAGATACCTGTTAAGGTTTTGGATAAGAAGGAATAGATTCTACGATCAAAGGTTATACCTCAAGTCAAAGTTTTACGGAGAAATCATGATATTGAGGAAATGACCTGGGAGTTAGAATCTGAAATGAGAGCAAGGTATCCTCACCTTTTCGAAATGCCAGGTACGTACGTCAATTTCGAGGATGAAATTTCATAAGGAGGGGAGATTGTAAGATCCCGACTTTATGAAATAAAAGTTTATTATTTTCTTTATGATTATTTTTCTAAATAGTGAAGTGCTTAATTGTTATAAATAATAGTTAAGGGTGTTATATGCAAATTATCTGATAAACAGTATGTCGGAAAATATTCTTTCTGTCGGGGAATATTATATTCGGTACCGTACGATGGCGCCAAAATGACAATATTGTTAACGATAGTGGGCCCCATTGTCGGATACTGAAAACGACAGTATTTGTCAACAGTATTATCACCTGCAACTGTTGAAATACCCGATAATAAAAAGAACAGTAAAATGCGTTATTCCACAGTAGTACACGGTATTTCACAAGCACACGGTGTTGCACAATATTTTATATTATTGATTCAATAATTGATAAAGTAGCTATTGCACAGTATTTTGATTCAATAATTGTTACAGTAGCATCTACATAATACTTTTTATTATTTGTCATGACACTGTAACTCATATTATTTGATATGATATTTTAGCATTATTGACAATGTCTAGAAATTCTGCCAAGGAAAAAGGTTATTTAATTGCGCGTCGTTTATATGGAAGGCCCCCTTTTTCCTGGGAATGATCTGGTTGTCAATATTATAAGTCTATAATATTAATGGTGAATAATTATTGTAAGTTATCTTATATTTTCGTGGGACCCACAACTATTTGATCGGTGGGACCCATAATATATTTTTCTTGTACTAATTTCTTTAGATTTTTTTTGTGGGACCCACATGTCATTGAATAGTAAATTACCGTCAGTAAATAGTTAATTCAGTTTTTATTTTACCTTAGGGTTAAAAACCTAAGTGAAAGCATATTCTAAGAACATACTATGGTATAAAGTATGTTAAAAGAATATGCCAAGGGTATAAGTGTAATAAACCAAGAAAAATTAGGGAAAAGACTGAAATGCCCTCACCTTGATTTTCTTATAAATAGGGAGGGCTCGCTTAAGAAATTTTCAAACCTTCATTGCCTATACTTCCTCTCTCTCTCTAAATTTGTTAAGTTCTCTTAGTGTGTTAGGCTATTGTGAGTATTTGTGAGAATACTAGTATTATCCGAAGTTAGTAAACTTCATAGAAAGTAACATCCAGTCACTTGTTAACTAAGGTAGGGAATATCATTTCTTTCATACTCATATATAATATCATTTGCTTTCATGTTCGTAAGTGATATTATACTCATAAAGGTTGTTATTCATTCTATATTAATTTGTGGGGATAACCTGTCCGTGCGGTATGACGCATGCCTGGTGAATATCCTTTTGTATTCATTTCTTATTATTCTGTGGGAATAACCTGTATGTACAGAGTGTCGTACCTGGTGAATAACCCTTTGTATTCATTCCTTATTAATCTGTGGGTATAACCTGTCCGTGCGGATTGACGCATGCCTGGTGAATAACCCTTTGTATTCATTACTTATTAATCTTTTGTGGAAATAATATGTCTATGCGGATTATCGTATGATGGGTGAAAATCCATTTGCAGTTTCATATATTCTGTTATACTCGTATAACGTATCATTTCTTTTGTACTCTTTAAGGGATATCTTTTTCTTTCACATTTCTCCATTTATGGTAAGAAATCTTTGTTTATTTCCAAAACCTTATTTTTAAATGGTGAAAATCCCTGAAAATTAGTAGAATATCCTTAATAGTTTGTGCTTCATCTAATATCTTTTCACTTGAATCTTTCTATTTCGTTTTATACGTTATAGTTGAATCATGAAATAATTTCTTGAATATCATTCTTGAATTTGACTCCATAATTTGGTCATCGTGTTGGCAATTTGGTCAATCTTCGATACTAATTAAATTATAAATCTTTTCTTATCCTTAATCTCACCGTATCATTGTCATCATCCTCATCCTCATACTTAAATTGTGGTGATAGTTCTCTTTGGCCCATAATGCAAAGATGAACTGGCGTGACATGATTTTGACCAAGCTGTGTATTGGTATAATCATGACTTTTGGTGTTACAAACAAAGGCATATGGTGAAAGTTCTCTTTGGCCCATAGTGCAAAGATGAACTGGCGTTTGGCATGATCATGACTGGTGATGTTACAAATAAATATCTTTGGCACATAGTGCAAAGAGAGGCTGTTGAAAATAAACTGTTGATTTGGATGTTCATAAACATGAACTATTGATTGGTGTTACAGGGATAAAATATTGGTGGTGATCCTTTAACTTATAGAAGATGGTAGATAATATAATCTACTTGACTCTTCAAATGGATTGTTCGTTTCGCTACAGTTGTTGTTGTTGAACAATTATAATATCTTTAAATCTCTGATTTATTATTGTTGAAGACTAAAGCTAATTTTTATTCTTCATTATCTTAGTCATGATATTTCTTACTGGGCTATTTGTGCTCACCCTTTTCCTTTTTGTTCCATTGTTCTCCTCAGGAAAAGAGAGTAGCAGGGACTAGCTGGGGAATGGATTGATGGTCCGAGACAATAGAAATATCTCAATACATTATTATTAGTGTGGAAATAAGTATATTGAGAATTTAAGATGTATTTGTATTGTGTTGTCGTATTTTGCACAACACTTATTAGTTGTAAATGGAAAAATTCGTATTTGTATTTGTATTTTGTGGAATATTATTGGCAACTCAAAATGGGTTGTATGGACCTATTTTGGGGGTGTCACAAAGGAGGTCGGAAGAAGAAAGTGGAGGCGTGTGTTACCTGCAGAAAGAATCTTGTGGGAATATGCCTGAAGGGGAAGAGGGTTTGCTACAATTGTGGACAGGAAGGTCACATAGCACCAAATTATCCTAATCCTAAGAAGGGCGGTTGCTTCACTTGCGGGACAAAGGACCATCTGGCTAGGGATTGCCCCAAGAAAGCAGCAGGAGTAGCAGGAGAGGGAGTAAGGGAAATAGTGGTGGTAGTATGTTAACCATAACTGGATCATCACCGACAAACCGACCTACCGCCAGAACTTTCAACATGACCGTGCAGGACGCTGTCCAGTCACGAGATGTGGTGTCAGGTATCATTCCCATCAATAATATAAATGCTTATGTATTATTTGATTCGGGTGCTACTTGTTTATTTATATCCGATGACTTTGCTAAGAATCTAGATTTGCCTAAGGAGGAATTAGATCACCCTTTGAACATAGAAATTGCGAATAGGGAGATAATCCATGTTAGATTTGTACACAAGAACTGTAAGGTAGATATTAAGGGAAACTTGATGACTGTAGATCTGATCCCAATTAAACTTGGGGAATTTGACGTTATTTTGGGAATGGATTGACTATTCAATTATGGGGCGATAATTGATTGCCAAAGAAAATGTATTAACCTTATAACTCCATCAAAGGTAGTATTTTATGGCAGCAAGTCGCCTAGGCAAGCGAGTTGTCTGACGATGATGCAGGCCAGGAAGTTGTTGAGACAAGGCTGCGTGGGATACTTAGCATACATAGTCGATACTCGAAAAGAAAGTCCAAAATTAGAAGAGATACCTATCATAAGAGACTTTGTAGACGTATTTCCAGATGAGTTGCCAAGACTTCCGCCAGACAGGGAAGTGGAATTCGTAATCGATTTGGCGCCAGGAACTGCCCCTATATCGAAGGATCCGTACCGTATGGCTCTAGTAGAGATGAAAGAATTGATGGTGCAACTGCAAGAACTTTTAGACAAAAAGTATATCCAGTCGAGCGTATCGCCATGGGGAGCGCCGGTGTTATTTTTCAAGAAGAAGGACGAATTAATGCGACTTTGCATTGATTATAGAGAGTTGAACAAGGTCACGATCAAAAATAAGTACCTGTTGCCAAGGATCGATGACTTGTTTGATCAATTGAAAGGAGTTAGGTATTTCTCAAAGATAGATTTGAGAAGTGGTTATCATCAGTTGAAGGTAAGGAAGGAAGATGTACCAAAGACAGCGTTCAAGACTCGTTATGGTCACTACGAGTTTCTAGTGATGTCATTTGGTCTAACGAATGCTCCTGCAGCATTCATGGACCTAATGAACATGGTGTTTAAGTTATTTTTGGATAAGTTTGTAGTAGTGTTCATCGATGATATTCTAAAACCAAGGAAAATCATGCAGAGCATTTGAAGGCGACATTGGAAGCATTAAGAAGAGAGAAGTTGTACGCTAAGTTTTCAAAATGTGAATTCTGGATAGAACGGGTGTAATTTCTTGGACGTGATTGACAAGGATGGGATTTCGGTGGATCCGTCAAAAGTTGAAGTTGTGTTTAATTGGGATCAACCGAAAACACCATCGGAAGTAAGGATTTTATTAGGATTGGCAGGTTATTACAGAAGATTCATTCAGGATTTTTCTAAAATTGTGACTCCGTTGACTAATTTAACTAGGAAGGCGGTGAAGTTTGTTTGGACGAAAAAGTGTGACGAAAGTTTTCAAGAATTAAAGAAGAGGTTAAGTACAACACTTGTGTTGTCGTTATCAGATAGCACAAGAAATTTTGTGATGTACAGTGATGCGTCGCATAAAGGACTAGGCTGTGTGCTTATGCAGAACGGTAGGGTCATTGCATATGCATCACGACAATTAAAGGACTATGAGAAGGGGTATCCGACCCATGATTTAGAATTGGTCGCGGTAGTGTTTGCTTTGAAAATCTGGAGACACTATCTCTATGGGGAGAAGTATGAAATATATACAGACCATAAGAGTCTAAAATATATTTCACACAGAAGGACCTAAACATGCGACAAAGGATATGGTTAGAATTAATAAAGGACTATGACTGCGAGATTTTATACCATCCGGGTAAAGCGAATGTTGTGGCCGACGCCTTAAGCAAAAAGGGTCGGGAGAAACTGTCTATGTTAACCGCTCAAGAGGAGGTAATTACAGCAATGGCAAAACTGGAGTTGGAGGTGAAATATTCTGAGGAGTCTGACAAAAAACTATTTCAATTGGGAGCCAGACCAACTTTGATGGATAAGGTTAAGAAAGTACAACTTCAAGATGAGGAATGTGAGAAAATTAGGAAAATAATATCTGAAGGTGATGAAGTGAAATTCAAAGTTGATAATGAAGGATTATTGAGATTCGAGGGAAGAATTTGGGTTCCGCTAGTACCCGAGGTTAAGGAGGAAATTTTGAACGAGGTTCGTAGTTCAAGATATTCGATTCATCCGGGGAGTACGAAGATGTACCAAGATCTCCAACAGCATTTCTGGTGGCCGAATCTAAAAAGGGACGTTGCAGATTGTGTAGCTAAGTGTTTGACATGTCAGAAAGTTAAAACAGAACATCAGAGGCCGAGTGGGTTATTACAACCGTTAGAAATCCCAGAATGGAAATGGGAACATATCACAATGGATTTCGTAGTAGGTCTTCCGTCGACTCATAAAGGTTTTCACGTAGTTTAATATTTTCTACTTCTTAGTACTATTTCCATTTTCCTTTGCTACTATGATGTTGATAAATTTGGGTACTTGTGTGCTCTAAGACCCAAATAAATAAATTCTCCTATGAGAGTTAACGTACTACGTACCTTGTTCATATTTAGTTGTGCAAATGGCAAATTAATAAAAGTGAGAATTAACACTTATTTGGTTGGGTTGTTTTTTTGTATGGCAAGCTGCAAGGTTGCTGCATGTTTTAGGAGATATTTTTTCGACGCCCGAGACCCATTTTGGTCTACTTTTCCTTAATTTCTCTAAGTGTTCTTTATGCAAATTAGGCAAATGAGTGGATAACTCGACCACTAGAACTCCGAATCGAGACCCATAAGTTGTAACGTGTTCACAATATCTAAGAGGTGCTTCTCCTATGGTTTCATGTCGTTGCAACTCCCGGGGCCTGTTTTGTTCTATTTTCCTAAATTTTTCTAAGTGTTCTTTGTATAAATTAGGCAAACGAGTGGATAACTCCGCCACCGGAACTCTGACTTGAAACCCATAAATTGTAACGTGTTCAAAATATCTAAGAGGTGTTTCGCCTATGGTTTCATGTCGTTTCGACGCCCGGGGTACGTTTTGGTCTACTTCTCCTAAATATTTCTAAGTGTTCTTTGTACAAATTAGGCAAACGAGCGGATAACTTAGCTATCGGAACTCCAAATTGAGACCCATAAGTTAAAATGTGTTCAAAATATCTAAGAGGTATTTCGTCTAAGGTTTCATATCGTTTCGACGTTCGGGACCCGTTTTGGTCTACTTCTGAAAAAAAATTCGAAGTGTTCTTTATACAAATTAAGCTAACGAGCGGATAACTCGACCACCGGAACTCCGAATCGAGTTCCATAAGTTGCAACTTGTTCAAAATATCTAAGAGGTGCTTCGCCTATGGTTTCACATCGTTTCTATGCCCGGGACCCGTTTTGGTCTTCTTCTCCAAAATTTTTTAAGTGTTCTTTATACAAATTAGGCAAAGGAGCAGATAACAAGACCACCAGAACTCCGAATCGAGTCGTATAAGTTGTAACGTGTTCAAAATATCTAAGAGGTGCTACACCTATGGTGTCATGTCATTTCGACGCCCGGGGCCTGTTTTGGTCTACTTCTTCTAAATTTTTCTAAGTGTTCTTTGTACAAGTTAAGCAAATGAGCGGTTAACTCGGCCACTGGAACTCCGAATCGAATCCTATTAGTTGTAACGTGTTCAAAATATCTAAGAAGTGCTTCACCTATGGTTTCATGTCGTTTCAACGCCTGGGGCACGTTTTGATCTACTTCACCTTAATTTTTAGAAGTGTTCTTTATACAAATTAGGCAAACGTGCGGATAACTCGGCCACCGGAATTCCTAATCAAGTCCCATAAGTTGTAAGGTCTTCAAAATATCTAAGAGGTGCTTCGCCTATGGTTTCATGTCCTTTCGATGCCCGAGACCCATTTTGGTCTTCCTTAATTTTTCTAAGTGTTCTTTATACAAATTAAGCAAAAGAGCGGATATCTCGACCACCAGAACTCTAAATCAAGTCCCATAAGTTGTAACGTGTTCACAACATCTAAGAGGTACTTCGTCTATGGTTTCATGTCATTGCAACTCCCGGGGCCCGTTTTGGTCTATTTTCCTAAATTTTTCTAAGTGTTCTTTGTACAAATTAGGAAAATGAGCGGATAACTTCGCCACCGGAACTCCGACTTGAAACCCATAAATTGTAACGTGTTCAAAATATCTAAGAGGTGTTTCGCCTATGGTTTCATGTCGTTTCGATGCCCGGGGCACGTTTTGGTCTACTTCTCCTAAATATTTCTAACTGTTCTTTGTACAAATTAGGCAAACGAGCGGATTACTTAGCCATCGGAACTCCGAATCGAGACCCATAAGATAAAACGTGTTCAAAATATCTAAGAGGTATTTTGCCTAAGGTTTTATGTCGTTTTGACGTTCGGGACCCGTTTTGGTCTACTTCTCAAAAACATTACTAAGTGTTCTTTATACAAATTAAGCTAACGAGCGGATAACTCGACCACCGGAACTCCGAATCGAGTTCCATAAGTTGCAACTTGTTCAAAATATCTAAGAGGTGCTTTGCCTATAGTTTCACATCGTTTCTACGCCAGGGACCCGTTTTGGTCTTCTTCTCCAAATTTTTTTTAAGTGTTCTTTATACAAATTATGTAAACGAGCAGATAACTCGACCACCAGAACTCCGAATCGAGTCGTATAAGTTTTAATGTGTTCAAAATATCTAAGAGGTGCTTCACCTATGGTGTCATGTCATTTCGACGCCCGGGGGCCTGTTTTGGTCTACTTCTTCTAAATTTTTCTAAGTGTTCTTTGTACAAGTTAGGCAAACGAGCGGTTAACTCGTCCACTAGAACTCCGAATCAAATCCTATTAGTTGTAATGTGTTCAAAATATCTAAGAAGTGCTTCGCCTATGGTTTCATGTTGTTTCGACGCCTGGGGCACGTTTTGATCTACTTCGCCTTAATTTTTAGAAGTGTTCTTTATACAAATTAGGCAAATGAACGGATAACTCGGCCATCGGAATTTCTAATCGAGTCCCATAAGTAGTAAGGTCTTCAAAATATCTAAGAGGTACTTCGCCTATGGTTTCATGTCCTTTCGACGCCCGAGACCCATTTTGGTCTACTTTTCCTTAATTTTTCTAAGTGTTCTTTATGCAAATTAGGCAAATGAGTGGATAACTCGACCACTAGAACTCCAAATCGAGACCCATAAGTTGTAACGTGTTCACAATATCTAAGAGGTGCTTCTTCTATGGTTTTATATCGTTGCAACTCCCGTGGCCCGTTTTGGTCTATTTTCCTAAATTTTTCTAAGTGTTCTTTGTACAAATTAGGCAAACGAATGGATAACTCCGCCACCAGAACTCCGACTTGAAACCCATAAATTGTAACGTGTTCAAAATATCTAAGAGGTGCTTCACCTATGGTTTCATGTCATTTCGACGCCCAGGGCCTGTTTTGGTCTACTTCTAAATTTTTCTAAGTGTTCTTTGTAAAAGTTAGGCAAATGAGCGGATAACTCAGCCACCGGAACTCCGAAACGAGTCCCATAAGTTGTATTGTGTTCAAAATATCTAAAAGTTACTTCACCTATCATTTCATGTTGGATGCCCGGGGCCTATTTTGGTCCACTTCTCCTAAATGTTTTCTAGGTGTTCTTTGTACAAATTAGGCAAACGTGCGGATAACTTGGCCACCAAAACTTCGAAACGAGTCCCATAAGTTGTAACATCTTCAAAATATATAAGAGGTGCTTCACCTATGGTTTCATTTTCTTTTGACGCCCGGGACCCGTTTTGGTCTACTTCTCCTAAAATTTTCTAAGTGTTCTTTATACAAATTAAGCAAACGAGCGGATATCTCGACCAACGGAACTCTAAATCAAGTCCCATAAGTTATAACGTGTTCGAAATATCTAAGAGGTGCTTTGCCTATGGTTTTGTGAAACCTCGAAAATCCACCTGCTAGGTTCTTTTAGCCAGGTCAGACTTCGTGCTCACGTGTACAACCTTTATATAATGCTATAGAAATTTTAACTTCTAATAAACAGAGTATAATGCGGAAAAGTGAAAATATTATAATATCATTCGTTCATGGTTATAACATTCCCAGATAACTTGTTCTTATTACAAATAAGTTCTAAAAGACTTGAAAACAAATATCCATTTATCTATCCGAGACTTGCAGTATTATCAACCAGTCTTTTCCCAGGAAAGAGGGGGCTTTCCGTTAAAACGGCGTGCAATTAGATGACCTAACCCTTTTTCCAGTCAGAACTTTCTATATATTGCCAATAATATTAATCTAACATAGTTAAAATAACTTATACATCTTCAACTTTCTTTGTACCGCCAGAATCGTCTGGTAATTCTTCCTTAGCTGTAATTTGTTTTAAGATAATTGCAAGAATGAACATAAAAATGCCCAATAAGTCTAACAGATATATATATATATATGAAAAGAGAATCACCTTTTCAAGATATATATACAGAATAAGCTGATGCAAGATTTCAACGATTATCCATATTGTAGACTTAGTGGTTCCTAACCCGTAAACTAATGAATTAGTTTCCCGTTTCATCAACACTGTTAGAATTGTATCTACAGTGTATACCACTTCTACATTACATCTACACTGCGACAAATGTTGCCTCAATGAGTTAGATCGGTTTCCTAACACATCTTAAACTCTTGCTCATACAAGAGAGTTATTCAACTCAGATACTAACATGGTTTTCAATTGAAAATCAACAATCACTAACACGTTGCACATAACAGATAACAAGCATGTTAATGCACGGGGTGCAAAAGAAACAATACTTGCATAACAATAAACTTCATAAATAAGACATGTTATTGCACGGAGTGCATTTCAACAAATAAGTAGACTTGCCTGAATATGGATAATATGTTAACGCTAATTTTTAATTCCTCGCTTAATCTCCTGAAGTGTAAGCTCTAGAACTTTGATCCTTTAAGCTTTTCATTTCCTTCTCTCAAAATATATGTATAGAGTACTTTTGCTCTTGAATTGATTGAAAACTAATGCAAATAATGAAGGATGGAGGTTGCTATTTTTAGGCCTTGCAAAGTCAAGATAGAATGGACTTTGTTACATACTTGTAACCAAAAATATCTTTTAAGTTTTATTTCGGGTATCATAACCGCTTATAAATAAGACTTTGTCTACTATACATGAAATAATTTCAGCATTATAACTGCTTATAAAATGAATATTTTTCAACTATATTTAAAATAAATTGAGCATTATAACTGTTTGCAAAATAAATATTCGTTTACTATGTTTGAAATAAATTGGGCATTATAACTGCTTATAAAATAAATATTCGGCTATTATATTTGAGATAATTTCAGCATTATAACTGCTTATAAAATGAATATTCTTACTAAATAGTTGAATAAAATCGGACATAGTAACTGCTTATAAAAGTATATTTTGTAATTTATAGGAGAAATAAATCGGGCATTATAACTGCTTGTAAATAAGACTTTTGTACTATATACACAAAATAATTTGGGAAATATAACTACTTGTAAAAGTATATATTTTTACTAATACATACATAAAAATAAAAATTATAACCACTAGAGTATACCTCTTGTAGTTGCTAACTTTACTTCC
Organism: Aralia elata; assembly: GCA_034770075.1. Classification (NCBI taxonomy): domain Eukaryota; kingdom Viridiplantae; phylum Streptophyta; class Magnoliopsida; order Apiales; family Araliaceae; genus Aralia; species Aralia elata. The sequence continues at coordinate 277,306 of JAVJAP010000126.1, forward strand.
AATCGCGTAGCGCTTCGATGCTTCGAAAGTAATTTTAATCTCACAATATCTCTCAGAATATAAATATAGAGTGTTTTTTGCTCTTGAACATGGTAAGGAACGAATGAACTTAGCTTACTATTTATAGAAAAACATAGTTTCGCTAACTGCACGTTAGGGGCTCGGCTTATTACACTTTAGTACCTAGCATATTCTTAGAATATTCTTTTAAGCTCCTCAATGAAAATATCTTCCATGCTCGACAATGCAGCTAGCAATTGAACTTATCTTTTAAGCTCCTCAATGAAAATATCTTCCAAGCTCGACAATCAGCTTGCAATTGAACTTATCTTCTAAGCTCCTCAATGAAAATATCTTCCAAGCTCGACAATGTAGCTTGCAATTGAACCTATCTTCTAAGCTCCTTAATGAAAATATCTTGCAAGCTTGACAATGCAGCTTGTCGCCGTAAGCACGACAAATCATTTTGTCATTCCCAAGCACGACACAACAACTTGTCAAAAATAATTTGTCGGAATGCTTCTCGGAGAAATCGTGGAAATCACGACTGTAGACACCCAAATTTTGCGTTCCCTATACTAACCGTGACAGGAGGGCAAAATCGTCAATTGAACCGGTTTGCGGGAGCGAAGGAATGGGCACGAGTGCGAACGTTCAACACCACCGCGATGATTGGCGACCAAGGCTGACGTGACAATAAGGCCGTCCGAAACGGGCATTCCCGAATGAGGTGGCACGTATCCTGGAAATTCCTGAACTGCAAAATACAAGCCTGTCAGCGTAAACCGACGTTACGACACGAAATTCGAGGCGTGGCACGAAAATCGAGAAAGTCAAATCGTTCAGTCGCGGATTGATCTGCGGCCAATAAGTGCGCCTTTTGAAAACACGGAATGCGAAACACGGAACTCGAAACCAGGTGAGTGGAAGGCAGGCGGCCAGCCAACCTATTTCAGCTCATTTCCGCTTCAGCATACAGGAGGTTCAGCAGATTTGGAGGAGAAGAGAATTCAGCAGCAGCAAAGCACGAAAATTGAGAGAAAAATAGCTAGATTTTGCAACAAAATAGGGAGAAAAGGGAGAAAAAAGAGAGGATTTATACTCTTTTGATTTTGATTATGTCAAATATACTTCTTATCCTATTCAAATACACAAGTTTACATCCATTTGAGATCATTTGCAAGGTGAAAATTCCCTTTGTTATAGCAATTTATATCATGTTATTTGGTTAAATTAAATGTAATTTTCATGTATATTGTTGAACAATCATGGATTAGGGATTATTAGTGAGGGTTCCATCGGAACAAAATTTTTCCTAATAACCCGAGGATATCCAATTGGTGAAATTTCTAGCTTGTTTATGGTGATGTATTGGGTGTCAATTATTTAGATTATCAGTTTCGGATATCATGGTGTATTAGACAAATACGTGTTGGTTAGTCTTATGGTTTCATTTTGCGGGCATGTAGAAATCTTGGGTGTGAGCCTAGGAACGCGACCCCGTGGTCCAAATCCGATGATGGACGTTTTGATGTATGTAACAGATTCAAGATGCTCGTTTTTGTAACATGTAATCGTCGGGCCTTAAAACGACGCTAAGGCGGGAATCGGGTTTAAGGCCCCGTAGTAGTGAAATATGTGATTATTGGCGTTCGGGGATATTTTGATGGCTTACATGCCCGTGAATAGCCCCCTACGCGTTTTGATATTTAATTTGATTTGTGACACCAAACAAAAGATTTCAAAGCCAAAACAATAAAGATTTTTCTAAAATCAATCAAAGTAGGATATTAGCATCACGAGGCTAAGAATTGGAAATGCTAATGAAAGTCGATTCCTATTTTACGAGAAAGCTAAAGAGAAGTTGTCTCCAAATGTCACAAAAATGGTTTTATAAAAAGAAATAAACGTTTTACTAAACCTTGATACATAGGGTGAAAGAGATCCTAGAAATTACCCATCATTTATGAAAGCAACGTATAAATCTCGATTCCTATTTTGGCTAAGGTTTAACAAATTCCTGTTTTGTCAAACGACACCTAATAAAAATCTCATAGTTTTTGACAAATAAAATCAAACCTTTCTCACAAATGAAGGAGCTCTCTCGTACAAGCGGAAACGACGTTCTAAAACATTCCCAAAATAAAACACGATTTTTTATAAAGAACCCAAATGGTTTCTTCATGCAAACTCACCACGACATTCACATAGGCACACACACACACGCGCGCGCACATACACACACATTCAAGAATTAAAGGATAAGAAAAGCATCAAGATTGCGGTAACCGTGTCTCACGGAAGTCGGGGGGTGCCTAACACCTTCCCCTCGCTTAAGCAAGCCCCCGAATTCTATGAATCTCGGTTCGCAGACCAATTAATTCGGAGTCACATATGAGCCATCGATTTATAAAAAAACGAAAACTCAGATGAGTTGGTACATCCATTTCAAATATACCAACTGGCGACTCTGGTTAATTGGCTCATCATAAAAAACGATCTTTCAAAACCCCGTCGACATTAATGCCGACCTTTTCCAAAAAATCATTTAATCAAAAGGCTAAAATTGGAAGAGACGAAAAACCGGCGTCGACAGCTGGCGACTCTGCTGGGGATATTAGAGGGCTTAAGCCGCTTTCGAATCTTGATGCTATCCTATCCTTTAAAATTCATGAATATGTGTGTGCATGCGATATTTTGATTTTTGGTACTTTTGTTGTGTGAACGTGTGTTTTGTCCAATAAATGAATATTTGAATGGAATAACTTTACTTTAAAGAAATCATTTGCATACGGTGAGGACGATGAATATGAATGTATGTTGAGAGAGTACCTCCTCCTGAGGCGAACCTGTCGGTTGCTTATTACTGGACTCGAAGGGGCTGCTCCCCGGAGATGGCTCAGGAAACGCACCACCCAAATCCGCTCCAATCGAAAGGATTCAGACGAGTAGATTGCGAAGATTTGGGGACCTTCATGCCGAAAAGCCCGTGAGAGTAACCCTAGGATAGGTCAGCCTCAGATTAACCCAACGCAGGAAAAGTCTCTTCATGCCCTTTTACGTTCACGCGTATAAATGTCATGATCCCACTCATATATGCCTCCCTTTCTGTCAAGAGAAATTACTAACCTCTATATTTGGCAGGGAACAGCTGGGGAAGCATAATAAAGTCATGTTTAGCATTTGTTATTGCATTAAAGGACTACTAACTTTCTGTTTTACAGGGAAAGATTAAAAAACCCCAAAACACGAAAGTTACAGCTTTAGCATGCATCCATATCCTCTCATTGCCCAGGACTAAACTTCGAACCGTTGTTTCTGTAGGATTGCTCCTCAAACCTGTTCGCAGTCTAAAAGGGCCCAAAACTCTACATCTGAAATGGCTGAGCTCCCACCTACTAATCCTGGCTCCATATCTAGGGAGGAATTTGATGATTTCAAGAAGCAGATGCTAGAAATGGCCATAATGCTGAGGGAACAATTGATACCTAGATAGGACCCACCTAAAGAGGATCCACCCCAACCTAAGGGTGAGCCAGTCGTCCCAAAGGCCATTCCTGTACATAGCAAGACAGTGATTACTATCCCGGAAGAGGGAGATACAGATAATCTGCGAAAGAAAATGAAACAAATGGAGGAAACTATCCAATCTATAAAGGGCATAGGGTCCCTAGGCAGGGTGAACTATTCAGATCTATGTGTCTTCCCCGGAACCAGATATCCGGAGAAATTTAAAATCCCCGAATTTGAGAAATACAATGGGAAGGGGGATCCTTATACCCATCTGAAAATCTACATTGGGGAGCTGGGATCTTATGCAGAAGACGAGGGTCTAAGGATGCAACTTTTCCAAAAGAGTTTGACGGGAGAGGCGAGAATCTGGTATGCCCGTCTTGATAATACCCGGATCCACAATTGGGAAGAGTTGGCCCACACCTTCTTAACACAGTATAGCTTCCAGGCACAAATGGCCCCTGATAGATACCAAATGACAAAAGTTAAGAAGCAACCCAGGGAATCCTTCAGGGATTATGCACAACGATGGAGGGGTATGGCCGCACAGGTGAATCCCCCGATGAGCGAGTCGGAGATGGTGATGACCTTCGTAGATATTCAAGAGGCCCCTTATTATGAGCGGGTTATATCAGGGATTGGCAGGCCTTTCGCCGAGATGATTAAACACGGAGAAATGGTGGATATGGGGTTGAAATCTGGCAAAATCCGGGATTTCACTGCCTTGGAAACGGCTGCAGAACAGATACAGAGTGGAAATTATGCCAGCACTTCCCGTAGGGTGCAAAAGAAAAAGGAGGAGGATGTTTCCCTCATCCTTCAGGGGTCATCTAGAAAGACAGAAAACAATCCTCCAGTACAGGTGCAGAGGGTGGGATCATCCCGACAGCCTAACGTCGCTGATCAGAGGGCGAAGGGGCGAAGGAGATTCGAGGCCTCACAAAATCGAGTATTCAACCCGCTCGGGGATCCTCTTGAGCGGATTTTGGCAGTATTGATAGCCCAAAAGAAGATAGTTGACTTGGCACCCCCAAGTGACCCAAAGGGAAGAAGGTTTGACCCAAGCAAGCATTGCGCATACCACTCAGGTTCCCCTGGTCATGATACGCAGGACTGTTGGACGTTGAAGCACAGAATCCAGAACTTGATTGATAGTGGGGAAATTGTGGTGGAACAGCCCGACTCCCCAAATGTCAAGGTCAATCCCCTGCCAAGGCATGATGGAGGGGGGGTCAATGTGGCGGAGGCCAGTGAAGCCGAGGGGCCGTCAAGGCTAAACTATGTGAAGAAAATTGAGGAAATGATCAACATGATAAATGATCACAGAAGTGCACGGGGAGCGCCCATTAGGTTGATGGGTGTAAGTAGAAATACCACGGAGGGACCTGTCAAGTTGGCGGCTCCGAAACCCCTCATCCTTGCAGCAAGACCGCAAACCCCTGTCAGCAGTCTAAAGACGGTACCATGGAATTATGGGGGGGTGTCAGAGGAAGCGGCCAGTTGTGCTTCTATGACAACAAAGGGGAATCCTTTATATCTTCCCGGGCTTGTCTTTGGGAGCCAAAAGAAGAAAAATGAAGAAATCTCCGAGGAGAAGGCCATAGAATTCTTGAAGAGGATGGATCATCCGGAAACAAGAGGGATCCAAATTTTGAATGAGGAGTCAACCCTGACATCAATCATGGACTTGGTGTTATCATCCAATGATCACGGCAAAACCCTGGCGAAAGTCCTGGAGGTGGCATGCGTGCCCAAGGAAATTAGTGAGGAAGGTTTCGGCCACCTGGTGGGCCATCTGTTGGAGAGTGATGTAATATCCTTTGCAGATGATGACATCCCCAAGGAGGGAAGGGGGCATCGCAAACCGTTGCATATTACGGTAATCTCCTCAGGTTATGTCATGAATGGGGTGCTGATTGATGGGGGATCGGCGTTGAATATATGTCCCCTCAGTACATTGCAGAAGATGAACATCAATCCCAAGCGCCTACGGGCCAGTCATGTAGTGGTGCGAGCCTTCGATGGTTCCCGAATAGAATTGCCAGTGGAAATCGGACCTTGTACTTTTGATATCTCTTTTCAAGTCCTAGACATTGCAGCCAGTTATAACCTATTATTGGGGAGGCTATGGATACACATGGTCGGGGCAGTTCCTTCCACGCTACACCAACAAATCAAACTAATCATCGACGGGAATCTGGTAACGATCTCGGCATAGTGTGATGACCCTTCTCCTTCCAAGAATGGCCTACCAGTGATTAATATGGACGAGTCGGCGGCACCTGCCAGTTTTTAGGCGCTGGAAATTAGCACTCCCCACTATAGATGCCTGGAAGCCCCAGCCGTGAAACCTAAGGTCTCTCCAGAACTTACCTTCATTGCAAAAGAAATGATGAAAATGAAATTCCAGCCTGGACAGGGGTTAGGGAAGAGCAGCCAAGGAATCACCAAGCCCGTTCAACTACCCCATCAGATAGGTAAAGCAGGGTTGGGATATCGTGAAGGCACAACACGGAGACACCGTTACTGCGTGGCCCCGATTCGACTGGCTGGCAGTCCGGTGACCAAGGTCAACAATGAACATGGGACTAGCGAGCCTGTAATTGGGTCGGGGAATGGAGAATTAACCCCCGCCAGTGATGAGTCGACCAAGAGGGAAAGTTTCCTACAGGAGGTCGCGCAAAAGTCTGAAACCAGGTGCTATATCCCCGGATAATTAACAAGCAATAGAGAGGGGACGGATGTTGTCACGCCACCGGGAGCCCAACAGGGTGTGCCTATCATCGATTGGATAGGGCTAATTATTCCTGGAGAAGGTAGGAAGAAGGACTCAGGCGACATAACCGTAATCATCGGGGAAGTGTCCGATGTGAAGCCCCCTTTTATCCAGCGCATTTCATCGGACCTGACCGTCAACAATTGGACCATGAAACTAGTGATATCCAAACAAGGGTAAAACCCAACATCAGGGTGGTAGACCCCAGAGGATGGGAGGACGAAAAAGTTTATTTTTTGTTGGTGTTTTGTATTTTGCATAATTATGTCGTTTCTTCATGTTATCTGAAAATGTGATCGTCGTGGAAAATAACTTATATATGACAAGTATTTTGTTTCATGTCAGGTGTACCAATTTAAGTAATCCTTGCCTAATAAGCGGTCTTTCAAATTTGAATGATGATTATGATTTTGACATTGAGCTGGATTTTGATTTAATGGGCATTGAGCAAGACGAGACAGATTATGACGACGCGCCTGACGAGATCAAAGGATGGGTCGAGGATAAACCCAAACCCAACTTAGACCAAACTGTCACCATAGATATCGGAACCCCTGACAAGCCAAAAGAACTCAAGATAGGGACAGACCTTACCCCTAGCCAGAAAGCAGAAATAACTGAGTTGCTAAGCCAATATGAGAATGTCATTGCCTGGTCTCATGAGGATATGATCGGATTGTCCACCGACATTGTGGTACACTGGTTGCCCATCAAGGAGGGTTTCAGGCCTGTCAAGCAGAAGCTAAGAAAGTTGAAACCGGAGTAGAGCTTAAAAGTGAAGGAAGAGATCATCAAACAATTCAGGGCCAGAATCATTATGGTGTCCTCTTACCCAGAATGGCTGTCCAATGTAGTCCCAGTGGCTAAGCCTGGAGGGAAGGTGAGGGTATGCGTAGATTATAGAGATCTAAATAAGGCCAGTCTCAAGGATAATTTCCCGGTGCCTTTTATACACATCCTGGTGGATAACACGGCCCAGTACGAAATGTACTCTTTTGTGGATTGCTTTACCGCGTATCATCAGATAATGATGGCAGAAGAAGATCGGGAAAAGACCGCGTTCATCACCCCTTGGGGCACCTTCTGCTATAGACGATTGGCTTTCGGTCTCACAAACGCTGGGGCTACTTATCAGAGAGCCATTATGGCCCTGTTCCACGACATGATGCATAAGGAGATAGAGGTCTACGTGGATGACATTATCGTGAAGTCAAGGGCAAAATCTGACCATATAACCCATCTTAAAAAGCTATTCGATCGGCTCAGAAAGTATAATTTGAAGCTCAATCCAGCAAAGTGTGCTTTCGGAGTGCAGCCGGGTAAGCTCTTGGGATTCCTGGTTAGTGATCGAGGCATTGAGTTGGATCCAGCAAAGATTAAGGCCATTGTGGATATGCCAGCACCTCACATGGAGAAGGAGATAAGAGGATTCTTGGGAAGAATAAACTTCATCAGCCGCTTCATATCCCACTTGACGACTACATGCGAGCCAATTTTCAAATTGTTAAGGAAAGGTGCTTCCCAAGAATGGAATGAGCAATGTCAGAGGGCTTTTCAGACCATTAAAAAGCAACTGACAGAGGCACCCGTGCTGGTACCCCCGACGGACGGGATCCCTTTGTTTATGTATATATCGGTCAATGCCATCGCGATGGGATGTATGCTGGGACAGAAGAATGAGGCAGGTAAAGAGCAAGCCATTTATTACCTCAGCAAGAGATTTAGCCAATGTGAACAGAATTACACTCTCATCGAGAAGACCTGTTGCGCTCTGGCCTGGGCTGCAGGGAGATTACAACACTACCTCCATGGGCATACTACATACTTGATATCAAGAATGGATCCCCTGAAATATATTTTTGAAAGGCCCATGTTGAACTGTCGGTTGTCCAGATGGCAGTTAATCTTACAATAGTTCGACATGGTATACGTAACTCAGAAAGCCATGAAAGGGCAGGGAATTGCAGATCAGTTGGCGGAAACCCCGTCAGGAGGGATGGAGCCGTTAGAAACTCCGCTGCCGGGTGAAGATATATTTTTGGTATCACACTCAAAATGTGATGGCGAAGGGCAGTTCTGGAAGCTGTATTTTGATGGTGCCATGAATGCCGAGGGGGCAGGAGCCGGAGCGGTCCTGGTCTCTATCACCGGAGAGCAATACACTGTGGCCACTAAACTGCAGTTCAGCAATTCGAACAACACAGCTGAATACGAGGGATGTATATTGGGACTCCGCTTTGCCCGCGACCTGGGAGTGAGGAGACTAGCAGTGTTCGGGGATTCAGAACTGGTAATCAGACAAGCGATCGGGGTGTACAACATAAAGGAGCTCCGGCTACTTCCATACCAGCGTTGTGTCACCCAGTTGATGCAAGAGTTTGAATATATCGCTTTCCGACATATCCCCCGGGGACGGAATGATTTTGCCGATGCATTGGCAAATCTGGCTTCCTTAATCCACGTAATCAAGAACAGGGACGTTCCACAGATTGAGATAGTAATACAGAATGCCCCGACATATGAGGAACATGTGGCAGTATTATCAGACGAGGTGGTTATGCCAAGGCAGCCTTGGTATCATGACATAAAGGAGTACCTGAGGGATAGATCCATCCCCGACCGGGCAAGCCGAGCTGAGAGGATGAGAATTCAAAAGATGGCAATGAAATTTTACCTGAGTGGGGATTCACTCTACAAGAGGGATGCTGGGTTGGGGCTGTTGCAGTGCGTAGATGAAACGCAGGCCCAAAGGATTATGAACGAAATACATGGTGGAGTGTGTGGGCCACACATGAGTGGACCGATGCTGGCCAAAAAGATCTTGAGAACAGGGCATTATTGGTTAACACTGAAAGCCGACTGCGACGATCATGTCAAGCGGTGTTACCAATGCCAGGCGCACGGTAATGTGATCCATACGCCTCCCAATGAACTTCATTGTATGACTTCCCCGTAGCCATTTTCAATGTGGGGAATGGATGTAATCGGACCGATAGAGCCCAAAGCAAGAAACGAACACCGATTCATTTTCGTCATGATCGATTACTTCACCAAGTGGGTAGAAGCAGCTTCTTTCCCCAAAGTAACTCAGGAGGTCATTGTCGATTTCATCAGGAATAATGTCATTTGTCGATACGGGCAACCTGAGGTCTTGGTCTCCGACAATGCCAAGAATTTGAACAACGCCCTCATGAAGAGATTGTGCGACCAGTTTAAGATCAAACACCTCAATTCTATCATTTACCGTCCTAAGATGAATGGGGCAGTGGAGGCTGCAAACAAGAACATCAAGAAGATCATGGCGAAAATGTCTGCTAATCATCGGGGATGGCCGGATTTGTTACCCCTCACCCTGCTAGCATACCGAACGTCAACGCGTACTTCTACAGGGGCAACCCCTTACGCTTTGGTGTATGGAATGGAGGCCGTTCTGCCAGTTGAGGTTGAGATGGCGTCCCTCAGAATAGTGATCGATGCTCAGATAAGCGAGGAGGATTGGATGCAAAGTCGATACGACCAACTGGCCTTAGTTGACGAAAGGAGGGTGGCTGCTGTTTGGCATGGTCAGTTATATCAACAAAGGATCTCTCCATCGTACGACAAAAGGATAAGACCCCGGAAGTTCAAGGAAAATGATTTGGTGCTAAAAAGAGTCATGCCTTGTCAAGACGAAGCCAAGGGGAAGTTTGCCCCGAATTGGGAAGGACCATTCGTGATTAAGAAAGTGCTATCCGGAGGAGCCCTCATGTTGCAAGAAATGGATGGTGAGATATTTCCACAACCCCTCAATTCCGACTCGGTGAAGCGGTTCTACGCTTGAATAGTCAATTTCTCCTTTTTTTCTTTGAGAAACGAACTACGTAGGACCTGATCTCCCAACTTGTGGGGGTACATAGGTAGCCATCATGGCGCGGTCCGAGCCCTTAAAAATAATCCTTTCCCCAAACAGAGCCAGTTTCCAACAGCCAGATAAAACTTTCCTACACCCTCAAAACCTTCCTGAGACCAGCCGCCTAACCAGCTTCATCCCAGATGGCATAACCCTGATCTAACCAAAATAGTTGGACAAAGATCTAAGACCCAATCCGATGAAATCGACAGGGGTACGACAATATCTGTCAGATCTTCATCAAGACTTGAGAAGAGAAAGAAGGCGAAATGTCAAAATCGTGGTCAATTGGATAAAATGAGGATCCAATGAAAGGCAATGATACGACGAAAAGGGAAAATGACTAAATTTAAAATGCATGTCTATATATATAAGTCATTTTATTACAAGATTTCTCTTTCAATAACCGATGAAACTAACATAGTCTATGCAGGAAATAAAATGATCTACAAATCTGAAACTAATTGAAGCAGGATGGATAAAGTGGTGGATAGATCTGAAGCCTCAGCATCCCCTGCAATCTGCTGCCCCATCATATCAATGCGATCCAATAAAGCAGTGGCACGGCTGACAGTCCCAGAATGAGCATCTATAACTGCCCTGGTCTGAAATACAATGGCATCTCTGTCAGCAATGGCAGTGTCTCTAGCCAGAATGGCATCATCTCTCTCGACAAGAGCGGCATCCCTCTCAGCCTCAATAGTAATCAAGGCCAGGCGGAGTCGGGTATCCTCGGTAACCCGACTTGGGGCAGAGTCGGTTGGGATGTAGTGGTCTGTGGTATCATCTGGAAAAATCACTCTAGAGTCATCAAGGGCCCCAGTCCGACTCAAACCAGCCGGATCCAAGTCTTCGCCCAACCACTGCACGTAAGCAAATGTCTGGAGGTGGCAACCTTCACTATATTCGGCAAAGATCCTGCGAGACCAAAGATCGTATACCTGCAGTAGTTCCCTCTCTGTATGGGATGATATAAGGAATCGGTAGGCGGCTGCACCCGTGAAAAGGTGAAAATCCTGTGTCTGATCACACTGCCCTGTAACCGCCAAAGGATGATAAGTCATCACACCCCTCAAGCCAGCAATAGGAATGAAATCCAGGTCAGGCACGTGAGTGAAGAAGTTCATAAAGGAGCAATAACCCGAATAGACCAGTAGATGAAAGGGATCCTCAATGACCGACAAAAATGATGTCCAGGAGGCCACATCAGTACAGCTCACGGGACGAAACGAAAATTGCGTGGCTATGTCATGGCTAAAGTAAAACCCTTGGCGACGGAAATGGCCGATGGGACTGAGATGACTCATGAACCACACGTATAACAAAGTCCAGCTCTCTCTGAATACTCTGCCTCGGAAAGACTGGCAATATGAGGCGGACATGTAGGTATCCGCCAATATCATGGGAAGAATGGTGTGATCCTCCTGAAGGGCTCTAGCGGCCGCGACAACCCGCATGTCCAACTGATCGGGTCCTGCGGGCAAGTACAAAACTGAGACGACACAGGCCATCAGAACGTCTACTCTCAAGGCACCCCAGCGCTCCTCGGTCACGGAAAAATCACCGAAGAAAAGACGAAAACTGTCGGGTGAGCCAAATCGGTCAATCAAGAACTGAAGGGGAACCATATGGTCTGATGTGATCACCGATAACAAAACTGTCCTCCGCAAACCGGTGAAAGTCAAGAATTGACGGCGCATAGAACCAGCTGTAACCCTAGCACAGGGACCATCCAAAGGCAAGCCGGTGAAGCGAGCATACTCCTCGAGAGTGGGGGTCAGCTCCCTAATCTGAACACCTGACGGTCGGGGGCCCAATAACTCAGAATACCCTCCATAAAGCCCGCTGGCACCTGAAAGGATAATAAGGACCAAGAATGTCCCAAAAGGCCATCTGTAATAACCTTGTCGGCCGACGATAAACTGTTCAACCAACGGAGGAGACTGCCGAACAACCCTGTGGGAGGAATGGAATCCAAACGTACCACGACATCTGAGGACGACATCTGTAGAAAAATAGTATCAAAAAGACTGTACAGGGGTCATTCTCTATCCATAAATAAAAAGCATGCATCGTACAAATAATAATAAAACAAGTGAATTTCATAAAGATAAAAAACTGTGCATAAATGAATAAATGAGTTCAGTACATAGTGCATAAAATGGAAAAGAAGTCTAAACAGGTGCAGGTACAAAAGCCATATCCTATCATGATCTAAACAAAGTCAATGTCATCTAAGTAGGCCGGATCCACAAACTGATCCCCCAGAGTTGTCGAAGTCGAAGGCCCAAAGTTCATGTCGGGGATGTATGGCTGCGCTGTGGCATCAGATGAGCTCGGGCCTGCATCATAACCCGCACTGTCAGGATCGTAGGCATAAGCGTCCTTTGGAGTCCGGCCCAACACCCGAAGATATAGAGACAGCTGGTCTACCTGACGGGTCAGAGTGGCGATCTGCTCAGCATGGGTGGGGCTCCAAACGCAGGCTGCCCAGTCAGTCATCATCACCGAGCCGGGGACCATATCGCCGAGGAAGAATGTGGCCCGGGTCTGAGGACCGATGGTACGGGGCACCCACCAAGTACGGAAAGCATCACTCGTACTGGGACCCGTAGAAAGCATCCGGCCGTCCTCCCCTGCGAGCATGATCTCCGAAGGCTGAGAATCCAGCGGCCAGGAGGTAGTGAAAGGAAGGGAATGCGGGATGCGGATCTCTCCAGTAACGTATCTGAATGCGCGCTCCCCCAGGTACATCACCCATCCTCCAACACTCTGCAAAGTGAGGCGACGGGTGGAAAGCTCGAACTCCGGCCCAGAAGGATGCCCATCATCAAACCCCACAGTTAGATGCTCGGAGAGGTAGGGAACCCAGACGACATCAGCGGTCGTGATCAGCTCCAGCTGAATACGACAATGTGCAAAGCTGCCGGACACCGGGACCTCCTCCAAAGTGTTATGATGCCATCGCCGACCCCGAGGATAGGTATCCAAACTGAGGGTAGTGACGGGCCTCAGGCATGGAAGACGCTCGTAGGCCCAGAACTGCGAACAGAAACAGTGAAAAGCATAAGTACCCGACAAATGCAGAAAAGAGAAATAAATGAAGGAAAGTCCAGTGAGAAGAGAGGAAGAGAAGCATCACCAGTAAAAAATGATAGAATCTGAGCCAAGCATCTGTCTGCCCCTCCGAACGTAGACGCAGACCGTGGAGGAAATAAGCAAAGGTGAACGACCCCCAATCGTAGTCACCGATTCGGTCTACGTCTCTGACAGCTCCTACGACGCTAAAATGAATGGTAGAAGAGTTATTCCATAGGAAACAACCCCTCATGATGGTCAGGAACAAGCGTCGTAGCAGAATGTCACGAGTGCCCTGGTCCGCTGGAATAGGCAGTGCGTATAGACCCCCGACAGCATCGACAGCCAAAGTACCGGACCTAATGCTACGGGCCTTAAAGACCCGGTCCTCAGCAGCGAAGCCCAACAAAGCCCGGACCTCCGCTGGAGTAATGTCAAGATCCAGAAGGACGCGGGACCCGGTAAACTCTATGCCCGTGATGTACCTCCAATCCCAGGAGGTCAGCACAACCTCGCAGTCAAGAAGATGAAGAGACTGCGTCTGGTGGAACCAACGCTCGGATAAGGCCCTCATGTAACCCCAGGGACACTGGCGGGGGATGATGGTGAAGAAATGACGAAAGCCCCAGGAATCCACCACCACCCGGTAATCGCTGTGCAGAGCTGTATAGAGGGAGTAGATGTTGAACCAGTTGCCCCTCGGCTGAGTAAACTCCGGCACCTGTGGCAATCACCAATGGGTCAGTCCAGGTAGAACGGGAATTGAGAAATTGAAAATGAAATGAGAATAGAATTGAATATACCTCATTAGCTACAAGAGATGCCGAGGGGTGACGACTGAGATCCCGACCCAATAGATCGGGTATCTGCACAGGGGCGCCAGAAAGGGCGCGGTGAGGAGATGGGGCCGGTGTGCTGGAGGATGGCCCCTCTGCCGCAACCTCCGAAAGAACAACCTCCTGAACATCCGGATGACAGCCTTCGCCAAGCGACGAGCCTGACGGGTCCGAGGAAGAGCAGGGGCAGGTGCAACCCTACGACGGCGAACACCCGAGGTCCGAGACGCAGAATAGCTACTAGGAGCGTCGGGATCCATAGCTGGAATAGAACAGGCAAGGAGGAAGGTAAGTTCCCTTTTTTAATTATGTCACAAATATTCTAATATTTATCGTAGAATTAATGCAACATGATGCATGTTTATTATATGTGCATGAAAAAAAAAATCGACAGAGTTCCGTCTGTAAAATGGACATCCCAAGCATAAGCCAAACATGTTTTCCATTAATCCAAGCCACAACAGATCAAAATTGCATTTATATGGATAATTGCAGCATGAAAAGACCCTAATGCATGATTTTCTTCAAAAAAGAAACTACAAGTGTGTGGGACCGCATCACGAGCATAAAATAGGACTCACACAGTTGATACATAGCATGTATATACGATAATACATAGCATAACATTGTAAAAGCATACATTTCTATCTATAGCATGCAAATAGCCAAATGTATAGCAAAACATTGACGAAATTGAAAAGCGAACGGTCAAAGTGTTACCTGTAGCGCGTAGATCGATCCTCCCGGAGCAGTTTTTGCAAAAAGGTTGGAAAACTCGGCAAAAGGGCGTGCAAAGGTCTGAAGATCGCGTGGGGTACGAATGAAAGTGACAGATCTGGGATGCGGATGGCCGCTCTTATACCCGATCTTGGTCGCAGATCAATCTGCGGCTGGCCGCAGATCAATCTGCGGCTGGCCGCAGATCCATCTGCGGCTGGGCCCAGTGCTCCCCCCTTGGGCCATTGCAAGCTTAATCGATTCTAAAGCCCATTTGACTCATAATGTGATGATAAAATACGAGATTTTGATGAATCAGGTGTCGGACACGGCTTCTCAATTCAACCGAGTGACCGGATATGAGACCCGGCATTCACAAGACGATCGACCGGCGATGATAACCGGCGATTATGAGATGGGTGACCGGCGACGAAACCCAGCCCCGATGAGACAACCAACCGGCGACGATACCCGGGGGTTACGAGATGGGTGACCGGGGACGAAACCCGGCCCCGACGAGACGATCGACCGGCGACGATAACCGGCGATTACGAGATGGGTGACCGGCGACGAAACCCGGCCCTGATAAGACAACTAACCGGCGACGATACCCGGGGGTTACGAGATGGGTGACCGGCGACGAAACCCAGCCCCGACGAGACGATCAACCGGCGACGATAACCGGTCATTACGAGATGGGTGACCGGCGACGATACCCGGCCCCGACGAGACGATCGGCCGACGACGATAACCGGTGATTACGAGATGGGTGACCGGTGACGAAACCCTGCCCCGACGAGATAACCAACCGGCGACGATACCCGGGGGTTACGAGATGGGTGACCGGCGACGATACCCGGCCCCGACGAGACGATCGACCGGCGACGATAACCGGCGATTATGAGATGGGTGACCGACGACGAAACTCAGCCCCGGCGAGACGATCATCCGCATTGACACCCTTTTACGAATATTTTGCATCCATTGCATCTTACGTTGCATCATAAGTCATATGTGTTGCATCACGTATGTATGGTCATCTTTGTGCATTGTCATTCATGCATCGAGTGTCTATTCTTTATCCTGTTCATTTCATTTAAACATTGCATGAAGATGATAAAGAGGGGCAGCTGTAGACACCCAAATTTTGCATTCCCTATACTAACCGTGACAGGAGGGCAAAATCGTCAATTGAACCGGTTTGCGGGAGCGAAGGAATGGGCACGAGTGCGAACGTTCAACACCACCGCGATGATTGGCGACCAAGGCTGACGTGACAATAAGGCCGTCCAAAACGGGCATTCCCGAATGAGGTGGCACGTATCCCGGAAATTCCCGGACTGCAAAATACAAGCTTGTCAGCGTAAACTGACGTTACGACACAAAATTCGAGGTGTGGCATGAAAATCGAGAAAGTCAAACCGTCCAATCGCAGATTGATCTGCGGCCAATAAGTGTGCCTTTTGAAAACACGGAACGCGAAACACGGAACTCGAAACCAGGTGAGTGGAAGGCAGGCGGCCAGCCAGCCTATTTCAGCTCATTTCCGCTTCAGCATACAGGAGGTTCAGGAGATTTGGAGGAGAAGAGAATTCAGCAGCAGCAAAGCACGGAAATTGAGAGAAAAATAGCTAGATTTTGCAACAAAATAGGGAGAAAAGGGAGAAAAAAGAGAGGATTTATACTCTTTTGATTTTGATTGTATCAAATATACTTCTTATCCTATTCAAATACACAAGTTTACATCCATTTGAGATCATTTGCAAGGTGAAAATTCCCTTTGTTATAGCAATTTATATCATGTTATTTGGTTAAATTAAATGTAATTTTCATGTATATTGTTGAACAATCATGGATTAGGGATTATTAGTGAGGGTTCCATCGGAACAAAATTCTTCCTAATAACCTGAGGATATCCAATTGGTGAAATTTCTAGCTTGTTTATGATGATGTATTGGGTGTCAATTATTTAGATTATCATTTTCGGATATCATGGTGTATTAGACAAATCCGTGTTAGTTAGTCTTGTGGTTTCATTTTGCGGGCATGTAGAAATCTTGGGTGTGAGCCTAGGAACGCGACCCCGTGGTCCAAATCCAATGATGGACGTTTTGATGTATGTAACAGATTCAAGATGCTCGTTTTTGTAACATGTAATCGTCGGGCCTTAAAACGATGCTAAGGCGGGAATCGGGTTTAAGGCCCCGTAGTAGTGAAATATGTGATTGTTGGCGTTCGGGGATATTTTGATGGCTTACATGCCCGTGAATAGCCCCCTACGCGTTTTGATATTTAATTTGATTTGTGACACCAAACAAAAGATTTCAAAGCCAAAACAATAAAGATTTTTCTAAAATCAATCAAAGTAGGATATTAGCATCACGAGGCTAAGAATTGGAAATGCTAATGAAAGTCGATTCCTATTTTACGAGAAAGCTAAAGAGAATTTGTCTCCAAATGTCACAAAAATGGTTTTATAAAAAGAAATAAACGTTTTACTAAACCTTGATACATAGGGTGAAAGAGATCCTAGAAATTGTCCATCATTTATGAAAGCAACGTATAAATCTCGATTCCTATTTTGGCTAAGGTTTAACAAATTCCTGTTTTGTCAAACGACACCTAATAAAAATCTCATAGTTTTTGACAAATAAAATCAAACCTTTTTCACAAATAAAGGAGCTCTCTCGTACAAGCGGAAACGACGTTCTAAAACATTCCCAAAATAAAACACGATTTTTTATAAAGAACCCAAATGGTTTCTTCATGCAAACTCACCACGACATTCACATAGGCACACACACACACACACGCACATACACACACATTCAAGAATTAAAGGATAGGAAAAGCATCAAGATTGCGGTAACCGTGTTTCACGGAAGTCGGGGGGTGCCTAACACCTTCCCCTCGCTTAAGCAAGCCCCCGAATTCTATGAATCTCGGTTCGCAGACCAATTAATTCGGAGTCACATATGAGCCATCGATTTATAAAAAAACGAAAACTCGGATGAGTTGGTACATCCATTTCAAATATACTAACTGGCGACTCTGGTTAATTGGCTCATCATAAAAAACGATCTTTCAAAACCCCGTCGACATTAATGCCGACCTTTTCCAAAAAAATCATTTAATCAAAAGGCTAAAATTGGAAGAGACGAAAAACCGGCGTCGACAACGACAAATGATTTTGTCAATGTAAGCACGACTAAGCAGCTTGACAAAATTTTTTTTATTGGACCTAATTCATCGTTTACACTATAAAATCACAAAACACCTGGTTCGAAAGATCATTTCGATCTTTATTAAGTACATATGTTACAAAATTCGAATCTCATTAGGGCTTAAGGTTTTAAACTTCTCGATACCTAGTATTAGGTCACTAAATTAACCTTTAACCATATACGATCGTATTTATAAGCCTCATAAATATTCAGGGTATTACATTCACCCCTACTTCAAAGAATTTTGTCCTCGAAATTAACTTTACGGCTAACTTTACTCATTCAATATCATAGTTATAAGTTCTATAAATATTCAGGATATTACAGGTTTCATGTCGTTTCGACGCCCGGA
This sequence comes from Aralia elata, assembly GCA_034770075.1. Classification (NCBI taxonomy): domain Eukaryota; kingdom Viridiplantae; phylum Streptophyta; class Magnoliopsida; order Apiales; family Araliaceae; genus Aralia; species Aralia elata. The sequence continues at coordinate 295,691 of JAVJAP010000126.1, forward strand.
GCCCGTTTTAGTCTATTTTTCTTAAATTTTTCTATGTGTTCTTTAGACAAGTTAGGCAAACGAGCGGTTACCTCGGCCACCGAAACGCCAAATTGAATCCTATTAGTTGTAACTTATTCAAAATATCTAAGAGGTGCTTCGCTTGTGGTTTCATGTCGTTTCAACGCCCGGGGCCTGTTTTGGTCTACTTCTCCTAAAATTTTTTAAGTGTTCTTTACACAAATTAGGCAAATAAGTGGATAACTCAGCAACCGAAACTCCAAATCGAGACCCACTAGTTGTAACGTCTTCAAAATATCTAAGAGGTGCTTCGCCTATGCTTTCATATCGTTTCGACGCCCGGGGCACGTTGTGGTCTGCTTCACCTAAATTTTTAGAAGTGTTCTTCATACAAATTAGGCAAACGAGCGATTAACTCTGCCACCGGAACTACGAATCGAGTCCCATACGTTGTAATATAGTTAAAATATCTAAGAGGTGTTTTCCCTATGATTTCTTTTTGTTTTGACGTCCGGGGCTTGTTTTGATCTACATCTCCAAAAAATTTCTTAGTATTTTTTAAATTAGGCAAACGAGCGGAAAACAAGGCTACCGAAACTCCGAATCGAGTCTCATAAGTTGTATCGTATTCAGAATATCTGTGTGGTGCTTCGTCTGTGCTTCCGCATCGTTTCGACACCCAGGGCCCGTTTAGGTCTAGTTTTCCTAATTTTTTCTCTATGTTCTTTATACAAGTTAGGCAAACGAGCGATTAACTCGGCCACCGGAACTCCGAATCGAGTCCTATTAGTTGTAACGTGTTCAAAATATCTAAGAGGTGCTTTGCCTTTGCTTTCGCGTCGTTTCGACGCCCGGAGCCCATTTTGGTCTACTTTTCGTTAATTTTTCATAGTTTTCTTTATACAAGTTAGGGAAGTGAGCAGATAACTTGGCCACCGCAATTCCGAATCACGTCACATAAGTTGTAATGTGTTCAAAATATCTAAGAGGTTATTTGCCTATGGTTTCATGTCCTTTTAATGTTCGGGGCCCGTTTTGTTCTACTTCTCCTATGTTTTTCTAAGTGTTCTTTATACAAATTAGGCAAACGAGCGGATAATTCGACCACTGGAACTCTGAATCGAGTTCTATAAGTTGTAACGTGTTCAAAATATCTAAGAGGTGCTTTGCATATGGTTTCATGTCGTTTCGACGCCTGGGGCCTGTTTTGGTATACTTCACCTAAATTTTTTTAAGTATTCTTTATAAAAATTAGGCAAACGAGCGGATAACTCGGACACCGGAACTGCGAATCGAGTCCCATAAGTTGTAATATGGTTAAAATATCTAAGATGTGCTTCGCCTATGATTTCAAGTCGTTTCGACGCCCAGCGCCTGTTTTGGACTACATATCCAAAAAAATTCTTAATATTCTTTAAGTTAGGCAAACTAGTGGATAATTCGACCACCGGAACTCCGAATCGAGTCTCATAAGTTGTAACGTGCTCAAAATATTTTAAGAGGTGCTTCGCCTTTGGTTTTGCATCGTTTCGACTCCTAGGGCCCGTTTTGGTCTATTTTTCCTAAATTTTCTAAATGTTCTTTATACAAGTTAGGCAAACGAGTGGTTAACTCGACCATCGGAACTCCAAATCGAGTCCTTTTAGTTGTAACGTGTTCAAAATATCTAAGAGCTTTTTCGCCTGTCGTTTCATATCATTTCGACGCCTGGGGCACGTTTTGGTTTACTTCACCTAAATTTTACTAAGTGTTCTTTATACAAATTAGGCAAACGAGCGGATAACTCAGCCACCGGAACTCCGAATCGAGTCTCATAAGTTGTAACATGTTTAAAATATCTAAGATGTGCTTCGCCTATGGTTTCAAGTCGTTTTGACGCCCGCGGCCCGTTTTGGCCTACATCTCCAAAAAATTTCTAAGTTCTTTAAGTTAGGCAAATAAGCGGATAACTCAGCCACCAGAACTCCGTATCGAGTTCCATAAGTTGTAACGTCTTCAAAATATCCAAGACGTGCTTCTCCTGTGGTTTCACATCATTTCGACGCCCGGGGTCCGTTTTGGTCTACTTTTCCTAAATTTTTGTAAGTGTTCTTTATACAAATTAGAAAAACAAGCAAATAACTCGGCCATCAAAACTTTGAATTGAGTCCCGTAACATATAACGTGTTCAAAATATCTACAAGGTGCTTCGCGTGTGGTTTCGCGTCGTTTCGATGCTGGAGCCCATTTTGGTCTACTTTTCCTAAATTTTTCGTAGTATTCTTTATACAAGTTAGGCCAACAAGCAGATAACTCGGCCATCGCAACTCCGAATCAAGTCCCATAAGTTGTAATGTGTTAGTTTCGACGCCTGGGCCTATTTTGGTCTACTTCTCCAAAATTTTTCTAAATGTTCTTTATACAAATTACGCAAACAAGTGGATAACTCGTCTACCAGAACTCCGAATTATGTTCGGTAAGTTATAACGTGTTCAAAATATCTAAGAGATGTTTCGACTTTGGTTTCGCGTCGTTTCGACGCCTGGAGCCCATTTTGGTCAACTTTTCCTAAATTGTTTATAGAATTATTTATACAAATTAGGCAAATGAGCGGATAACTCGGCCACCGCAACTCCAAATTGAGTCATGTAAGTTGCAACATGTTCAAAATATCTAAGAGGTGCTTCGCCTATGGTTTCATGTCATTTCGACGTCTGGGGCCCGTTTTAGTCTACTTCTCCCTAATTTTTCTAAGTGTTCTTTATACAAATTAGGGAAATGAGCAAATAACTCAGCCACCGGAACTTCGAATCGAGTCCCAAAAGTTGTAACATGTTCAAAATATCTAAGAGGTGCCTCGCTTATGGTTTGATGTGGTTTGGACGCCCGGTGCCCATTTTGGTCTACTTCTCCTAAAATTATCTAAGTATTCTTTATAAAAATTAGGCAAAAAAACGGATAACTCGACCAGTAGAACTCTGAATCAAGTCCTGTAAGTTATAACATGTTCAAAATATCTAAGAGGTGCTTCGCCTATGGTTTTGCATCGTTTTAACGCCCGCAACCCAATTTGGTCTACTTTTACTTCTTGTAGTTGCAAGCTTTAACTATTTCTTTGCAACTTTCAATTGTGATATTACAGACCTTAATAAGATTTGTATATGTAAATTATGTGTTTATGAAATGAAATTTCTTATTCCGACTCTGTGTTATGTCATTGTATACTCTAATGAAGACTTAGGTCAAATAAAATAAATTCGAAGCTGCTTAGTCGTGCTTATACTGACAAAATGATTTGTCGTACTTCGGAGTTAATATAATAATATATTAACTGATAAAAACCTAAATAAGTTAATTAGGGTTAAAATGATTAATTAAATTATAAACCCTAATTATAAAACCCCAATTGACAATTGTCATCTGAGTTAGAGAACTGAAAACCTAATTGGTGCACAAGAACCCTAATTGATATAATTAGATCTTAAGTGATGAAACAGAATAGAAATTATGAATCCTTAAAATTAAAAGTAAACCTTAATTAAAGGATTGAAACCCTAAACCCTAATTTGTAAAACCCTAACCTTAATTAGGAAACCCTAACCCTAATTAGGAAACCCTAACTCTAATTATGAGTTTCTAAACCTTAATTATGAAACTTAAACTTAATTAAGGTATTACTAACCTAATTAAGTTATCCTAAACAGGAATTACAAAACCCTAATCATGATTAGTGTGAATTAAACCTAGATTAGTAAACTAACCAATGGGAGCACTTGCATAAGTGTGTTAGCTTGTGCCCAACACACTTCCACACACTTAAACACAAGCCTAGCACACTCCAGCACAAGTAGGTCAAGTCAGATCAGAAGCAACACAAGTAACCAAGCAAATTGATTGGATTTTTGTCCAAAATAAGCTTCTTCAGCTTCGCTATAAATAGAACAAGTCTCTGATCATTAATGTAACAAATGTGATTGTAGACACCCAAATTTTGCACTTTCTATACTAACCCTGACAGGAGGGCAAAATCGTCAATGAACCCAGCCTACGAGAACGAAAGATGGGCATAAGTACGAACACTCAGAGCTACCGCAACGACATGCGATCAAAGCCGACACGACAACGATCAAAGCGGAATGATATGGCACGTTTCCCAGCGGTTCCCGGACTGCAAAATATAAGTCCTTCAGAAAAAACCAACGGTACTACACGAGAATCAGGGTGCGGCTCAAAAATCATGAAATTCAGCCCACCCAGCCGCGGATTAATCTGCGGCCAACGATTAAAATAATTGAAGTGCGCAGCGGGCGGCTGAAGTGCGCGATGGGCGCGGAGAAACCAAGGCCAGCCGCAGATCAATCTGCGCCGCCCTTGGCCAGCCTATTTCTGCTCATTTCTTCATCTAGGATACAGGGAGTTGAACAGCAGCAGAAGAAAAAAAAAGGAAGAAGAACCAGCGAGCAGCAGCAGCGAGAAAAGAGAGAAAAAGAGAGAAAAAAAAGTGAGGATTTATACCCCTTTTGATAGATTGTATCACATATAATTTCTACCATATTCAATATACGAGTTTATACGCATCGTGGTGTCATTTGCAAGGTGAAAAAGAACCCTTTCTATAGCAGTTTTGTCATATCATTTTGTTAAGTTTTATCATTTGGGCCATATTAAATGTAGTTTTTCTTGCATATTATTGAGGTTACGAGGATTGAGGATTATTAGTGAGGGTTCCAATAGAACAAAATTCTTCCTAATGGTCCGATGATATCCATTTGGTGGTTTTTGTTCGTTATGGTAATGAATTAGGCGTAATATATTTAAATCGCTATTTAGGATATTGTGAAGTGTTAGGCAATTCGGTATTGTTCCTTGGTGTGTTATCCATTTTGTGGGTGTGTAGTAGTTTTGGATGTGAGCCTAGGAACGCGACCCCGTGGTCCAAATCCGATGATGGACATTTTTGGGTGTATGTATTAGGGGCGATGTACCCTTGATTGTAAATATGTAATCGTCGGGCCTTAAAACGATATTAAGTTGAAAGTCGGGTTTAAGACCCCGTGATAGTGAAATATGTGATTGTGGGCGTTTGGGGTTATTTTGATGGCTTACATGCCCATGATAAGCCCCACGCATTTTAATGCTTGATTTGATGTATGACACGAAAAATTGATTTCAAAACTAAACGATGAGATTTTCATAAAATCGATCAAATTAGGTTATTAGCACCACGAGGCTTAAAATTGGAAGTGTTGATGAATGTCGATTCCTATCTAAACGAGAAGGCTAAAGAAAGATCGTTTTCAGACCTCACAAAAATGATTTTAGAAAATAAATGATGTTTTATTAAACCGTTGTGCATAGGGTTAAAGAGATCCTAGAAATTGCCGTCATTTTATTACGAAAGCAAGGTATATGTCTCGATTCCTATTTTGACGAAGGTTTAAAAAACTCTTGTCTTGCCAAAACGACACCTAATGAAAATCTCACGGCCTTTGACAATAAAAATCAAACCTTTCTTTCTCATATAAGCCGAAAGACATTCTAAAGCATTCTCAAAATAAAACACGACTTTTCATAAAAACCCAAATTATTTCTTCATGCAAACTCACTACAACATTCACATAGGCATACACGCACGCACACACACATTTTTAGAATTAAAGGATAGGAAAAGCATCAAGATTGCGGTAACCGTGTTTCACGGAAGTCGGAGGGTGCCTAACACCATCCCCTCGCTTAAGCAAGCCCCCAAACTCTAGGAATCTCGATTCGCAGACCAATTAATTCGGAGTCATACGTATGAGCCAGCGATTTACGAAAACGAAACTCAGATGAGTTGGTACATCCATTTCAAATATACCAACTGGCGACTCTGGTCAATTGGCTCATCATAAGAAATGATCTTTCAAAACCCCGTCGACATTAGTGCCGACCTTTTCCAAAAATCATCTAATAAAAGGCTAAAATTGGAAAGGTTAATAATCGCAGCAGAAGCGATTCCTCCTGACGTCGACAGCTGGCGACTCTGCTGGGGACATTAGAGGGCTTAAGCCGCGTTCAAATCTTGATGCTGTCCTATCCTTTAAAAATTCATGAATGTGTATGTACGTGCGATATTTTGACATGTTTTACTTGTTGTTGTGTGAATGTGTGTTTTTGTCCAATGAATGAATGATTGAATGGAATTGCTTTACTTTAAAGTAATCATTTGCATACGGTAAGGACGATGAATGTGAATGTATGTTGAGAGTGTACCTCCTCTTGAGGCAAACCCGTCGGTTTCTTATTACTGGACTCGAAGGGGCTGCTCCCCGGAGATGGCTCAGGAAACGCACCACCCAGATCCACTCCAATCGAAAGGATTCAGACAAGTCAGCCTCATATTAACCCAACGCAGGGAATTAATTAATAGAAGTACTCTCTCATAAATTCCTAATTGGATTAGGAGCATAATTAATTAAAGGAGGTTAATTATAATTGAAACCCTAATCCTAAATAGTTTAGGGAAGGGTTATTCCTACATCTATAAATAAGAGGAGTCTTATCATAGATTAGGGTTACACACTCTTGCATTAGATTGTGGAGAGTACTTACAATTTCTATAGAGATAGAAACTAGGATTTTTGCCAAAATACCCAACTTCTTGAATACTTGTTCTTCCTTGGTGGATCACCTCTAGAGGCCAAACACTTGGGTGGCTAACGTTGATCAAAGGAAGGAATCACACCGTAGCATTCGAGGAGAACACGAAGGACTATGAGTTGAACTTGTACCCGAGGAAGCTTTGTTCTACGAGGGTATAATTTCTTATTCTCTTTCTCTTTCGTTTATGTCGTTAATTAAGCACATTAATCGATCATGGTGATGGTTTGTATAAAATTTTAAAATTCGTTTATCGCGCTTCCGCTCTATTTATGTAATTTTATTGCATGCTCACGTTATATACAAACCTAACAGTGGTATCAGAGCCTAATCTTGTGCTAATTATCGATTTTGATAATTCCATGTATGCTTGATATGCGATTGGATCGAAATTTTTGGGCAGAATAAAAATTTTTGAATCAGCGACACGGCGCAGCTGCGCCGCCTCCAGTTCATTCTGGAGCACAGCTGCGCCGAAACTCAGAATCATTTTTTTTTTGGGGAGCAGCGCAGCTGCGCCGTTGTCCAGTTCATTCTGGGCGCAGCTGTGCCGACTAGCAGAATCCGAAATTTTTTTTTTCCTTCAATTGAAATAAACGGTTTATTTAATTGATGTAAGTTTAAAATAAAGATGTTTATTTTATCTAAAATAGGATTTCAGATTGCTAAAATTAAAGGAGTTTAATTTGGATTTGGTTTTTGATTAAAATAAAAGAGTTTATTTTGTTTCAAAAACTAAATATTAGCAAAACTTTTGCCCATTAATTGATATCAATATATATATGGAATGGATTTATTATTCATGAGATGAATGTTATTTATTGATACATATAGAGATATGTATGATAATAAATAGGGATTGATTATGGACTATTGACCAATGTGTGATTGGATTTATTTTAAGTGGATGCTTGAATGTATGGGTTTTTTTATAAATGGGGTCTGCGTATCTCGTCTTCTCTAATTTTTCTTAATGTAATTTCTATCTCCCTCCTATGTACTTCCCCTTGACTGCTGATCAAGGTTTCTATTTATTGTAAATAGTTCATGTAATAGGAATAGTTAGAATTAATTTTGAAGAATTGGAGACAAAGGAGCAAGGAGCGCATGAAGACCCGTTTGTAATGGAGCCTGGGTTTAAATGTAATAGTTATATTTAAATTTAATTCTTGCACGCTAGGTTTGACCTTTTGGTTCGCTTGGTAGCTCTAGTGAACCAAACTAGAATAAAAGTCCATAATCAATCTGGGTAGAATATAGTATTCTATATGTGCATGCTTACTATATATATTATATATTATCCAACATGCTTCGCATGTAAAATAATATGACGCGTATTTTATATATATATGTGCATGCGCGCTAATCAAGATAAGACTAATAATAAGAAACCCCTCAAAGGAATCATATTAAGTCCTAAGCGTTCAAAGATATTTGGAATATCGAACGTCGCCTTCTAGCATGGTAAAGCAATAGAGTATTAAATTTTTAATATGAGTTTGTTGTGTCACCACAAGGCAAGTATTAAATATTTAAGATGTTGCTTTATCACATTTGATGCTTATAAATAGACTGAACGATGCTGTTTTGTTGTGTCACCACAAGGACAGTGTTTTTCTTTTGAATATATGGAAGTGCTAGGTTGGACTTAACTTGGATAATTTTGATTCGGATGTGTCACCACTTGATCAAAAATAATCTAAGAGGCAAAATAAAAGGAGTTACATAGTGATGTAATTGACAATAGTTGTCTACCTATTTATTTATATATCGTTTGTTGTGTCACCACAAGGGTATATACATTTGAAATGGGATCCTTAGTCTCACTAGCAAATCTTTAATTAGAATTGTCGAACTATATAATGAGAGTAATATAGTTTGATGAAAAAGTGAGAGATACCAATTTAAAATAAAGACCTAATTTATTTTGGTAATTAATTAAATGAATGTATGCTAAAATGTTGTCTATTTCACATGCAGAATTTAAAAATGTTAAACTCACTATCACTGCGTAGCATACTTGATGCTAACAAATTGACCGGACCGAATTACACGGACTGGTTAAGGAATCTGAGAATTGTTCTCACTGCTGAAAAGATTTCTTATGTCCTAAATTCACCAGTCCTTGCAAGTGTTGCAGAAACAGCCTCTGAGGAAGAGATTGCTACTTTTAGAAAGTGGCAAGATGATGCAATCTTGGCTCAATGCATCATGCTCGCATCCATGAGTAACGAGCTTCAGCGTCAACATGAAACTATGGATGCTCCTACTATATTGTTGCACCTCAAAGAGTTGTATGGTGAGCAAAGTAGGACTGCTAGATATCAGATATCTAAGGAGCTCTTCCGATCTCGTATGACCAAGGGCACTGCTGTTGAGACTCATGTTCTTAAGATGATCAATCTGATTGAACAACTTGGACAGCTTGGGTTCGTGATGGATGGAGAGTTAAGCCAAGATTTGATCTTGCAGTCACTCCCGGACACCTTCTCACAATTTGTTATGAATTTTCACATGAATAAGTTGGACGTCAGCTTGCCTGAGTTACTTAACATGCTGAAAACTGCTGAAGGTCACTTCTCATCCAACAAGAACCAAGTCTTACTAGTGGATGATTCTTCCAAGAAAAGGAAGAGGCCCAAGGTATCTTCTGAAAAGAAGAAAAACAAGAAGGCTAAGGGCAAGGCGAAGAGGAAGGATAAAAAGAAACCTGATCCAGATAGCAAAGGAATTTGCTACCATTGCAATAAACCGGGACACTGGAAGAGGCTTGGAGAAGCTTCGACTTCCGATCTAGATTTGTTTATGATTGAAATTAATTTTTCTGAAAGTCAAAATTCTACTTGGGTATTGGATACCGGCTGTAGTTCTCACATATGTAATAATATGCAGGGACTAAGCAGAAGTAGAAAGCTGGACAAGGATGAAGTCATCCTACGAGTGGAAAATGGAGCAAAGGTTGCTGCATTAGCTGTAGGGACTTATCGTTTAGCACTGCCTTCGGGCAAGTTCATTAGTTTAAATAATTGTTATTATGTTCCGACACTCATTAGAAACATTATTTCAATTTCTGTATTGGATATGGATGGTTTTGATATTATAATAAAGAACAACAGTTGTTCTATTTATAATAAAAATGTTTTATATGGTGTTGGGAACTTACTGAATGGACTATACATACTTGACTTGCATGAAAAATATACTTCAAATTGAACAAACTAAGAAAAGAAAAAGAGATGATGTTAATTATACCTTTATGTGGCACTGTAGACTTGGTCATATCAATGAAACAAGATTATCCAAGTTGCATAAAGATGGGCTTTTAGAGCTATCTGATTACGAATCATATCCAACTTGTGAATCTTGTCTAATGGGTAAAATGACTAAGTCTCCTTTTACTGGAAAAGGAGAAAGAGTTACAGAGTTGTTAGCATTGGTACACACAGACGTATGTGGACCTATGACAACGAATGCACGAGGAGGGTATTTTTATTTTATTACTTTCACTGATGATCATTCTAGATTTGGATATGTGTATTTAATGAAATACAAATCTGAATCGTTTGAAAAGTTCAAAGAATTCAGAAGTGAAGTAAAGAAGCAAACTGGTAAGAGTATTAAGATTCTTCGATCGGATCAAGGGGGGGAATACTTAACCAATCAGTTTCTCAATTGTCTCAAAGAAAATGGTATAATCTCACAATGGACTCCACCAGGGACGCCACAGTTGAATGGTGTATCTGAAAGGAGAAATCGAACATTGTTGGACATGGTTCGTTCCATGATGAGTTTTACCGACCTCCCAGTATCCTTCTGGGGTTATGCCCTAGAATCGACTGCATACCTACTTAACAAGGTACCTACCAAATCCGTCCCAAAGACCCCATATGAGATATGGACAGGGAGGAAACCAAATCTTAAGCATGTTAAGACTTGGGGTAGTCCAGCTTATGTCAAAAAGTTTGAGCAAGATAAGTTGAAGACTAGATCCGACAAGTGTAGATTTGTGGGATACCCTAAAGAAACATCAGGGTATTATTTCTATCATCCTACTGATCAAAAGGTGTTTGTTGCGAAACACGCTGCCTTCTTGGAAAAGGAGTTTATCCGTGAAGGGGTCAGTGGGAGTAAGATATATCTTGAAGAAGTTCAAGAACCACAAAATACTACGGATCAAAGTCAGGTACCTGACCAAGTAGAAGAACCTATTGTACCACTACCTATTCGTAAATCTGGAAGAGTACCGAAGATACCTGAGAGGTATGGATTCATCATAGAGGATGATGATGAGGTACACATCATAGAAGATGATGATCCATTGACTTACGAAGAGGCTATGAGTAGTGAAGACTCAGAGAAATGGCTAGAAGCCATGAAATCCGAGATGGACTCCATGTATGAAAACCAAGTATGGACTTTGGTTTCACCACCTGAGGGAATTAAGCCTATTGGGTGTAAATGGGTCTTTAAGATAAAGACTGGAGTGGACGGTAAGGTAGAGACCTATAAGGCCCGACTGGTTGCAAAAGGTTTCAAACAAAGACAAGGAGTTAACTATGATGAAACCTTCTCACCAGTAGCTATGCTGAAGTCCATTCGGATTTTGCTTGCGATTACAGTTTATTATGACTACGAGATCTGGCAAATGGACGTGAAAACGGCCTTCCTCAATGGAGAGCTTGAGGAGAATGTATATATGATACAGCCAGAGGGTTTTGTTTCAACGGTTGGAACAAACCAAGTCTGTAAGCTACAACGATCCATTTATGGGTTGAAGCAAGCTTTTCGAAGATGGAACATCAGTTTTGATGTGATAATCAAAAGGTTTGATTTTATCAAAAATGAGGATGAACCTTGTGTGTACAAGAAGGTTAGTGGGAGCGCTGTTTCATTCCTTGTATTATATGTTGATGACATATTACTGATAGGGAATGATGTTCCTATGCTACAGTCGATCAAAATTTGGTTATCTAAACACTTCTCCATGAAGGACTTGGGTGAGGCATCCTATATTTTGGGGATAAAGATCTATAGAGATAGATCTTAAAGGATGCTAGGCTTGACCCAAGGAAAGTACATTGATTCGATGCTAAAGAAGTTTAGCATGGAAGATTCCAAAAGAGGTCTCATGCCGATGAGCCATGGAATACATCTCTCCAAGAAATAGGCCCCAAAGACACCTGAGGAGAGAGACCGAATGACTAAGATTTCTTATGCTTCCGCAATAGGATCTATCATGTACGGTATGATATGTACTAGACCAGATGTCACTCATGGACTTAGTGTAACAAGCAGATATCAGTCGAATCCAGGAGAAGAGTACTGGAAGGCAGTGAAAAACATCCTAAAGTACTTGAGAAGAACTAAGGATGTATTTCTTGTCTACGGTGGGTTTGGATTGAAACTAGAGGGCTATACAGACTCAAGTTTTCAAACGGACCAAGATGACAGTAAATCCGTTTCAGGGTACGTGTTTACCTTAAACGGTGGCGCAGTGAGTTGGAAAAGTTCTAAGCAGCAAACAGTTGCTGATTCAGTGACAGAGGCAGAGTACATAGCTGCAAGTGAAGCTGCAAAGGAAGCTGTTTGGATGAAGAAGTTCATAACTGAACTTGGAGTGGTTCCTAGCATTAGAGGAGTAGTACCTTTATTCTGTGACAACAATGGAGCTGTTGCGCAGGCTAAGGAACCCAGGTCTTATCAGAAATCCAAACACGTGTTGCGGCGGTTTCATTTGATTAGAAAGATCATTGAAAGAGGAGATGTCACCCTGGAGCATGTGGACTCTCAAGACAACATTGCAGATCCATTTACTAAAGCTTTAACTCAACAGCAGTTTGATCGTCACTTAGAGAAGATGGGTATTAGATACCATGGCGATTGGCTTTAGTGCAAGTGGGAGATTGAAAGTAGTATGCACACAAGCCAATCATATTTGATATGATGTAGCATATACTTTGTAATCTTATTCATTTATTAATAAAAGAATTGATTTTCTTAAAAAGGCATTTTATATTATCTACATGGTGCTGTTATATTAAATGTGATAAACTCATAGTTTTGAGCAATGCTTTTAGAATCATGATGGTGATCATGCTAATGAGATCTAAATTCTAGATAGCTCACAAACTAAAATTGTTCCTAATCGTTGGATTACTAAATTGGGGATTAGTAAATCCGGATAGATTAGTACATACGTTGCTTGCTCTTAGGAAGAGGATGATTGATCTCATAATCATTTGTGTGGAGACACTAAAGCAAGTATGTAGGTGCTTATTAGAGAATAAGTTCACTGAACATGACTCGCTAAGGAATACCTAATGGAGTTTTACTCGCCTGTCAATAGGAATTCCTCTAGTGATAGTAGTACAAGTGATCCTTGGACTTGAGATCATCATAGTATCTTGTGTATGATGAATTATACTTTGACATTTCCCTTAAGACCTTTGGGGTATATCAAAGGGTATGATTGGGTATAATAAGTTGTACATGGAGATAGGTGAATGATCAACAAAGAATCTACCACGTCTAGTAAAAGATGTGAATGTCCTATGTGATTCGATAAATGACAACTCAGTAGTCCTTGGCCAAGGAAGAATGAAATTAGAAAGGAGTTTCTAATTTGCATTATTTAGAGTTGTGCATTTGGGAATCGAAATGTATATAATTAAATAAAATAAGACTTGACAGTAAATCCATGTCTTATATTTAATTGGGACATTGTATGGTAGAAGGATTGAATTGTACGGTAACTATTTACTCAAAGATTCTTTTGTGATTGATGTTGAAATCTATATTATCTGGAAAGTCGTTGATCGCTAAGGGGGCTTACCCTTATTGTAGAATAAATATTATTTATTTAAATCAATTAAATACTTTAATTTATTTATTTAAATAAGATTAGAATTGTTCTAATTGATTTATTCACAACAGGTTTAATATGGAGAACCTAGAGGGTCACACCGCAAAAGGAAAATATTTATTTAAGAAGTAAATGGCATAATTGTAATAATAAGTTAAGTGTATTTAATTTAATCTATGGAGATAAAATAAATTAAATAGCTTAATATTTATTATTTAATATTTTGGAAATATTAAATATAAATTAATAAGAGGAGTCTTATTATTATTATTACTATTACTATTATTTAATTCCTAATAGGGATTGATAATTAATTAATAGAACTATTATTTATTTCCTAATAGGGATTGGGAATTGATTAATAGAAGTACTCTCTCACAAATTCCTAATTGGATTAGGAACATAATTAATTAAAGGAGTTTAATTATAATTGAAACCCTAATCCTAAATAGTTTAGGGAAGGGTTATTCCTACATCTATAAATAAGAAGAGTCTTATCATAGATTAGGGTTACACACTCTTGCATTAGATTGTGGAGAGTACTTACAATTTCTATAGAGATAGAAACTAGGGTTTTTGCCAAAATACCCAACTTCTTGAATACTTGTTCTTCCTTGGTGGATCACCTCTAGAGGCCAAACACTTGGGTGGCTAACGTTGATCAAAGGAAGGAATCACACCGTAGCATTCGAGGAGAACACGAAGGACTAGGAGTTGAACTTGTACCCGAGGAAGCTTTGTTCTACGAGGGTATAATTTCTTATTCTCTTTCTCTTTCGTTTATATCGTTAATTGAGCACATTGATCGATCATGGTGATGGTTTGTATAAAATTTTAAAATCCGTTTTATCGCGCTTTCGCTCTATTTATGTAATTTGATTGCATGCTCGCGTTATATTTCTCTATAATTAATTTTCATGAACAAAATTAGTAAGATTTGTTGATATGTTGGTTATACATGGTAATAAATGTGTATAATTGATTAGCAAGCATCTATAAGTTGTTTTACAGTAATCAAATTCGTGGATAAACATGAAATAGGAAGAAGTAAACTTTTGTTTTCATAGTGTATTTTATGGTCTGCTTTAAGGCCAAAATTGATGGTTAATTCATTAATAGAATCTGAAATTTGATTGTTGATTATGTTAATTCGTTAAAAAACGAAAAGAATGCAAGTAGAATGGATTAACTTAGTTAAGAAACGGATTCATGGTGTTTAATTTTGTTAATATGTCATAAATATAGAAAATGAGCATGAACAGTGAATATTTAATCTCTTAAATTGGTTGTTTATGTGTTTTGTGTTGTTAGAGTTGTTAGAAACATGTTTGGTTTTGATTTTATAACATGTTTGATGTCTGGATATATTTAATTTTTGAATTGAGTAAAGAAATTTGGGAAATTTGGTCTGAAGGTTCACTGTTTGCGAAGCAGAGCAACTGAATCTGCAGCGCCATTCAGCAGGCTTGTCTGCGTGCTGCAACGGACCAGCGTCGCAACGCCGTTCATATAGCATGAAACGGGCGCCGCAGCACCGGGTCCTGTAATATTCCGAACCCGAATAAGATTTATAAATATAAACTATGTGTTTAATAAATGAAATTTCATGATATGACTTTGTATTATATGGTTATGTATATTATTAAACAATTGGGTCAAATAAAAAAAAAATTTTCGCCAAGTAGCTGTGTCGTGCTTAATCGGACAAAATGATTTGTCGTGCTTCCGGCGAATTCACCAAGAAGCGTTACGGTAAATTAGTTTTGTAAGCTGCTGTGTCGTACTTGGAATTGACGAAGTGCTTTGTCGTGCTTCGACATTAATATAATATTATATTAAATGATAAAATTTTAAAATAAGTTAAATAGGGTTTAAAATGTTAAACGGAAATAGAAACCCTAAATTTCAAAACCCTAATTGATAAAATTTGTCCGAATTGTTTAATCAAAACCCTAATTATTGTATAAGAATTTTAATTGATATACTTAGATTCTAAATAATGAATCATGATATTAATTATGAATTACTGAGGTTAAATTAAACCCTAGACGAAAGATTAAAACCCTAATTATAGGATTGAAAACCCTAAACCCTAATTCGGAACCCTAAAACCCTATTTTGGTTCAATAACCCTAATTTATGAAATGTAAAACCTTAATTATGATATATAACATTAATTAAGGTATTACTAAACTTAAATTAACATCCTAATCATGATTAGCAAGAATCTAGGTTTAATTAGTAAGTAAATAAATCAAAAATCAAATTTTAAATCAATCAAAATGGGATAAGAACACAAATCAGATATTTGATCAAAGTTTCCAGCTCAAGTAGGTCATTAAGATCAGAAAATAGCAGCACAAGTCCCTAGGGTAGGATATTTTTGGAGGCAAAGTTTGGAAAATGACCTAAGAAACCCTAATTGGCCAATTCTATAAGTAGGAGAGCAATCTGATCAGTTGGCCACGAAAATTTTGAAGCTTAAACACATATAAGACATACCATATCAAGCCCTAGCAACCACAAGGTCAGAACCAACAGCCAGAAATCAAAAATCCACTTAGAAAGGTATTAAATCAATTTTGGATGCTAGATCTTTAAGTTGTTAGTGATTTTATGTTTTTAGATGTTTAGATATGTGTTATAATATGTTAATAAGTGATCTGGGTTGGTTAATCATGGTTTCATAACATTTAAATGGTCTCGAATTTGATGAAAAATCAAAACTGTCAAGAACAGTCAAAACTGTCTGACAGGCGACTTTGTCAGGCGGTTTGATCGACTTAGATTATGTGTTTGGTCTGTTTTAATATATGTATGTGTAGCCTGATATGTGGTCCTTTAAAGCCCGACGTGTATCAAAGCAAACAAAAGTATAGGATGAAAGCTATGATCGGTCAAAAGTGCCTTGACCGTTCGGATTATGCATTTTCTGGGCAACCCAGAAAGTTCTGACAAGTTATGTCAGATATTGAAGCAACCCAGAATCGACCAAGATGATGTGTTTTTGGTGATTTAATTGCTTATATTTGTAGTATGCCATATAGAGAACAACTTCATATCATAAAAACACATAAAGAGTAATCGATCAAGTCGGAAATTTTAGTCAAAGTGCCTTGACCGCAACTGACTTATGAATTTCTGGGTAACCCAGAAATTCATAAGAACAGTTGGTCTCCTATAGTTTGACCATATATTTAGAGCATCAATTGATGTAGTTTAATCTATGTTTTGATATGTCGTTGTAGTCTGCCATGAATACTATAACTACAAACAAGAAAATTAAACAAACAATAAACCAACATGGATTAAATTAAGGCCAAAGTAGGCTGTCCAGCATTGACCAAGTGTTCTTCAATGAAGAACACCTTTAGCGACGAAACTCATCCCAAACCCAGAAAACTAAAGAAATAAGCAGACCGTCGCTAAAGCCCTTTAGCGACGGATTTTTAATAAAAATAAAATAAAAATTATTTAATAAATTATAAAATAATAAATAAATATTAAATAAATATAAATAATTAATAAATAAATCCGAAAATTCATTTTTAAATTATAAAAATTTATTTTTAATATTTTTCTATTTTCTGAAATATTATTTAATTTAATTAAATAATAATTAATAATTATGATAAATCATTTAATAAATGTTTTAATTATTTAAAAATGATATTAAATTATTAAATAATTATATTAATTATTTAAAAATGATATTAAGGTAAATAAAATTATTATATATAATAATTAAATAAAATATTAAATATTTAAATATTATTAATGATAAATAAATCATTTAAATAATATATTAAGTATTTAAAAATTATTTTAAATGATAATTAAATCATTTAAATATTAAATTAAATTTTGAAAATTATTATAAGTAATAAATAAATTATTTTAATGATAAAGTAAAGTCTAAAAATATTATTAATGATAAATTAAATCATTTAAATAATATTCTATCTTTCTAAAAATATTATAAATGATAAATAAATCATTTAAATAATATTTTAAATATCTAAAAATATTCTAAATGATAAATAAATTATTTAAATAACATATTAAATGTTTTAAAATTATTCTAAATGATAATTAAATCATTTAAAAATATTCCTAAGCTTGTAAAATTATTTAAAAATACTTCCAAGCTTCTGAAAATTATTTAAAAATAATACCAAGCTTCTAAAAATATTAGAAATAATAATTAAATTATTTCGACTAATAATTCGACTTCCAAATGAAGTTTATTCGAACAATTTATGTCTTTAGCCATTAAGGACGCGACCGAGATACCGAATCAACGTCGAACCTTAATGAAACTTGTTTAGATTAGCGTGTTACATGTTTATATACGTGCTAACGCTTATTATTGGTATACGTAGACTACGTGTGTTGACCGATTGAATTAAATTATAGTGAGCTACGCTAAGGCAAGTGTCCTAACTTTTTCTCAATTTATATTAAGCAATTCATTTATGTCTTGCTATCAATTATTGTGAAGTTATTGCTACTTGTTCAGCATAACTTAAGAAATGAAATCATTTATTGATTGTTTGAGCTTAAAATTGTTGAGTCAAACCAAATTGTTTTGGTACGACATCTATACTGAGTAATAGGGACACCGTAGATGGAAGGTGGTCCGACAAACCTTCAGATAAGGTTTAAATTGGCAATTCAATGAATTGACCAATATTGGCAATTAACTTAAATTGACCAAAAAATGTGGTAGGATGATATGCATACTCCTAGGATATTGGTGAGGCTGATCACCTACCAGATATCCGAACTCAATGAGGTTCTAAGTCATTGAAGACTGACAGGACAATTTGAAAATATATGGTTCCGGTACAGAACCCTCAGTATCAATTATACATCATTGACATCTTTCAAATCAAACACATGGTGTTTACATATTCAAATGAACTTGCTGAGCATTTGTAGCTCATTCTTGCGCATATCTTCTTTTGCAGCTTTAGATGATATCCCTTGCACGTTTGGGATCAAAAAGAGGAAAAGTCATAACTATTAAATTTTATTTCTGTTATTGAATATTGTAAGCCTTTTTACTGACTTGTTGTTGTAATAACTTAGTATAACGAATGATGTAACCGAAACCAAAATGTTATGTAATATATTATGATCCTTGATGTTATAGAATGCGTTATACTCTGATCTTTAAATTCTTTAGAATAGTTGTACTAAGTTAAATACAGTGTCTATACGAACTATATATCTGAATGAGGGTATTTAAATGATGTTGAGAGTCCTATAAGCTCTGGGGTTACACTTAATGAGCGCCGGTGAGGTGCCATCTTTACCGGAATGCGCCCCTCAGTTCTATGGATAATCTTATCATTAATACTGTGAATGTCAGATAGATAGGGAATATTGATATGAAAGAGATATCCACAAGATATGAATCTGTACATCCAAGTGAGGGTATCCAAACACGGATAACGTTCTGACGAGAATTATTATCTGTTATGGGATACTGTGAACCTTGGATAGATAGAAGTCATATTTTATTGAATATTTATAGTTGTATAGTTCCACGTGAGCACCAGATCTGCTACAGGGGAGTGTAGAGATTTGGGGGCGTCACAAGATGGTATCAGAGCTGTAGATTATAGCTCTAAGGTAGTTGGGAAATACCTTAGGATATAATCTTTTGAGTCCGTAAAATACTTAATACACATAAGATAACCTTAAAAGCCTTATATTTTGTGTAAACTTGCTTCATCATAATGCTAAACAAGTAAAATTCTTTTGTAGGATGGCAGACCCAGATTGGGAAGATAGTTCAAGGGAGATAGGTTCACAGGTGATAGAGCTTGAGCAGGACAGTGATCCTGAAGGACA
The DNA here is from genome assembly GCA_034770075.1 of Aralia elata. Taxonomy (NCBI): domain Eukaryota; kingdom Viridiplantae; phylum Streptophyta; class Magnoliopsida; order Apiales; family Araliaceae; genus Aralia; species Aralia elata. The sequence continues at coordinate 315,030 of JAVJAP010000126.1, forward strand.
AGAAGTTCAAAATAACTTGGAATTCCATGACGCCGAGGCGACAGAACCTAATGAGGACGCTACAGAGGTTCAGATTATAGACGAAGGAGAAGATGAGGAAGAACCAATAATATGGAGGGATATATCAGAAGTTCAAAATCAATTTGTAGAAGAATTAGAAGAAGGAAATCCAGAGGAGGAAAACCTACTAGAACAAGCCCAGATAGAAATACATACCTTGAACAATAGGGTATCATATGTGGAAGAAAGGTTGGAGAATGAAGGACGATTGAATATCCGACTTCAGGCACTGTTGTCAAGAAAGGAAAGAGAAAGATATCAAATCCAAGCAAGGCTTGATATGACTAATAAAGAATTTCGTGAAACACTTGTGGATCTGGATAAGCGAGTAGCGGATTATCCCGTAGAGAATGGAAAGACTGGATACGACATTAATAGGTGGGTGGTATCAAGTATGTTGTGTGATGAGTATCGTAAGATTAAGCTTTAGATAAATCTGGTCACTAAAGTGTGTATGTAAATAGTAGTATCTAAACTACTTTACCCAAGTTTTTGCGAAACTGGTTTGGGAATGCTAGTAGTACTTATATAAACTACTAGTCGAATATGTAAACCTTCTGTATGAATATACAAATTATGTTTGAACATTATGTGCATTCCATACTTGTAATTATACTAATTTCCTTACTTATATAACTTAACGCCGCTTGAAGGAAGAGCATAGACATTAGTAGAGGCAGAAAATAGAGTAGTAAACCCAACAGTTAATAAATTTAGATATACCTTGTAAACGTAAAAATTGCTAATAAAGAGATAATTCCCGGTAAAACCATATAGAAATTATAATATAGAAATTAAGAGACATAAGTTTCTTATGAACCTCATTCCTATGCAGCTAGGGGAATTCGATATAATCTTAGGCAGGGATAGGTTGGTTAATCATAATACAATGATTGACTACCATCGAAAGCGTGTAAACCTATTGACGGTGTCGAAGTCAAAGGTGGGGTTCAACGGTGGTTGTTCCCCTAAACGATCTCGATGTTTGACAGTAATGCAGGCAGAGAGATTGCTTAGGAAGGGTTGTACAGGCTATTTGGCATATATAGTAGATACTCGAAAAGAAGGAGTAAAACTAGAACAAATACCTGAGATAGAGAATTTCCGGATGTATTTCCAGATGACTTACCCGGTTTACCTCCGGACAGGGAGATCGAATTTGTTATTGATCTAGCGCCGGGTACGGCACCAGTTTCCAAGGCACCGTACAGAAGGGCACCTGTAGAGTTGAAGGAGTTACTTGTGTAGTTACAAGAACTCTTAGACAAAAAGTACATACAACCAAGTGTTTCACCTTGGGGAGCACCGATGTTGTTTGTAAAGAAGAAGGATGGAACATTAAGGTTGTGTATTGATTATAGAGAATTAAAGAAGTTAATAATAAAGAACAAATATCCTTTACCACGAATTGATGATTTGTTTGACCAGTTGAAAGGGGCCGAATACTTTTCGAAGATCGACTTACGATCGGGTTATCATCAATTAAAGGTAAGAAAAGAAGATGTGCCGAAGACAGCGTTTAGGACACGCTACGGACATTATGAGTTTCTTGTGATGTCTTTTGGATTAACAAATGCGCCGGCAGCATTCATGGACTTGATGAACCGAGTGTTTAAACCATGCTTGGACAAATTTGTCGTAGTGTTCATCGATGATATTTTAGTATACTCGAGAACAAAAGAGGAGCATGCTGAACACTTAAGAAGCGTATTGGAGATATTACGCAAGGAACAACTTTATGCAAAGTTTTCCAAATGTGAATTCTGGTTGGAACGAGTCCAATTCTTAGGTCATGTAATTGATAAGAATGGAATAGTGGTAGATCCATCCAAGATAGAAGCGGTTGTGAATTGGGAACAACCAACAACTCCAACAGAAGTAAGAAGTTTTCTCTGTTTAGCAGGGTATTATCGGCGTTTTATACAAGATTTTTCAAAGAGAGCGACCCCGCTAACCAATTTGACTCAAAAGACGGTAAAAGTACGTCTGGATAGACAAATCTGAAGAAAGCTTCCAAGAGTTGAAGAAGCGATTAAGTATGGCACCAGTGTTATCTTTACCAGATGATACAGGAGGCCTCGTTGTTTATAGTGATGCATCACACAAGGGATTAGGATGTGTGTTAATGCAACATGGGAAGGTGATTGCATATGCATTAAGACAACTCAAAGATTATGAGAAGAGGTATCCTACGCATGATCTTGAGTTAGCCGCCGTAGTATTCGCCTTGAAAATTTGGAGGCATTACTTGTACGGGGAGAAGTGTGAGATATACACAGATCACAAAAGTCTAACGTATATATTTTCACTCAGAAGGAGTTAAACATGAGACAGAAGAGATGGCTAGAATTGATAAAAGATTTTGATTGTGAGATCTTGTATCATCCAAGGAAAGCCAACGTCGTAGCAGACGCATTAAGTAGGAAGAACCAGGAGAAATTGAATGTGATGACTAATAACGAGGTACTGATAAAAGAGTTTGACAAACTTGAGATTGAGGTGAGAGTTCCAGTTAACTCTACCCAGAAGTTATTTGTCATCGAGAGTAATTCGACTTTATTGGACAAAGTCAAAGAATTACAGAAGACTGATGCAGAATATCAGAAGTATAAGGCAGAAATGACTCATAAAAAGAATGTTAAGTTTAGGGGTGGATAAAGGTGGAGTACTAAGATACGAAAATAGAATTTGGGTACCTTCAGTACAAGAGTTAAAAGACGAAATACTGAATGAAGCCCATAATTCTAAATTCACTGTACATCCAGGGAGTACAAAAATGTATAAAGACCTGAGCCAACGTTTTTGGTGGTCTAACATGAAGAGAGAAGTAGCGGAATGGGTAAGCAAATGTTTAACGTGTCAAAGGGTTAAAGCTGAACATCAGAAACCAAGTGGATTATTACAACCCTTAGAAGTTCCTGAGTGGAAATGGGAGCATATTATCATGGACTTCGTAGTAGGTCTTCCAAATACACCGAAAGGTCATAATGCCATTTGGGAAATTGTAGATCGTCTTACCAAGTTAGCTCATTTTCTTAATCATCAAAATCAACTCCAGTCTAGACCAGTTAGTCGAACTGTACATCAATGAAATTATTTCTAGACATGGAGTCCTTGTTTATATAGTATTGGACCAAAATCCCTAATTTACTCCGAACTTTTAGACAAGTTTCCAGAAACACTTAGGAACCTAGTTGAGGTTAAGCACAATTTATCACTACAAACAAACGGTCAGAGTGAGAGAACGATTTAAATACTAAAGGACATGTTGCAAACTCGCAACATGGATTTCAAGGAAAGTTGGCAAGATCAATTACCTTTAGTAGTATTTGCCTATAATAATAGTTACCATGCCAGCATAGGAATGCCACCTTTTGAAGCCTTGTATGGAAGAAAATGTAGGACACCTTTATATTGGGACGAAGTTGAGGGAACAGCAAATGCTAGGACCCAAAATAGTGCAACAAACCACGGAGGTAGTTCAAATTATACGGGGAAGATTACAAGCGTCACAAGATCGACAGAAGAAAAATACGTTTCGTTAAGAAAAGGCAAATTGAGTCCGAGATTTACTGAGCCATTTCCAATATTGAGGAGAATAGGTGAGGTAGCCTATGAGTTAGCCCTACCTCCTGAACTAGAACATATTCGTAACGTGTTTCATGTGTCCGTATTACGAACGTACAAACCTGATTATAAACACGTTATCGATTATGAGCCCATTCAAATCGAGAAGGATTTATCGTATGAGGAAGTTCCTATTGAAATTGTGGATAGGAAAGAACAAAACTTTGCGAAATAAAAAGATACCTTCGGTTAAGGTTATCTGGAGAAATCAGAATATCGAGGAAGCTACGTGGGAGCTCGAGAGTAAAATGCGAGATAACTACCCACATTTATTTCATAGACTGCACTGTAAATTTCGAGGACGAAATTCTTATTAGTGGGGGTGAATGTAATATTCCGAACCCGAATAAGATTTATAAATATAAACTATGTGTTTAATAAATGAAATTTCATGATATGACTTTGTATTATATGGTTATGTATATTATTAAACAATTGGGTCAAATAAAAAATTTTTTTTCGCCAAGTAGCTGTGTCGTGCTTAATCGGACAAAATGATTTGTCGTGCTTCCGGCGAATTCACCAAGAAGCGTTACGGTAAATTAGTTTTGTAAGCTGCTGTGTCGTACTTGGAATTGACGAAGTGCTTTGTCGTGCTTCGACATTAATATAATATTATATTAAATGATAAAATTTTAAAATAAGTTAAATAGGGTTTAAAATGTTAAACGGAAATAGAAACCCTAAATTTCAAAACCCTAATTGATAAAATTTGTCCGAATTGTTTAATCAAAACCCTAATTATTGTATAAGAATTTTAATTGATATACTTAGATTCTAAATAATGAATCATGATATTAATTATGAATTACTGAGGTTAAATTAAACCCTAGACGAAAGATTAAAACCCTAATTATAGGATTGAAAACCCTAAACCCTAATTCGGAACCCTAAAACCCTATTTTGGTTCAATAACCCTAATTTATGAAATGTAAAACCTTAATTATGATATATAACATTAATTAAGGTATTACTAAACTTAAATTAACATCCTAATCATGATTAGCAAGAATCTAGGTTTAATTAGTAAGTAAATAAATCAAAAATCAAATTTTAAATCAATCAAAATGGGATAAGAACACAAATCAGATATTTGATCAAAGTTTCCAGCTCAAGTAGGTCATTAAGATCAGAAAATAGCAGCACAAGTCCCTAGGGTAGGATATTTTTGGAGGCAAAGTTTGGAAAATGACCTAAGAAACCCTAATTGGCCAATTCTATAAGTAGGAGAGCAATCTGATCAGTTGGCCACGAAAATTTTGAAGCTTAAACACATATAAGACATACCATATCAAGCCCTAGCAACCACAAGGTCAGAACCAACAGCCAGAAATCAAAAATCCACTTAGAAAGGTATTAAATCAATTTTGGATGCTAGATCTTTAAGTTGTTAGTGATTTTATGTTTTAGATGTTTAGATATGTGTTATAATATGTTAATAAGTGATCTGGGTTGGTTAATCATGGTTTCATAACATTTAAATGGTCGAATTTGATGAAAAATCAAAACTGTCAAGAACAGTCAAAACTGTCTGACAGGCGACTTTGTCAGGCGGTTTGATCGACTTAGATTATGTGTTTGGTCTGTTTTAATATATGTATGTGTAGCCTGATATGTGGTCTTTAAAGCCCGACGTGTATCAAAGCAAACAAAAGTATAGGATGAAAGCTATGATCGGTCAAAAGTGCCTTGACCGTTCGGATTATGCATTTTCTGGGCAACCCAGAAAGTTCTGACAAGTTATGTCAGATATTGAAGCAACCCAGAATCGACCAAGATGATGTGTTTTTGGTGATTTAATTGCTTATATTTGTAGTATGCCATATAGAGAACAACTTCATATCATAAAAACACATAAAGAGTAATCGATCAAGCCAGAAATTTTAGTCAAAGTGCCTTGACCGCAACTGACTTATGAATTTCTGGGTAACCCAGAAATTCATAAGAACAGTTGGTCTCCTATAGTTTGACCATATATTTAGAGCATCAATTGATGTAGTTTAATCTATGTTTTGATATGTCGTTGTAGTCTGCCATGAATACTATAACTACAAACAAGAAAATTAAACAAACAATAAACCAACACGGATTAAATTAAGGCCAAAGTAGGCTGTCCAGCATTGACCAAGTGTTCTTCAATGAAGAACACCTTTAGCGACGAAACTCATCCCAAACCCAGAAAACTAAAGAAATAAGCAGACCGTCGCTAAAGCCCTTTAGCGACGGATTTTTAATAAAAATAAAATAAAAATTATTTAATAAATTATAAAATAATAAATAAATATTAAATAAATATAAATAATTAATAAATAAATCCGAAAATTCATTTTTAAATTATAAAAATTTATTTTTAATATTTTTCTATTTTCTGAAATATTATTTAATTTAATTAAATAATAATTAATAATTATGATAAATCATTTAATAAATGTTTTAATTATTTAAAAATGATATTAAATTATTAAATAATTATATTAATTATTTAAAAATGATATTAAGGTAAATAAAATTATTATATATAATAATTAAATAAAATATTAAATATTTAAATATTATTAATGATAAATAAATCATTTAAATAATATATTAAGTATTTAAAAATTATTTTAAATGATAATTAAATCATTTAAATATTAAATTAAATTTTGAAAATTATTATAAGTAATAAATAAATTATTTTAATGATAAAGTAAAGTCTAAAAATATTATTAATGATAAATTAAATCATTTAAATAATATTCTATCTTTCTAAAAATATTATAAATGATAAATAAATCATTTGAATAATATTTTAAATATCTAAAAATATTCTAAATGATAAATAAATTATTTAAATAACATATTAAATGTTTTAAAATTATTCTAAATGATAATTAAATCATTTAAAAATATTCCTAAGCTTGTAAAATTATTTAAAAATACTTCCAAGCTTCTGAAAATTATTTAAAAATAATACCAAGCTTCTAAAAATATTAGAAATAATAATTAAATTATTTCGACTAATAATTCGACTTCCAAATGAAGTTTATTCGAACAATTTATGTCTTTAGCCATTAAGGACGCGACCGAGATACCGAATCAACGTCGAACCTTAATGAAACTTGTTTAGATTAGCGTGTTACATGTTTATATACGTGCTAACGCTTATTATTGGTATACGTAGACTACGTGCGTTGACCGATTGAATTAAATTATAGTGAGCTACGCTAAGGCAAGTGTCCTAACTTTTTCTCAATTTATATTAAGCAATTCATTTATGTCTTGCTATCAATTATTGTGAAGTTATTGCTACTTGTTCAGCATAACTTAAGAAATGAAATCATTTATTGATTGTTTGAGCTTAAAATTGTTGAGTCAAACCAAATTGTTTTGGTACGACATCTATACTGAGTAATAGGGACACCGTAGATGGAAGGTGGTCCGACAAACCTTCAGATAAGGTTTAAATTGGCAATTCAATGAATTGACCAATATTGGCAATTAACTTAAATTGACCAAAAATGTGGTAGGATGATATGCATACTCCTAGGATATTGGTGAGGCTGATCACCTACCAGATATCCGAACTCAATGAGGTTCTAAGTCATTGAAGACTGACAGGACAATTTGAAATATATGGTTCCGGTACAGAACCCTCAGTATCAATTATACATCATTGACATCTTTCAAATCAAACACATGGTGTTTACATATTCAAATGAACTTGCTGAGCATTTGTAGCTCATTCTTGCGCATATCTTCTTTTGCAGCTTTAGATGATATCCCTTGCACGTTTGGGATCAAAAAGAGGAAAAGTCATAACTATTAAATTTTATTTCTGTTATTGAATATTGTAAGCCTTTTTACTGACTTGTTGTTGTAATAACTTAGTATAACGAATGATGTAACCGAACAAAATGTTATGTAATATATTATGATCCTTGATGTTATAGAATGCGTTATACTCTGATCTTTAAATTCTTTAGAATAGTTGTACTAAGTTAAATACAGTGTCTATACGAACTATATATCTGAATGAGGGTATTTAAATGATGTTGAGAGTCCTATAAGCTCTGGGGTTACACTTAATGAGCGCCGGTGAGGTGCCATCTTTACCGGAATGCGCCCCTCAGTTCTATGGATAATCTTATCATTAATACTGTGAATGTCAGATAGATAGGGAATATTGATATGAAAGAGATATCCACAAGATATGAATCTGTACATCCAAGTGAGGGTATCCAAACACGGATAACGTTCTGACGAGAATTATTATCTGTTATGGGATACTGTGAACCTTGGATAGATAGAAGTCATATTTTATTGAATATTTATAGTTGTATAGTTCCACGTGAGCACCAGATCTGCTACAGGGGAGTGTAGAGATTTGGGGGCGTCACAGGTCCATTGGGCTCGGGTCAGGCCAGCGCCGCGGCGCCGGCCCAAGGCCAAATCCTAGCACCGCAGCGCCGGTCCGGGTTTCCGGGTCGGGTCAGTATTGTCGGGTCGGGTCGGCCATAAAATGAAATTTTTCCAAAATTAGAAATAAGATAATTTCTCCTATAAGAAGCAACATGATAAATATGTGGTCTCTTAGAAAGAATTTAAAGTGTGGATTAGAGTTATAAGTGAACAATCATTTGTAAAAGGAAGTAGTTAATTGAACTATGAATATTAATTGTTCAATGTGACTTGTATGTATAGTTACTCAAAGAGCAAATAGTTAACATTATTTGTAGCAAGCGATCGAGGCAAGTTCCCTAAAACTTAACTTTTATTTGAAGCAAGTTTCTTAACTTTACTTTTCATTGAACAAGCTCTTTTATCTTATTAATAAATGTCGCAATTCTTCTATACCTAACTTGTTACCCATCCATTGAGCAAACTTATTAACCTTAGCTTATTATTCAAGCAAGGTTTATATTAATTATGTTTCGTTCAAGTCATTTGTTATTTGATTATAATCCGTTGTTATTCAAACTTCGAACATAAATATCATTGTACAACCTTGTTAATGAATCAAATGTTTTAGCGACTAGCAAACCCTTGTTGATTTAGCTAGTCCATAGTTGATGAGCGTTCTAAAGACTTAAAATTTCTTGAAGTTATTCCAAACCAAGTTTCTTTTGGTACGGATTCTGGTGTCAAACTAAGACGAACAACCCTAACATAGGGGATTATACTACGCAACAGTGTTAAAATGTTTGTGCACAATACATTGTACGAAGGGTTGATCCTCCGGAGTACGAGACGGATAGTCCATAGTCTATAAGACTGTTAAAGGTTACAATAAAGATACTTGTTAACCTAGGACATAGTTCGAGGTCTTATGACCCTCAGATATACTTTTGATCTTGAAATCTATATTCAATTCTTAAGCCGAGTTTTCTATTGAGCTTTTAGTCCTCTAATTGTTGTTGATTGATTTCAAAAAGGCTATTACACCTCAGTTAAAATTTACTTCGTTAATTATTTAATTGTTATTGTTATTATACTTGTGGGCAATTGTTTGTTCACCCTTGCATAAAACATTGCAGCTAAGACTGAGAAGCTAGATGAGTCGTCCATTAGTAAGGGCAAATGCAAGATGTAAAAGTTGCTCGCGAACTATTATCTGTTATGGAGTTTTTGTAATAAGACTTATTTAATGTTATGTTTTAATTCCGCAATGATGTAATAAAGGTTAGATGACCTGGGATTTATTTGTTTAAGAGATTTAAGTTGTATTCCCTTTTGTGGGAAGATGATTTATTCAGTTTAATGTATTTTCCTTTATTTTGGGTAGTTATATATGAGTGTGAAGTATAGTGAGCACCAAATCTGTGGGATTAAAGTACCCAGATTTGGGGGTGTCACAGGTTGGTATCAGAGCCGTAAGTTAAGAACCTTAGGTGGGGGAACCTTAGGAATTAGCCTTGTAGAGAATTGAAAACATAGTGGTGTTAAAAAAAACTCTTATCGAGTTCTAAGGAATGAATTAAGGAATTCATTAAAGATAAAAAAAACTTTATGTGTTGTAACTTATATGCTCGTGAGTGGTATCGAGTAGTAATTAAACTTAAAATTTTGGTGGCAGGATGACTGATATAGGAGGATCCAGCCAGGCTAGGGAGGAGGAGCCCCGTGATATTCATATAGTTCGGGAGCAATTGGTGCAGAGAGAGCCATCCCCATTGATTACAGTTGTAGGCCCTAAGTACGAGTCTGAGTCAGATCCTGAGGAAGATCTTGAAGAGATTGATGAGGAGGAAAAAGAAGGTCCTGATGAGTTTCCACCGAACTCCATCAGTACTAAGATGTATGACGAGCTATATGACCGTAATATAAAGTTATAGGATAGCATTAGAGAATTGATGGAGCTAGCAGATATGCGTCAGACTACTATAGAGCAAAAGAATGGCGAGGTCGATGAGCTCGATGTACGTCTTGGAGACGTAGAGTGGAAGCTAGTTCAGGCGGAGAGCCAAAAGGAAGAATTATCAACTGAGGCGGAGAAACTGAAGAGTGATCTGAGAGAAGAGTCCGCAAAGCGTGCTAGAGCCGAGGACGCGTGGATGAAGGTTACTGATCATGCAGACCGTGTTGAGGATGAGGTTCAGTCAAAGAAAGCCAAGATGGATGAGATGGAGCATGTTTTCCACACAATGATAGATAGGGCACATGATCGAGTTTTTCACTATCCAGTTCAGTTCGAAGATTTACCGTGGTACATGATGGATCGCAGGACGATGATTCGTATCATGGAGTAAGAGCGCAAAGAAGCCGTGCGACGTGGAATGTCTTTATAGGTCACGAATAACAGTAATAATAAGTTGTTTACTAAGAAAGTTAATATGATGTAAATCTCAAATGAGATAAATAGTGGGATATGATGATGTAATCTTGGAATTTTATGATTTCAGGATAGATGATGTAAATAACTATGATACTATCTATGTTATGTTTTGAATCAGTAAATGAATAAAATACGAAAGTTTATCAGATGTGCTATGTGCTATATGTTGTTTATAAATGTTTAAGTTAAGACTTAAATGTTTAAGTAATTGAGCAATAATCTAATAGCGCGAATTCTTAACAGTAAGATGCCGCCAAGAAGAAGACAGACACGTCAACAAACCCCCGAGGGATCTACGAATAACAACGATGAAACCAACGCTAATCCAATACAGCAGTTGGTGAATTTGCTAACGGGAGCATTTGCGAATCAACCCCAAGCTCAGGCCATAACTTTCAAAGACTTCAAGGTCGTTGGACCTCCAGAATTTCAAGGGTCTATGAATTCGATCGAAGCTCAAACTTAGATTATGGAAATAGAGAAGGTGTTTGACGTCACTAGGGTTAGAGAGGACCAAAAAATTGCTTTTGTAATATTCATGCTCAAATCAGAAGCTAGTTATTGGTGGCGAGGTAACAAAACCCAAGGTGGTCAAGGGGTAATTCCGTGGGAGAGATTCAAGGAAATGTTCTTCGAGACGTATTTTCTGCCTAGTTCGCAGAACCAAATGGAAGTCCAATTCTTGGAATTGAAGCATGAGAAAATGACGGTGCCTGAATACGCTGCGAAATTTAATGAGTTGGCGAGGTTTGCGCCGTACCAAGTCAATACCGATGAGAGGAAGGCGAGGAGGTTCAAACAGGGACTAAAGCCCTGGCTTTATAGCCGAGTCTCTATGTTCCAACTTAACTCGTTCGCAGCCGTGCTGGAAAAGGCGATTATCGCAGAGGGAGGAAGTGATGCTCTTAGTAAATACAAACAGGAGTAGAAGGGTAAAAAGGGTGAAAGTGTGACGAACGAGAATTTTGTAATTTAATTTAAATATTTATTGAATTAAATAAATATTTTTCGATGATTTAATTATTAAATTAAATCGTTAAATGATGAATTTATGGTAGATTAATTTAATTATATGTGTTACATTAGTTAAATTGATGTGGAGAATTTTTATATTCAAAGTATGTGTTTAATTGAGTTTTTTTGATTAAATGCATTATTTAAATAAGCATAATGTTATTTCTAATTAATTTAATAATTAATTAGAGATTTAATAATTTGTCATTATTAATAAAGGAGAATTTTATTTATGTGATTTAATGTAGAGTTATTTTATTTTACTTAATTGATTTAAATAAAATTATTTAATATGTGACACGAACTATATTATAAGCAAATTATTAAAATAAACTAGAAAGGAGGAATAAAGGACTAGCCAAACAAGGCCTTATGGGAGGTTGGAGTCAGTTAACCCATTATGGGATTAACTGACACCCATGATTATGTCAGTTCTGCATTATTACGTATTATCGGTTATTCAATTTCATTCCTAAAAACTAAACACAGAGAGAGATATAGAAAGAGTTTTAAGAGAATTGGAGAATTGAGAAGAAATCATTCATTTGCTTACATAATTTAAAGCATCTAATTGAAGGTAATTCTTCTAATTAAGTTTAATTTACGTTTTAAATTCTTCCATGATAGTATTCTGTAAGTTTTTTGATAATGGAGCTTCATGTGTAATTGATTGTAAATTGTTTATAATTGTTTAAATGCATGTATAATTTACTGTATGATGTTTATAAATTGTTTATTGGATTAATTTATGAGATTACGCCTCTAATTGGAAGTTCTGAAAGTTATAGAGTAGTTACATATGAATATGAACTATATGTATGAAATTGATGTATGTGTTGCAAGTTAATCGGTTAAATTGATAATTGATTATGTTTATGCATGTAAAAACGAAGAAAACAAGAGTTAAACGGATTAATTTGGTTAAGAAACGAGTTCACAATGATTGATTAAGCTATATGTGTTAAGGTACGAAAATAATGCATGAACAGTGATTTTTGGCCTTTAAATTTGTTGTTTAGATTGTTTATGTTGTTAAAATCGTTATATACATGTTAGGTTTTAGTTTTACAATATGTATGATGTCTGGGTATGCGTAATTTGCCTATTGGGTGAAGTAATTGGGAGAAATTGGTCTGTCTTTAGCTGTTCGCGAAGAACAGAGAAGCTGAGTCTGATGTCCAGCGCGACCGCGCTGGACAACAGCTTAATTTGGGCGCGGCCGCGCAGGTTCCTAGTGTAAAAATGGCGCGGCCACGCCGGTCTGCAGAATCACCCAGAAAATTTTATTTAAGTATTCAAGTCCAAGAAAGTAATTATAACCTAATTTAATGAATATGGAAGTGTAATAATCATATAATGAGATGTTAAAACATGTTATTAACATGTCAATAACGAATTTATGTGATGAATTGATAAGTCGAATGTTGGTATAAACTCGTTATAGGTAGTCTAATAATGTGTTTAAAAGTTATGTTGTAAATGTGATTAATATAATCAGACGTAGAGTTAAGTCTAGATAAAGGGAATTTATTTATGATGCTAGTTATGTTATAATTAATTGGTATTGTAAATGTAAATGATATGTAGGATTAATTGGGGAACGTGAATAATTAAAGTATAATCTACGCACGAGGCAAGTTTTCTACCCTTAATCTTTTTATTTCGTTGAAAGCAAATTTCTTAACTTTATTATTTTATTGAGCAAGTCCTTTATCCCAATGCATTCAATTTCTTGAAACCAATTGAGATATCTTAATTTCCTTGTTAATAATACTTTAGTTATACTGAGTTTATTCAATTGTAGATTTTATGAAATTCAGTCTTTGATTCTCGAATACCAATTATACTTTATTGAGCCTTGATTGACTAGTGAACCCTTATTGATTCGACTAGTCCATAGTTGATGAACGTTCTAAATTCTAGAAACATTATTGAAGTTAATCCAAACCAAACTTCCTTTGGTGCGGACTCTGATGTCAAACTGAGATGAACAACCCTTTTATATGGGATTATTTTACGCGTTAGCATTTAGATGTTGTGCACATACATGGTACAAATGGCTGATCCCCCTAAGTACGAGAAGTAAGGTCCATATAGTCTTACGACTATTAAAGGTTTAAAGTAGAAATACTTAATAATCTAGGACATAGTTCGTGGTCTTGTGACCCTCAGATGTTCTGCTGATTCTTGCATTCTAATCTTGATTCAAAAGCCGAGTATTCGATTATCCGATGTCCACTGTTTATTCACATGTTATTATTATTATTTTTATTGTGTTACTTGCTGGGCAATTGTTGCTCACCCTTACATAATAACATTGCAACTAAAGTTGAAAGAGTTGATGAGTCATCTACTAGTAAGGGCAAAGGCAAAGCAAACAAGTGATGAAGAGTTCTTATATTTGTTTAAATGATGCTTATGTAATAGACTTGATTATGTTTCCGCATTTGATGTTTTATTAAGGTTAGATGACCTGGGATTTATTTATTAAAGATGTTGTAACCCTTTAATGGGAGATTTCTATTTTATTTAAGAGTTTTCATTTATATTTAAATGGGTAGTTAGATGTGATGATATATATTTGGATAGTGAACACCAAATCCTGTGGGAATTAAGTACCCGGATTTGGGGGTGTCACAGAAAGTGAGAATAAGACCAGTGGAAGCCAGGGTGGCAGCAGTCAAAAGAGGAAGTGGAATAATAGTGTTTCTGTTGGAAGTCAGCAAGGAAATCAGAGAAAGAAATTTGAAGTGTGTGGTAACTGCGGAAAGAGCCATACGGGTGTGTGTATGAAGGGGAAGCGGGTATGTTATAATTGTGGTCAAGAGGTCCACATCGCACAGAATTGACCTAGTCCAAAGAAGGGCTCATGTTTCACTTGCGGATCGAAGGATCACTTTGCTCGAGACGGCCCTAAGAAAGCTACAGGAGGAGCAAGCGGAGGAAAGGAAAACATCAGTGGTGGCAATTTGACTATCACTGGACTGACGCCGTCCAATCGACCTACTGCCGGAACATTCAACATGACGGTGCAGGATGCTATGCAGTCAAAGGATGTGGTGTCAGATATCATTCCGGTCAATAGTATAAATGCTTACATATTATTTGATTCGGGTGCTACTTGTTCATTTATATCCGACGATTTTGCTAAGAAATTAGATTTACCTCATGAAGAGTTAGACTATCCTATATACATAGAAATTGCAAATAGGGAAGTGATTCCTGTTAAGGTTGTACACAAGAATTGTTGGATAGATATTAAGGGTCATCTGATGACTGTAGATCTAATTCCAATTCAACTAGGGGAGTTTGACGTTATTTTGGGAATTGATTGGTTGTTCAACTATGGGGCAGTAATTGATTGCCAAAAGAAGTGTGTGAACCTTATGACTTCGTCAAAGGTAGTGTTTTATGGCAGCAAGTCGCCTAGATAAGCGAGTTGTCTGACGATGGTGCGGGGTAAGAGATTGTTAAGATAAGGATGTGTAGGATATCTAGCCTACATAGTCGATACTTGGAAAATGGGTGCAAAGCTGGAGGAGATACCAGTAGTTAGGGATTTTGCGGACGTATTTCCAGATAATTTACCAGGACTACCGCCAGAGAGAGAAGTTGAATTTATAATTGATCTAGCACCGGGGAAAGCTCCTATATCGAATCCCTATTTATTATCATGCATATCTCCATACACATCAATAAATAACATTCATCTCATGAATAATAAAACCATTCCATATATGTATTGATATCATTTAATGGGCAATTAAAAGTTTACTATAAATCTAATTTTGAAACAAAAATAAACTCCTTTATTTTAATCAAAATTTAAATCATAATAAACTTCTTTATTTTATTTTATCCAATTTTGAATAAAAATAAACTCTTTTATTTTTAATCAAATTCCAAATCAAAATAAACTCCTTTATTTTAATTAACATGGAATTCAATTTCAAGTTCAAAACAAACTCCTTTATTTTAACTTAAAATTACTGAAAAAATAAAATATGTTGAATCCTATTCATTATCAAAATAAACATCTTTATTGTTAAGGAAACATGGAATCCTATTCCATATGTAAATAAACTCCTTTATTCTAGGAAATATGGAATCCTATTCCAAAATAGAATAAAACTTTTAATTTTAATCATATTCCAATTCAAAATAAACCTTTTATCTTAATTGAAAATAAATAAAATCAAAATAATTTTTTTTTCAAATTCTGCAGACTGGCACGGCCGCGCTGCACCCTAGAAACAGTTTCTAGGTTCGGGCGCGGCCGCACTCCAGAATGAATTGGAAGTGGCGCGGCCGCGCCGCGTAACAGAGTTCGAAATTTTTTTTCTTTACCCAGAAAATCGATCCAATTGCATACCCATACATACATGGAATCATAATAATCGATAATTAGCACAAGGTTAGACTCTGATACCACTGTTAGGTTTGTATATAATGCAAACATGCAATCAAATTACACAAATAGGGCGGAAGCGCGATAAAACGGATTTTAAAATTTTAATACAAACTATCACCATGATCTATCCTTGTGTTCAATTATCAATTAAACGAAAGAGAAAGAGAATAAGAATAAGAATTATACCCTCGTAGATCAAAGCTTCCTTGGGTACAAGTTCAACTCCTAGTCCTTTGTGTTCTACTCGAATTCCACCGATGAGATTCCTTCCTTTGATCAACGTTAGCCACCCAAGTGTTTGGCCTCTAGAGGTGATCCACCAAGGAAGAATAGGTATTCAAGAAGTTGGGTGTTGGCAAAATCCTAGTTTCCATCTCTATAAAAATTGTAAGTACTCTCCACAATCTAATGCAAGAATGTGTAACCCTAATCTATGATAAGACTCCTCTTATTTATAGATGTAGAAATAAACCTTCCCTAAACTATTTATGATTAAGGTTTCTGTTATAATTAAACTCCTTTAATTAATTATGCTCCTAATCCAATTAGGAATCCATGAGAGAGTACTTCTATTAATTAATTCTCAATCCTTATTAGGAATTAAATAATAGTAATAATAATAAGACTCCTCTTATTAATTTATATTTAATATTTCCAAAATATTAAATAATAAATATTAAGCTATTTAATTTATTCTATCTCCATATATTAAATTAAATACACTTAACTTATTATTACAATTATGCCATTTACTTCTTATATAAATATTTTTTTTTTGCGGTGTGACCCTTTAGGTTCTCCATATTAAACCGGTTGTGAATAAATCAATTAGAACAATTCTAATTATATTTAAATAAATAAATTAAACTATTTAATTCATTTAAATAAATAATATTTATTGTACAATAAGGGTAAGCCCCCTTAGCGATCAACGACTTTCCAGATAATATAGATTTTAATATTAATCACAAAAGAACCTTTCAGTGCATAGTTACCGTACAATTCAATCCTTCTACCGTACAATGTCCCAATTAAATATAAGACATGGATTTACTGTCAAGTCTTATTTTATTTAATTATATATATTTCGATTCCCAAATGCACAACTCTAAATAATGCAAATTAGAAACTCCTTTCTAATTTCATTCTGCCTTGGCCAAGGACTACTGAGTTGTCATTTATCGAATCACATAAGACATTCACATCTTTTACTAGACGTGGTAGATTCTTTGTTGATCATTCACTTATCTCCATGTACAACTTATTATACCCAATCATACCCTTTGATATACCCTAAAGGTCTTAACGGACATGTCAAAGTATAACTCATCATACACAAGATACTATAATGATCTCAAGTCCAAGGATCACTTATACTACTATCACTAGAGGAATTCCTATTGACAGCGGAGTAAAACTCCACTAGGTATTCATTAGAGAGCCACGTTTAGTGAACTTATTCTCCAATAAGCACCTACATACTTGCTTTAGTGTCTCCACACAAATGATTATGAGATCAATCATCCTCTTCCTAAGAGCAAGCAACGTATGTACTAATCTATTCGAATTTACTAATCCCCTTTTTAGTAATCCAACGATTAGGAACAATCTTAGTTTGTAAGTTATCTAGAATTTAGATCTCATTAGCATGATCACCATCATGATTCTAAAAGCATTGCTCAAAACTATGGTTTTATCACATTTAATATAACAACACTATGTAGATAATGTAAAATACCTTTTAAGAAAATCAATTCTTTTATTAATAAATGAATAAGATTACAAAGTATATGCTACATCATATCAAATATGATTGGCTTGTGTGCATACTACTTTCATTTTTATCTCACAATATCTCTCAGAATATAAATATAGAGTGTTTAGCTCTTGAACTACTCTTGAAGTGGTAGGAAATAATGAAGAACTAAGCTTGCTATTTATACGAAAACTAAGTTTCACTATTTGCACGTTAGGGGCTTGGCTTATTACACTTTACACCCTAGCATATTCTTAGAATATTCTTCTAAGCTCCTCAATGAAAATATCTTCCAAGCTCGACAATGCAGCTTGCAATTGAACCTATCTTCTAAGCACCTTAATGAAAATATCTTATAAGCTTGACAGTGCAGCTTGTCACCGTAAGCACGACAAATCACTTTGTCATTCCCAAGTACGACACAGCAACTTGTCAAAAATAATTTGTCGGGATGCTTCTCGGAGAAATCGTGGAAAGTACGACAAATCATTTTATCAATGTAAGCACGACTAAGCAGCTTGACAAAATTTTTTTTATTTAACCTAATTCATCGTTTATACTATAAAGTCACAAAACACCTACTTCGAAATATCATTTCGATCTTTATTAAGCACATATGTTACAAAATTCGAATCTCATTAGGGCTTAAGGTTTTAAACTTCTCGATACCTAGTTTTAGGTTATACGCTCTAATTCTAAACGTATACGATCGCATTTATAAGCCTCATAAATATTCGGGGTATTACATTTTCACCCCTACTTAAAAGAATTTCGTCCTTGAAATTAACTTTACAGCTAACTTTTGTCATTCAATATTTATATGTTCCATATATATTTAGGATATTACACAACCAGTCGGGCCTTATAGGTCTCTACCTTGCCGTCCGCTCTAGTCTTTCTCTTAAAGACCCATTTGCACCCAATAGGCTTAATGCACTCAGGTGGTGAAACCAAAGTTCATACTTGGTTTTCATACATGGAGTCTACCTCGAATTTCATGGCTTCTAGCCATTTCTCTAAGTCTTTACTACTCATAGCCTCTTCGTAAGTCAATGGATTATCATCATCTATGATGCGTACCTTATCATCATCCTCTATGATGAATCCATACCTATTAGGTATCTTCGGTACTCTTCCAGATTTACAAATAGGTTTTGGTACATTAGATTCTTCCACTTGATCAGGTACTTGACTTTGATCCGTAGTATTTTGTGGTTCTTGAACTTCTTCAAGATATATCTTACTCCTACTGACCCCTTCAAGGATAAACTCCTTTTCCAAGAAGGCAGCGTGTTTCACAACAAACACCTTTTGGTCAATAGGATGATAGAAATAATATGCTAAACTTTCTTTAGGATATCCCACAAGTCTACACTTGTCGGATCTTGTCTTTAGCTTATCATGCTCAAACCTTTTGACATAAGCTATACAACCCCAAGTCTTAACATGCTTAAGACTAGGTTTCCTCCATATCCATAATTCATATGGAGTCTTTGGGACAGATTCGGTAGGTACCTTTTTAAGTAGGTATGCAGCCATTTCTAGGGCATAACCCAGAACGATACTGGAAGGTCGGTATAACTCATCATAGAACGAACCATGTCCAACAATGTTCGATATCTCCTTTCAGATACACCATTTAACTGTGGCGTCCCTGGTGGAGTCCATTGTGAGATTATACCATTTTCTTTGAGACAATTAAGAAACTCATTGGTTAAGTATTCCCCTCCTCAATTCGATCGAAGAATCTTAATACTCTTACTAGTTTGCTTCTCTACTTCACTTTTGAATTCTTTGAACTTTTCAAACGATTCAGACTTGTATTTCATTAAATACAAATATCCAAATCTAGAATGATCATCAGTGAAAGTAATAAAATAAGAATACCCTCCTCGTGTATTCATTGTCACAGGTCCACATACGTCCGTGTGTACCAACGCTAACAATTCTGTAACGCTTTCTCCTTTTCCATTAAACGGAGATTTAGTCATCTTACCCATAAGACAAGATTCACAAGTTGAATATGATTCGTAATCAGATAGCTCTAAAAGCCCATCTTTATGCAACTTGGTTAATCTTATTTCATTGATATGACCGAGTCTACAGTGCCACATAAAAGTATAATTAACATCATCTCTTTTTCTTTTCTTAGTTTGTTAAATTTGAAGTATATTTTCATGCAAGTCAAGTATGTAAAGTCCATTCAGTAAATTGCTAACACCATATAAAATATTTTTATTATAAATAGAACAACTATTGTTCTTTATTATAATATCAAAACCATCCATATCCAATACAGAAATTGAAATAATGTTTCTAATGAGTGTTGGAACATAATAACAATTATTTAAACTAATGGACTTGCCCGTAGGCAGTGCTAAACAATAAGTTTCTACATCTAATACAACAACCTTTCCTCCATTCCCCACTCGTAGGATGACTTCTTCCTTGTTTAGCTTTCTACTTCTGCTTAGTCCCTGCATATTGTTACATATGTGAGAACCACAGCCGGTATCCAATACCCAAGTAGAATTTTAACTCTCAGAAAAATTAATTTCAATCATGAACAAACCTAGATCGAAAGTCGAAGCCAAGCTTCTTCTACTTTTGATCCGCAAGATAATCCTTGCAATTCCTCTTCCAGTGACCCGGCTTATTGCAATGGTAGCAAATTCCTTTGCTATCTGGATCAGCTTTCTTATTATCATTTCCTTTCGCCTTTCCCTTAGCCTTTTTCTTTTTCTTCTTTCCAGAAGATACCTTGGGCCTCTTCCTTTTCTTAGAAGAATCATCCACTAGTATGACTTGGTTCTTATTGGATGAGAAGTGACCTTCAACAGTTTTTAGCATGTTAAGTAATTCAGGCAAACTGGCGTCCAACTTATTCATCTGAAAATTCAGAACAAATTGTGAGAATGTGTCCGAGAGTGACTACAAGATCAAATCTTGACTTAACTCCCCATCCATCACGAACCCCAGTTGTCCAAGTTGTTCAATCAGATTGATCATCTTAAGGACATGAGTCTCAACAGTAGTGCCCTCGGTCATACGAGATCGGAAGAGCTCCTTAGATATCTGATATCTAGCAGTCCTACTTTGCTCACTATACAACTCCTTAAGGTGCAGTAATATAGTAGGAGCATCCATAGTTTATGCTGACGCTGAAGCTCATTACTCATGGATACGAGCATGATGTATTGAGCCAAGATTACATCATCTTGCCACTTTTTGAAAGTAGCAATCTCTTCCTCAAAGGCTATTTATACAACATTTGCAAGGACTGGCGAATTTAGGACATAAGAAATCTTTTCAGCAGTGAGAACAATTCTCAGATTCCTTAACCAGTCCGTGTAATTCGGCCTGGTCAGTTTGTTAGCATCAAGTATGCTACGCAGTGATAGTGAGTTTGACATTTTTAAATTTTACATGTGAAATAGACAATATTTTAGCATATATTAATTTTATTAATTACCAAAATAAATCAGGTCTTTATTTAAATTGGTATCTCTCACTATTTTCATCAAACTATATTACCCTCAATATATAGTTCGTTAAATCTAATTAAAGATTTGCTAGCGAGAATAAGGATGTGATACCCCCAAATTCGGGTACTTCATTCCCACAAGATTTGGCGTTCACTATCCAAATAAATCATATCACATCTAACTACCCATAAAATATATGAATGAAAACTCTTAACTGAAATAGAAATCCTCCCATTAAAGGGTTACAATATCATAATAACATCAATCCCAGGTCATCTAACCTTAAACAAAACATCAATGCGAAAACATAACATAAATAACATAGGTCTATTACATAAACATCTTTCAATTAAATCAAACAAGTTTTTATCACTTGTTCGCCTTGCCTTTTCCCTTATTAGAAGATGGTTCATCAACTCTTTTAACCTTAGTTGCAATGTTATTATGCAAGAGTGAACAATAATTGCCCAGTAAGTGAAACAATAACAATAATAATAACATGCGAATACTCAATGGATACAGGATAATTGAAAGCTCGGCTTTTGAATCAAGATTAAAAACAAGAATCAAAAGAGCATCTGAGAGTCATAAGACCACGAACTATATCCTAGGTTATCAACTATTTCTACTTTAAACCATTAATAGTCGTAAAACTATATGGACCTTACTTCTCGTACTTAGGGGGACCAGCCCTTCGTACCATGTATGTGCACAACATCTTAACGCTAACGCGTAAAATAATCCCCTATAAAAGGGTTGTTCATCTCAGTTTGACATTAGAGTCTGCACCAAAGGAAGTTTGGTTTGGATTAACTTCATTAACAGTCCTAGAATTTAGAACGCTCATCAACTATGGGCAATCGAATAATGAATTTTAA
The DNA here is from genome assembly GCA_034770075.1 of Aralia elata. Classification (NCBI taxonomy): domain Eukaryota; kingdom Viridiplantae; phylum Streptophyta; class Magnoliopsida; order Apiales; family Araliaceae; genus Aralia; species Aralia elata. The sequence goes on from JAVJAP010000126.1 coordinate 337,075, forward strand.
GGTGTACAATTGAACAAACATTGTATAACCGAAGTATTATTTTAAAAGAATTATAACATCTCAATCAGAGTTATATAATTGGATAATCAAGAATAAGAAACTTGATCAACATAGGTATATGATTTATGAACTTGCTCAATGTAAAAAATAAAGTTTAGAAACTTGCTTTCAATGCCATAAGAAGATTAAAGATAGAAAACTTGCATAAAAGAGAAGTAGGGTTTAAGAACTTGCCTCGTGCGTGTGCTACAACTAATATTATCTATTTGCTCTTTAAGTAACCTATACATTCAAGTCACATTGAATAATTAATACTCATAGTTCAAATAGTCACTACCTTTATTAAACAATTGACCACTTCAAAAAACATAACTCGAACTTGGGCTCTTAAACTATTGTTATTCCTTTACATACTTATTATATTGCTTCATATATGTGAAATTATTTTATTTTAAAATATGGAAAATTTTCATTTTCTGGGTTTTTGACCTGACCCTACCCATTGACCCGACCCGACCCGGACCGGCACTACGGCGCTAGCCTGACCCGGACCCGGACAACCCGGGCCGGCGCTGCGGCGCCCGGATTACTCTTTGTACCGACGTTGCGGCGCCGCTCTGCAAATTTGGCCAAAGCTTCGCTCAAACAACAATTCTAAGGCTACCCATAAATTTTAGACTTTACAGAAACATAACCCAACAATTAGAGCATGATTTTATCAACTTAAACAGCTCAGACAACCGAATTTGAACTCATAATTTCATGTTCTTGCTATTTTTTTAAAGTTTCGTCGAATTTCATGAAATCACACATTACAGATTTGTTATAGCACCAAATCAGTCGTTTAAGTTTCCTTCTTTTCGTTTCTACATGTATAAACATAATCAATTATCAATTTACCGCTTAATATGCAATCTAAACATAAATTTTCATATATTTAAGCCATATTCAAATACTAGTCCTCTATAAATTTCAAAACTCCAATTAAAACATAATTTCATGGATTAATTACTCTAAAACAGTTTATAAACATCACATAATGATTCATACATGCATATTAATGAATACAAATAACTTTTCAACAATTTACTCATGAAATTCAATTAACAGAGAACTTAAAATGTACGTTCATGAAAAAACTTAAAAACATAATTTAAAGCTTGAATTTAAGAATTTACCTTTGATTAGTGATTTAGATTGCTAGATGATGGGAATTTTCCTTCTAATTCTCAAATTTTCTCAAAACTCTCTCTCTTTTTCTCTCTGTGTTTTAGCCTTATGAAAGAACTGACTGGTGAAGTACGTTCATGGTAACTGATATGCGTGGGTATCAGTTAAGCGCATTATGGCCTTAACTGATCCCATGTTCTCAAGGCCATGTTTGGTTGGCCTTAAAAAGGCTCATTTTTGGTTTATTTTAATTAACTTCCTAATTAAGGATTCAATGGAACCCGATGATAGTTTAATTTAATATTTATCCTTTCTTTGAGTTAAATTAATTATGGATTGAATTGTTTATTATATCTTGTATTTAATGTTATAATTACCTGCACAACAATTATTAGATGGATTTAGATGAAATCTGACGATAGATTCTAAATTAAGATCTTGGTATAATAACTTCTGATTAGTAATTCTTTGTAGTAATAGTGATTGCTAAATGAATGCTAATTTTGTGGACGGGATAGGAATATACCTGAATACCGCAAGCAACTGGTGGAAAATAAATCTTAATGAATTTGTTATTATTGTTTCTCATAGAAATATAGGAAAATTTATAATAATAATAGGTATGCTTTATAATTATTCGAAAGATGATTATAATAATTATTAGTGATTTTTCGTTGACAATTCTGAATAATTGATTTAATGAAGAAGGATGATATTAGTTAAGTGATTCATCGGGAGAAATTGAGTTCTTAATATTTTCTTTTATTTATTAAATTCATCTTTATTTAGTATTTAATTATTAATTAATTCACTTAAGATTTCAATTGTTTAAATAGAATCGAATTGATTATAGATTAGTGTTGGGATTAATTAATTATTGCGATTCCTCGTGGGATCGACAACTCTACTTACACTTTATTACTTGATTGACCGTGTATACTTACACGTAAATTGCTAGTATAGATTTTTCCCATCAGTTTTCCAAGGAATCGCTAAGGGGAGTGAATTCTCGGGCACGTCTACTCGCAATCGTTTTTTGCGTCTGAGTCTGGGGAATGGTGATTATTGCTATTGCACTCGATTTCGTTGCATTCGGATGTGGGGAGAATTGGCATTTCTATGTGCTTGCCCTTGAAACACTAGGGATACGTCCTCCTCTTTCTTCTTATGACTTCTTTTGGGAGGATTTCCATAGTTGTCGACCTGGATGCACTCTACGACAGCCTCCAGTGTGGTAAGGTCCTTGATCTTCCTAGCTCTCAACCTCAACTCAGCCATTTCTCCGTGTTTTATCATTTCTGAAAAAGGCTTACCTATTCCTTCCAATACCCTTTCATAGTATGGAGCTTCCTGAATGTTAATAAACGTCATTACCATTTCATTGTCATCCATTAGTGGGCTTACTTGAGCCGCTAGCTGCCTCCATCTTTGAGCATATTCACGGAATGACTCGTTAAGTTGCTTCTTGATCTTTGTCATTTGGTATCGGTCGGGAGCCATTTGAGCTTGGAAGCTATATTAATTTAGGAAAGCATAAGCCAACTCTTCCCAACTGTGGATTTTTGCATTGTCTAACCGAGCATACCACGTTCTGGCTTCCCATATCAAGCTTTTCTGGAAGAGCTGCATCCTAAGGCTTTCGTCTTCTGCATAAGACCCGAGTTCTCCTATGTATACTTTTAAGTTTTTATAAAGGTCTCCCAATCCATTGTATTTCTCGAACTCTAGTACTTGAAATTTATTCGGATATTTAGCTCCCAGAAATACACACAGATCAGAATATATGACACTTCCATAATTTCCTATTCCTTTCAGGGATCTTACGTGACACCCCCAAATCCGGGTACTTCAATCCCACAGATTTGGTGCTCACTATTCCATACATTCATGTCTAACTACCTATAGAAAAGAGACAATAAAATTAAATTGAATAAATCATCTTCCCTCAAAAGGGTTACAACTTAAATCTCTTAAGTAAATAAATCTCAAGTCATCTAACCTTTATTACATCATTGCGGAATTAAAACATAATATTAAATAAGTTTTATTACAAAACTCCATAACAAATAACAGTTCGCGAGCTACTTCTGCATCTTGCCTTTGCCCTTACTAGTGGACGGCTCATCTGACTTCTTAGTCTTAGCTGCAATGTTTTATGCAAGGGTGAGCAAACAATTGCTCACAAGTATAATAACAATAACAATAGAGCAATCACAAAAGTAGATTTTAATTGAGGTGTAATAGTTTTTCTGAAATCAATCAATAATAATCAAAGGTCCGAAAGCTTAATAGGTAGCTTGGCTCAAGAGTTGAATATAGATTTCAAAATTAGAAGTATATTTGAGGGCCATAAGACCTCGAACTATGTCCTAGGTTAGCAAGTATCTCTACTGTAACCTTTAACAGTTTTATAGACTATGGACCATCCATCTCGTACTCTGGGGGATCAGCCCTTTGTACAATGTATTGTGCACAAACATTTTAACGCTATTGAGTGGTATTATCCCCTATATTAGGATTGTTCATCTCAGCTTTACCGTTAGAGTCCGTACCAAATGAAGTTTAGTTTGGAATAGCTTCAACAAAAATTCTAGATTTTAGAAGCTCATCAACTATGGACTAGTCGAATTAGAAGGGTTCGATAGTAATTTAAAGATTTGATAACAATAAAATCCCGATTAATAATACTTTAATAATAAAAGAATAACAACGATTCATAATCGAATAAATATTGTTTATCGAAGTAATGCTTTCGAAGGAACTAGAAAGCTTAGTCAATTGTGACGAACGAGAATTTTGTAATTAATTTAAATATTTATTGAATTAAATAAATATTTTTCGATAATTATATGTGTTACATTAATTAAATTGATATGGAGAATTTTTATATTCAAAGTATGTGTATAATTGAGCTTATTTGATTAAATGCATTATTTAAATAAGTATAATGTAATTTCTAATTAATTTAATAATTTGTCATCATTAATAAAGGAGAATTTTATTTATGTGACTATGTGATTTAATGTAGAATTATTCTATTTTATTTAATTAATTTAAATGAGATTATTTAATTGATTAAATATGTGACATTAAACTATATTATAAGCGGTTTATTAAAATAAACTAGAAAGGAGGAATAAGGTGCTAAACAAACGAAGCCTTAGTGGGGGTTGGAGTCAGTTAACCCATGATGGGATTAACTAACACCCACTCATCAGATTAAATTCACGTATTCTTATTATCATTATTTCCTAAGTCTAATCAGAGAAATACAGAGAGAAAAAGAGAGAGATTGGAGAGAATTAGAGAAGGGAAGAAGAAATTGATTCAATTTCTTGCATAACTTAAAGTATCTAATCAAGGTAATCCTTCTACTTTAAATTTTTAATTTACGTCTTTGATTTTTCTCCATGAATGTTGAATTTAGTTCTCTATAAACTAATTTTATGGCCAAATTATTAAAAATTTGATGTTAGATGTTTGTAAGCATGCCCAATCGTATTTAATATAATTTATATGTGATTTAGAGTAAACAAATTCATGGAATGATGTTTTATTAAAGTTCTGAAATATACAGAAGAACAGTGTTTAAATATGTCTTATATGTTTGAAAAATTATGCTTGAATTGCTTGTTAATTGGTTAAATTAATAAGTGTGATAGGTCTCCATCTTTTAAATATTTATTTTGATGATAACAATAAAATTAATAAATAGGATTAAATAAATGGGTAGAATCCTCTCCATAGGATTTAATATAATTGTTTTAATAATCCTATTTTATTTTGACCAAAAATGTTTTTCATCCTAAAAATTGAATTTAATTTTCTTGACCTTGATAATTTAAATATCAAGTGTTAAAAGAACTAATTCATACATTAATATTTCCTAAGGCAAGGAGAATTTCTATTTTCTTTTTTTTCAATAGTAATTTTCTAAATCTTTTTTGGTAAAAAGATAAATCTCTCAAAACAAAAATATATATATACATTATCCGTGTATATATATATATATATAATATATGTTATGCATATATATTATATACCATCCAAGTATATATATACATATACATGTAATAAATATGTGTGCAAGTCGTCATATTCAAATACATGGATATGTGTCACGTGTGTGTGTATGAATATAATCCATGTGACAATTATTTTGGGACAAAGGAAAGTGATGCTTCATGTGCTGATGGTTATAGTTCATTGTTGACCGAGCATACTTGAATTTATTTTGGTTGCTTGGCCATGTGTATGGTTAAGCTTGGGAAAAGGGATTGATAATCCTTTTGTCTTAGACTGATGATTTTTAACCGAGTCCTCATTGTTGGTCCAATCCGTGTGATGTTTTTTTTGAACAAAACAAAAATCTGAGCCTTTCATTTATCAAATAGCCTAATCCGAACCATTGGTCTCAAACTAATTTTCCAAAATTACGTATATGCCATTGGTTCAAGAAATCCTATAAATAGGAGGCTCCTCTTTCATCTTTCTTTGCCAATTCACTTACAAAGAAAAGCTTACTCATTGCCTACATTCTCTCATTCCAAAAAGCTTTCTCTCTTCCACTCAAAAGTTTTGATTATTTATAGAAGAAAAAAATTGGTCAAAGTATTTGAGATAAGTTATTAAAATTACTTTTATCTGTATTATCTCATACTTGTTTAGATTTATAGATATACAAATATAAATTGTTATACACGATTTTATATATATATATATATATATATATATTTCATCTATTTATCAAATAAAAAGTCAGTACTTAAACACCGAGACTATTGCGGAGATATTCCTCTTAAGTGAGGGAATTAGCCGAACGAGGACTCAAAGTCTTAAGTGGCCTTTTATTGATATTATTTATATAAATATCATAAAGTAGATACTTAATCATCAAAAAAACGCAGTGATTTTCCTCTTGAATAAAGAGTGAATTATCCGAACCGTATTTGAGATTCTTAGTCATCTATCGAAAGTATTTATATAAATATCAGTTGTGAAAATTGTAAATTTGGTCAGTACTTAGACACAGAGACTATTGCGGAGATATTCCTCTTAAGTGAGGGAATTAGCCGAACGAGGGCTCAAAGTCCTAAGTGGCCTTATTTAACGTATTCACTTCATAGATTAAATATATTAAAATATATATATTTGAGTAAAACAAATATTGAGTATATCAAGTATTGTTAAAACTGATTCATTCATTAAACTTGATATCTGTTGCACTTGAACTTAAACTCATATTCATAAAATACTTGATACATTTCATAGAAGTTAATTAAATTGCTATATCTATTTAAATTCACAGAAACACTTTTTACTGTAAAGAATAAATGATTCTTTATAAACGTGCATTAAAATATATATCTGCTTATTTGTGAAGCATCAAATATAAAAGTTAAACTTTTATATACCTGTACTAAAATTATATCTGTTTGTTTAAGAAGCATATTTCTTTCAATTATTTGTAAAGGGAAAAAGGGTGGAGTTAGTTTATTTTATGTACCTGTGAGAAAGACGTGTAATTCTTTGACCAAGACCAGAGTCTTAGAGAGGTCAGCTGAGAGTTGGGTCTCTAGTGTACTTGTGAGGTGAGGAAGAGGCAGTTGTTTCAAGACCAGATCATAAAGTAGAACAAAACTCAAAAAGGTGCAACTAAGCTTGAGAAAGGAGCTGGGAGCTTGCTGTCCGAGATAGTTAGTTGTAGAAAGTTGTAAGTTTATCTTTAAAACTTTGTAAAGGTTTCTCCACCTATAGAAGGAGTATTTATTACTGGGAGTAATAGGATCTCAAGTCCTAGAGAGGAGCTTGAGACTGGACGTAGCAACATACCCATGATGTATGTTGTGAACCAGACAAATCTCTGTGCATTGTGTGATTGAATTTTTACTATCTTGCATATTAATTTCTGACACTGCAAATTAATTCAAAGAGGCCTAAGATAAAATTTTAAACGGTAATAATCTATTCAACCCCCCTTCTAGATTATTATTGGACTTTCAATTGGTATCAGAGCGGTGCTTTTTAACTTGTCTGTTAAGTGAATACAGGCATATCTAAAAGTAGATCCATCTATGGCCTACAATGCTACCGGATGCGGAGAATGACTCTCAATATCCAGACCTCCATTGTTCGATGGAACAAATTTTGCCACCTGGAAGAATAGATTCAAAATCTATGCCAAATCACAAGGATTCAAAGTTTGGATGGCAATAGAACGAGGTATAAAGATTCCCACAAAAGTTAAAGGTGAAAAGATCATTGAAAAAGATGTTGACGAATTCACCACTGAAGATGAAAAAGCTATGAATATAGCTTCCAGAGCTGAACAAGTTCTAACAAGTGCTCTCATTGAAAAAGAGTACAAAAGAGTTAGCAATTGCAAAAATACTAAAGAAATCTGGGAAAAATTGATTGTAACCTATGAAGGAACCAATCATATCAAAGAAACCAGAAAAGATGCTCTAATTCAAGAGTATGAAGGTTTCAAGCTAGAAGAAGGTGAAAAGATCATTGATATGGAAACACGTTTTTCCAGAATCATTGATGAGCTGGAACAACTAGGGAATGCATGTACAACAAATGAGAAAAACAGAAGAATTCTCAAAGCCCTTCCATCTGTATGGAAAATGAAAGTTACGGTCATCAAAGAAATGCAAGATCTAACCACCTATCCTCTTGATAGCCTTATTGGAAATCTTCGTGCCCACGAAGTCGACATGATAGTCGAGAAAGCAGGATCGGATACAGATCTAAAGAAGAAAGGAATCGCCTTCAAAGCCCTTCTTGTAGATCAAGAAAGCGATGATGAGGAATTAAATGAAGAACTTCTGAGTTTAGATAATAATGAAGTTGTCTTATTATCAAGACAACTCAGGAGAGTAATCCAGAAAATACGGCAAGGGATTTATGAAGACAAACAATAACTTCAACAACTTCAAAGGCAAACAAGCTTACAAGCCGAAATTGCAAGGAGAAAACTTCAAATCAAATAACAACTTCAAAGGTGCCAACTCAAATGAAAATTCAATTACATGTTTTGAATGTAACCAACCTGGACACTTCAAGAAGGACTGTCCGAAACTAGTCACCAACAAAGTACTAGTAGCCGAGGAAGGCTGGGATTTGAGTGACGAAGAAAGAAATGCTGAACAAACTGAGGAAATTGCAAACTTATGTTCAATGGCAGACAATGATTCATCACCAAGATCTGAGGTAAATTCTGAACACCAATTACCTAGTACTTCATTTGTCACATATAATTTAGAAAATATAAATGAAGAACATCATGAACTACATGAAGCATATAATTGTTTATATGAAGATAATGAAATTATTAAAGAAGATTTTATTAAAAAAAAAATTTCATTAGAAAAACTCATTAAGATTAATAGAAATCTTGAGATTGAAAACTCAAATTTAATTATAATTAATGAAAGTTTAAAAGAAGAAAAAGAAAGTCTAGAAAATGTTTCTTCAGAAAATTTATTACTAAAGGAAGAATTAGAAAAATTAAGGAAAATAAACAAAGATCTTGAAATAGAAAATTCAACACTCATTATTTCTGTTGAAAATCTAGAAGTTGAAAATTCAACACTTGCTCTAATTAACGAGGACACTCAGATACTAAATCAAGTATTAAATGAAGATATTAACAATCTCAAACTTGAAAAGTCATCTCTAACCATTGATTTGGAAAAACAGAGTGATAACTCTTCTTTGATAGAACAAATTGATGTTTTAACTAAAGAACGTGATGATTTAAGCACTACAATGATTAAATTTACAAAAGGAAAAGAAAACCTTGATGCCATGCTTAATCAACAGAGATGTGGTTTCAATAAAGAAGGATTAGGATATGTTGGAGAATCTAGTAAAACAAAAGATAAAGGACTCTATCATGTTAAAAGTAAAGAAAAAGAAGGTTGTATATCTCCCTTTACTAAATGTTCTTACTGCAATAGAAATGGTCATTCTATTCATATGTGCAATGCTAGAAATGAAAATTATAAAGGAAAAATGATTTGGGTTCCAAAAGGAACTCACACTACACCTATCATTCTGAAAAATACCAGAAAAGAATTTTATTATCAGAAAAATGAAGGAACTTCTAGAAACTCTCATTAAAATTTTTTAGGATACAAAAATAAAATAACACATGCCTTTTATAGACCTGTTACTCATAATATGTCTATGTCTACTAAGACTCATTATCCTGCACCCACCTTTGTAAAGAAAAATACAAATGATCCTTATACAAAATGGGAAACTTACCCAAAGGACCTTTCTTATTAAAGGGTACCAGCTTGTGAAATTAGTACATATTGCAGGTACGTCATACAACTGATTCTAGTAAAAGTAGATGGTATCTTGATAGCGGTTGTTCAAGACATATGACTGGAGACAAATCAAAATTGATAAATATACAAGCTACAGACTGTGGTGAGGTAACCTTTGGCGACAACAATAAAGGTAAAGTAATTGGAATTGGAAGTGTTGGTAATAAACACATAACAATTTCTAATGTACAATTAGTCACAGGATTAAGGTACAGTCTTCTATCTATTAGCCAACTATGTGATAGTGGTTTTAAAATATCTTTTAGTCCTCATAACTGTTCAATATTTGATCAATCCGGTAAATTGATTTTATTATGCCCTAGAAGTCAAAATGTGTACACATGTGACCTAGATGCATATTCTTACCTAGATAATGTATGTCTTGTCTCTGCAAATGATGATCCATGGCTTTGGCATCGCAGGTTAGGACATATTAATATGAAACTGATAAACAACATATCGTCTAAAGAACATGTTCGAGGTCTCCCAAAGCTTAAGTTTTTAAAAGATCATATTTGTGAAGCCTGTGAATTAGGAAAACAAATACATGCCTCTCATAAACCTAAACTCACGGTATCAACCTCTCGACCTCTAGAACTCTTGCATATGGACCTAGTCGAACCTATCCCTAAAGATAGCATGGGTGGTGCTGTCTATATTCTAGTTTTGGTTGATGATTATTCTCGATTCACATAGGTTGATTTTCTTAAATTTAAAAATGAAGCTATAAATTCTTTCTCTGCTTTATGTAAGAAAATTCAGAATCAACAGGGAAGTTCTATTATTTATATCTGATCTGATCACAGAAGAGAATTTGTCAATTCTGATTTTATTACGTTTTCTGATGAGCACGGTATAAGTCATAACTTTTCTGCTCCCTATACACCACAATCAAATGGTGTGGCTGAAAGGAAGAATCGAACTTTACAAGAAATGGCTAATACCATGTTAAATGAATATCATCTTCCTAAATATTTTTGGGCTGAAGCAGTGGCAACATCATGTTATATTTTAAACCGAGTTTTACTAAGACCTATTTTGGTCAAAACTCCCTATGAGCTTTATTATAAAAGAACTCTAAGAATAAATTATTTTCGTATTTTCGGGAGTAAATGTTTTATTCTAAATACAAAAGGACATCTAGTGAAATGTGATCCCAAATCTGATGAAGGAATATTTTTAGGATATTCACTTAATAGTAAAGCATACAGAGTTTTTAACAAAAGAAGTCTAGTTACTGAAGAGTCAATGAACGTAACTTTTGATGAGTCTCAGCCTCCACCTAAATATAAGGAGTTGGTTAACAATGATGTTGTTATTGAAAATATTCTCAGAAATATGGAGAAACCAAAACTAGATATTGCATCTCCACCTGTCAATGTTAACCCTCTTGAGAATCCCAATCCTCAGTTAAATGACTTACCCAAAGACTCACATATTATCAAAAATCATCATATAGAAAATGTGATTGGTGATATTGATAAAGGAATCCTTACTAGATCACAAGCACATAACCTGGCTAGTCCACTTATCTTTTCTGTCCTCAAATTGAGCCTAAAAAATATGAAAGACGCTCTGTCTAACGAAGATTGGATAATAGCCATGCAAGATGAACTTGAATAGTTCACCAGAAATAAAGTTTGGGAATTAGTTCCAAAATCCAAAGATACTTCCATTATTGGAACTCGATGGGTTTTTCGTAACAAGCTTGATGAAAGTGGAACCATCATACGTAACAAGGCCAGACTGGTTGCATAAGGGTATAATCACCTGGAAGGTATTGATTATGATGAAACATATGCTCCTGTTGCTAGAATTGAATCTATACGTATGTTATTAGCTTTTGCATGTCATAAAGATTTTAAATTGTTTCAAATAGATGTTAAATCTGCCTTTTTAAATGGTGTTATTGAAGAGGAAGTCTATGTTAAACAACCTCCTGGTTTTGAAGATTTTGATCATCTTGAATATGTATATAAACTGCATAAAGCATTATATGGTTTGAAACAGGCCCCCAGAGCATGGTATGAACGTTTAAGTAAGTTTTTGCTCGAAAATGGATTTAAAAAGGGTACTGTCGATACTACCTTATTTACTAAGTATAAAAATGATGATATCATTATTATTCAAATTTATGTTGATGACATCATTTTTGACTCTACTGACATTACCATGTGCAATGATTTCTCTGAAAGCATGAGTACAGAATTTGAAATGAGCATAATGGGAGAATTAAACTTCTTCCTAGGATTGCAAATCAAACAAGGAGAAAAAGGTATTCATATTTCTCAATCCAAATACTGTAAAGAAATGATTAAGAAATTTGGTTTAGAGTCTGTGGAGCCTCTTAATACTCCTATGTCAATTACTGACAAGTTAATTGCTGATGAAAATAGAAAAAGTGTTGATACTAAGAAATATAGAGGAATGATTGGAAGTCTGCTGTATATTACAGCCAGTAGACTTGACATCATGTTCAGTGTTTGTAAATGTGCCAGATTTCAATCAAATCCTAAAGACTCACATTTGGTAGCTGTAAAAAGGATTTTTTTGATATCTCAAAGGAACTACAGACTTAGGTCTATGGTATCTTAAAAGACAACCATTTTAATCTTGTTTGTTTTTTAGATTCTGATTATGCAGGTCACCATGTTGATCGAAAAAGCACAAGTGACACTTGTCAGTTTCTAGGTGGATGTTTGGTTTCTTGGTTTTTTAAGAAACAAAACTCTGTATCTATTTCAACCACCGAAGCAGAATATATAGCGGCTGCACGATGATGTGCACAGATATTATGGATGAAACAAACTCTTGCTGACTATAATATAAAATTTAATTGTGTGTCAATCTTATGTGATAATACTAGTGCTATTAATTTAAGTAAAAATACTGTATTGCATGCTAGATCAAAACACATAGATGTTCGACATCATTTTTTACGTGATCATGTGAACAATGGTAGTATTAAATTAGAACACATCGACACAGAATTAAATATTGCTGACATATTCACTAAACCTTTGAGTTCTGATAGATTTTGCAAATTACGTTTGGATTTAGGAATGCTAGACACTTCTCTATAATTATTTTTGCATTCAAAATGGTTTATTAATTAAATTCTCTCTTAACATAATATTTATTCATATTGATTTTTGTTTTTTTAGGTATATATATATATATATATATATATAATTATGCCAGGAATTATATGAATCGTTGATCAAAATGATCTGACTGTCCATATAAAATCAATCCGTGCAAACTAAAAACGGACCAATCACACGCAAGCATGCGGATCAAGCAAATCCACCGTTCGATCATAAGCTCAGATTGAACCCCAACCGTTAGATAAAAAATTTAAAAGGTAGCTGCATTGTGCTTCTTCAGATTCAATCACCACCGTCGATTCATTTTCCAATTGATTTCCATCCGTTCGATCAGTCAGGTAACCCTAACTATAAAAGAAAAAATAAACTTTTATTTCACTTTTTATTCTTTCTCTCTCTGTGTCTAAACTCTCTCAAACCCTACCTATAATCCATCAAAAATCTCTAATTTCTAACAAGTTTCTGAAAAATTTAATCGGTTCCAATGATTCTACGTATTCTAATTTGTGTTTCTACCGGTTACTGTCTGTCGATTTTTCGTTATGAACACAAATTTTTTTTAAAACCGACTGAGATCCGAGCGTCCTGATATACATATATATTATATATATACACATCTTCATCTTTGAAAGTATGTATACCCATATCTATATATATCCATATATATACATATATATATACACATTCACTCTGTCTACTGAGTTCGTTCGGCAAAATAAATGAGAAGAAATGGCTGAGCATTTGCCTTGTAAATAAATTTTTTTCATCGAGAACGCCTGTGATTTCACTTGATAAAGAAAAATATTCAGGTATATTTCTCTGTGTTGTCAAATCTCAATTTTTTTTGCTGAGTTGGGATATCATATCTGATGTGCCATCTTTAAAGGCAATGTGCTCTGATATATTGGGCTAAATGTTCTGCTGTGTTGGGCTATGAAAATCTTCTTTGTCTGAGGTCTACAATCTTGTTATAATGAACTCTGCAATCCTCTGTGTGTTTGTGTATTGCCCCTGATTAGACCCCAAGCTCCTACTGTCATTTTTTTTAAAAAAAATGAGGAAAAACCAGATGGTCAACAAGACTTAATATGACATTTTTTTTTCTTGACTGTGAGTCTAACTGCATTTATGAGCATCTAATTTATTCAGACTCTTTTTCAACTACTGTCTTACTAATACATACTCTCACATCTTGAGTATAACTTGCTGCAGACATAAATATGGATGTTTTATTCCATATTTGTATCCGGATTTACTGAGAACATCTCTGAACATGTTCTGCATTAGCCTGCATTAACATTAGCCTTCTGTCTGTGCCTTATTACTGTTGGTCGTTTTACCGATCAATATATGCGTGCAAGTATACACGGTCAACAAGTAATATAATGAAAGTAGAGTTGTCGATCCCACGAGGAATTAGAAATAAAGTTTACCAAGTACTAATCTATAATCAACTTAATCTTATTTAAATGAATGATTTTTAAATATTTTAATTAAACTATGAAATTAAACTAATTCTAACTATCCCTAGAATGAGACTAGATAATGAAAACTTGAGATTACAATTTCACCTATTGTTTCATTTAAATCAATACACTTCTTGTTGAGTCAAATTAATTAAACTAGATTGTTTAGTCGAGAACATAAATGTGAAATATAGCCATCTCTCGGATGTACCATACACATATCACACTAAATCCACAAAAGATAGAATGAATGTGAACACCCTAATTGACTAACGCACTATATTTCTATGTGAATTATAATCAAAGAGGGTTGAAGTTCAAGTTTCTCAATAGACTACATGTGGTGCTTTGGTATATTTCTATCCTTGACACGAATCATGAATTCCATTGCCATGTAGAATTCACGAACACATGCTATCATGAGTAGATCTACACCTATAATCCGTCTCTCGGATTTCATATAGGTTACCACGGTAATTGATGGCCAATCAACTAAGCATTTGAATACAAACCACAATGAGGACAATCCAAGAATAGCTACTAAGACTAACAAGGAAAGCATGTTAAAGTAAACTACACCAATAAGATTCATTGCAATCCCACAATGGAGTTTAATTCATGATTGAAGTGAAATCCATAATCCACAAATGATTATACAAAGAAAGATACAAATAGAAGTAAAGAGAAATAGGGCTTTAGAATAGCAAATCTGAGTTTTCTCTCTTGCTTCTCCTTGAATCTTCAATTGCTTCAATCCTTCCACCTAATCTAATCAGGGTTTTTTTTATTCCAATGTAGATGATAAAGTCTATATCCCCCTAATATCTCACTAATAACATGTATTTATAGTCCTAATATAATATCCTATCTAAACAAACATCCTAATTACGCGTCCTCGGACTCCATGTCACGTTTCAGCGCCAGAGGCGCTCAATTATGAACGTTTCAGAGCCGGGGGCGCTCACCACCAGGGAGTTCAGCGCCGGAGGCGCTCAAATCAAGCCATTTCAGAGCCGGGGGCGCTCAAGTTTTCTGCTGCGATGTCTTCTGGTAGATCGGCCCTAACGTTTGATGCGGGAGGAGTTACGGGGCCTGCCACCCGTCAAATCGAAGATCACGACGAGCTCTACAACTTCCATTCTTTGAGGTTTGAGAGATAAGGTCCGGATGAAGGTCGAAATTGAGCTGGAGTGACTGCTGTGTAATTTACAACTCCAAACGATGCCCGAATTATTTTTCCTTGCTTTACCATGCCGATCATTGCTCACTTTTGCTTCCCTTTCCACATGCCTTAGCTCTTTTGCTCCCATCCACCATGCTCCATGTATGCCATGCCAATATGCCCTCCTTTTTAACCAGAACGCCACCGAGTGAGTTCCCGAACATGAAATCTACAAGAAGAGAAGAAATGCATGAAAAGCAACTAAAACAACTGAGATTAAGCAACAATTATAGTAAGTTAGTATCCAATAAGTACATATAAAATCTACTTATCAATTACTTGATTTGATCTATTAGACTGTAAACTTCATGTATAAATTGGGTTTAGTTGACATAATGCAGTCATCTCCGAGTCTTATTATCTCCACTCTTTTTGCATATGTCTCATCTTTTGCTTATCTTGACTGCTTAAAAAATGGAAAGTACTCAACCTACTAAAAGAAAGAAGCTAGCATCTCATTCTGACATTCATCCTGATGTATATGTCCCTCATCTAGTCACAACTTATGCTATGAATAAATACAAGGTTCTGCAACCCAATTTGTTGGCTGGAATGGGTATTAGTTTCAACAGTTTTTCCATTTTTTCTTGAAAAAATTCGAAATGTTGGCTGGGAATGCTTAGTAGTCTTTCATGACAGGCATATATACCCTAGTTTGATAGCAGAATATTTATGCTCACATGCAGTTCAATAGGGATGATTCTGGTCTGTTAATTAGCATCACTTACATGCATTCAAGGTGTTAAATATGTTATTGATGAACAATTGATCATTCATGCCTTGCATTTGAAACCATTCTACAGTTAACTTTCCTAGGTTCAATGGTTATGTCCATCCTCAGGGATACTCTGTGCATGAATGCATAAATTTTAAACATAACCTTGCTTTTGTAACTGACCAAATTGTTCCTGATAGGCTATTTGATTTTCCAGTCAATATTGACATTTGCTTGCTCCATATCAATTCTTAGGGAAAAATCCTTTAGGTACACAACTTCATGCCTGCTAGAAACTGATCGAACTCTTTATCCATTTGACTTAAAAATCATACAATGTATCTTGAATGAATGCATACCATACAACTTGGCATACTTTCTTCTTTCTTCATTTCAGCATTGTTTTAATCAAAACTGTATGGGGTATGGACTTCTTCTTACTCATCTCTTTAAGTTTCTTAAAATTAATATCATCGGTCATCATTTTCAAATGATCCCAAATACCAATGTTGTCTCTCGACTCAATCTTCCCCCTAAACCCTTAATAGTCTGTAACGAAGTTGATCATGAGTCCATTGAGTCACATATAAACCTTCTCTCACAAATGGATACACTGAGAAAACTGAACCAACTCTCGTTAAACAATCATAATTCTTTAATGGTTCAAGTAGAGGGAATGCAACAGACCATTGAGCATATTAAGACTATGGTTCAACTGTTAGTGGAAAATTCGAAGCAATCAGTGCCATCTTATCCTCTGACTGTCGGCACAAGTTCAGCCCCTCATGAAGATCTTGTTTCGAACTTGGGACTGCATTTCTCTCCTCTCAGTCCAGGAGATTTCTGACTATCTAACTATTTGGAATTGTAATAATATATATATATTTCTAACCTTACTAACTATTTGGGATTACTGTAAAAATAAATTACTAACTCTGCAGGTCTTTCTCTCTCTTACTTTTTCAAAAGTCTAACCACTTTTCTGCATGTTCTGAAAAAATATTAGTAACCCTCCACTTTTTATGCTGACAAAGGGGGAGAAGAAAAATATAAACTGCTTTCTACTTTATATATTTGAACTGCTATATCTGAACTGCCATATCTGCTTTATATATCTGAATGGCCATATATGTGCGGAAAATGCTATAATATATATATTATTTTTATTATATAAACCAGTTCACTGTTATGATGCAATGTTTTTGGCTGAACAAGAACTATAATATATATATTGTTGTTATATAAACCAGTTCACTGTCATGATGCAATGTTTTTTGGCTGAACAAGAACTATAGTTCAAATTTTAAAATTTCTTTTTGGCCCAAACAGAAATTTATTACAGTTTTTTAAAATATTAATTTCTTTTTATATGCTCATTCTGAGGGGGAGAAATATTTTTAGTAATTGTCATCATCAAAAAGGAGGAGATTGATAGGTCTCCACCTTTTAAATGTTTATTTTGATGATAACAATAAAATTAATAAATAGGATTAAATAAATGGGTTGAATCCTCTCCATAGGATTTAATATAATTATTTTAATAATCCTATTTTATTTTGACCAAAAATATTGTTCATCCTAAAAATTGAATTTACTTTTCTTGACCTTGATAATTTTAAATATCAAGTTGTTTAAAAGAACTAATTCATACATTAACATTTCCTAAGGCAAGGAGAATTTCTATTTTCTTTTTTTTCAATAGTAATTTTCTAAATCTTTTTTGGTTAAAAAGATAAAATCTCTCAAAAACAAAAAAATATATATATACATTATCCGTATATACATATATATATATATATATATAATATATGTTATGGCATATATATTATATACCATTCCGAGTATATATATTTACATATACATGTAATAAATATGTGTGCAAGTCGTCATATTAAAATACATGGATATGTGTCACGTGTGTGTGTGTATGAATATAATCCATGTGACAATTATTTTGGGACAAAGGAAAGTGATGCTTCATGTGCTGATGGTTATAGTTCATTGTTGACCGAGCATACTTGAATTTATTTTGGTTGCTTGGCCATGTGTATGGTTAAGCTTGGGAAAAGGGATTGATAATCCTTTTGTCTTAGACTGATGATTTTTAACCGAGTCCTCATTGTTGGTCCAATCCGTGTGATGTTTTTTTTTGAACAAAACAAAATCTAAGCCTTTCATTTATCAAATAGCCTAATCCGAACCATTGGTCTCAAACTAATTTTCCAAAATTACATATATGCTATTGGTTCAAGAAATCCTATAAATAGGAGGCTTCTCTTTCATTTTTCTTTGTCAATTCACTTACAAAGAAAAGCTTACTCATTGCCTACATTCTCTCATTCCAAAAAGCTTTCCCTCTGCCACTCAAAAGTTTTGATTATTTACAGAAGAAAAAAATTGGTCAAAGTATTTGAGATAAGTTATTAAAATTACTTTTATCTGTATTATCTCATACTTGTTTAGATTTATAGATATACAAATATAAATTATTATACACGATTATATATATATATATATATATATACATATATATATATATATATTTCATCTATTTATCAAATAAAAAGTCAGTACTTAAACACCGAGACTATTGCGGAGATATTCCTCTTAAGTGAGGGAATTAGCCGAACGAGGACTCAAAGTCTTAAGTGGCCTTTTATTGATATTATTTATATAAATATCATAAAGTAGATACTTAATAATCAAAACGACGCAGTGATTTTCCTCTTGAATAAAGAGTAAATTATCCGAACCGTATTTGAGATTCTTAGTCATCTATCGAAAGTATTTATATAAATATCAGTTGTGAAAATTATAAATTTGCTCAGTACTTAGACACCGAGACTATTACGGAGATATTCCTCTTAAGTGAGGGAATTAGCTGAACGAGGGCTTAAAGTCCTAAGTGGCCTTATTTAACGTATTCACTTCATAGATTAAAAGTCCTTATTCATTCATTAAACTTGATATCTGTTGCATTTGAACTTAAACTCATATTCATAAAATACTTGATACATTTCATAGAAGTTAATTAAATTGCTATATCTATTTAAATTCACAGAAACACTTTTTACTGTAAAGAATAAATGATTCTTTATAAACGTGCATTAAAATATATATATATATATCTGCTTATTTGTGAAGCATCAAATATAAAAGTTAAACTTTAATATACCTGTACTAAAATTATATCTGTTTGTTTAAGAAGCATATTTCTTTCAATTATTTGTAAAGGGAAAAAGTGTAGAGTTAGTTTATTTTATGTACCTGTGAGAAAGACGTGTAATTCTTTGACCAAGACTAGAGTCTTAGAGAGGTCAGCTGAGAGTTGGGTCTCTAGTGTACTTCTGAGGTGAGGAAGAGGCAGTTGTTTCAAGACAAGATCATAAAGTAGAACAAAACTCAAAAAGGTGCAACTAAGCTTGAGAAAGGAGCTGGAAGCTTGCTGTCCGAGAAAGTTAGTTGTAGAAAGTTGTAAGTTTGTCTTTAAAACTTTGTAAAGGTTTCTCCACCTATAGAAGGAGTATTTATTACTGGGAGTAATAAGATCTCAAGTCCTGGAGAGGAGCTTGAGACTGGACGTAGCAACATACCCAGGGTGTATGTTGTGAAACCAAATTAAATCTTCTGTGTATTGTTGTGATTGAATTTTTACTATCTTGCATATTAATTTCTGACACTGAAAATTAATTCAAAGAGGCCTAAGATAAAATTTTAAACGGTAATAATCTATTCAACCCCCCTTCTAGATTATTTATTGGACTTTCAAAGTGATTATGTTTACGCATGTAAAAACGAAGAAAAACAAGAGTTTAAACAGATTAATTTGGTTAAGAAACGAGTTCATAATGATTGATTACGCTATATGTGTTAAGATACGAAAAAAAAAATGCCTTGTGTATAATGAACAGTGAATTATTTGGCCATTAAATTTGTTGTTTAGATTGTTTATGTTGTTAAAATCGCTATATACATGTTACTTTTTAGTTTTACAATATGTATGATGTCTGGGTATGCATAATTTTCCTATTGAGTGAAGTAATTTGGAGAAATTGGTCTGTCTTTCGCTGTTCGTGAAGAACAGAGAAGCTGAGTCTGATGTCCAGCGCGGTCGCACTGGACAACAGCTTAATTTGGGCGCTGCTGCGCTGCAACACGGCCGCGCAGGTTCCTAATGTAAAAGCGGCGCGGCCTCGCCGGTTAGCAGAATGACCCAGAAAATTTTATTTAAATGTTCAAGCCCAGAAAATGTAATTATAACCTAATCTAATGAATAGGAAAATGTAATAATCATACATTTTGATGTTAAATGATGTTTTATGAGATTAATGAGTAAGTTGATTGCGTTTTAAACTCGTTATTTGTAAGGGTTTTACTAATGGGCTTAAGAGTTAATGTTGTAAATGTCATTAATATAATCAGACTTAGAGTTAAGATAAGATAAAAGAGAATATACTCATGATACTAATTATGTTATAATTAATTGATATCGTAACTTGAAATGATATGTAGGATTAAGTGGGGGAACATGAATAGTAAAACGTATAATCTACGCATGAGGCAAGTTTTCTTAACTTCACTCTTTATTGTGCAAGTTTACTATCCCTAATCTTTTTATTTCATTGAAAGCAAGTATCTTATCCTTATTTAATTATTTCTACGCAAGTTCCTGAACTTCATCCTTTTATCATGCAAGCTTTATAATGCTATTACTTACTTGAGCAAGTTCTTAATTCTATTGTATCTTTTGTGAGATTCAGCCTTTGATTCTCGAATATCAATTACATTTTTATTGAACCTTGATTGACTAGCGAACCCTTATTGATTCGACTAGTCCATAGTTGATGAGCGTTCTAAATTCTAGTAACGTTATTGAAGTAAATCCAAACCAAACTTCCTTTGGTGCGGACTCCGATGTCAAACTGAGATGAACAACCCTTATACAGGGGATTTTATTTACACGTTAGCGTTAAGATGTTGTGCACATACATAGTACAAAGGGCTGATCCCCCTGAGTACGAGAAGTAAGGTCCATATAGTCTTACAACTTAAAGGTTTAAAGTAGAAATATTTGATAACCTAGGACATAGTTCGTGGTCTTAAGACCCTCAGATGTTCTTTTGAATCTTGTCCTATACTCTTGACTCAAAAGCTGAATCTTCAATTATTCAATATCCGTTGATTATTTCGCATGTTATTATTATTGTTGTTGTACTTATTGGGCAATCATTGCTCACCCTTGCATAATAACATTGCAGCTAAAGTTGAAAGAGTTGATGAGCCATCCACTAGTAAGGGCAAAGGAAAGACAAACAAGTGATGAAGACTTATTTTATTTATTTAAAAAATGTTTATGTAATAGACTTAATTATGTTTCTGCATTTGATGTTTTATTAAGGTTAGATGACCTGGAATTTATTTATTAATGATGTTGTAACCCTTTAATGGGAGATTTCTATTTTATTTAAGAGTTTTCATTTATATTTCAATGGGTAGTTAGATATGATGTGATTTATTTGGATAGTGAACACCAAATCCCGAGAAAACGAAGTACCCGGATTTGGGGGTGTCACAGGTTAGTATAAGAGCTATAGGTTATGAACTTTAGGTGGGAAAACCTTAGGGTAGTAGCCTTTTAAGAGATAGAGAACAAAGTGGTGATAAACTCTTATCGAGTTCTAAGGAATGAATTAAGAAATTCATTAAAGATAATAAAAAACTTTATGTGCTATGTGCTTATGTGTTAACAACCTATGTGCTGCGACTAGTGCGGAGTATTAATTAAAATTTAAATTTTGTTGTTCAGGATGTCGGATGTTGGAGGATTCAGTCAGCCTAGGGATGTGGAGCCTCGAGTGGCTGGAGAGGACGAGCCCCATGATATCCATGTTATCCGGGAGCAGTTGATACAGAGAGAGTCATCTCCATTTATCACAGTTATGGGTCAAGAGCATGAGCCCGAGTTTGATTCAGAGGAGGATGATGAGGATGTTGAGACAGAGGCTGAGGAGGATGATGAGGATCCCGAGGAGATACCCCTTACCTCTGTCGATGTTGAGATGTACGATGCATTGTATGATCGAACTGTAGAGTTGCAGGATAGAGTCAGAGAATTGGAGGTACTGGCAAATAGACGCCAGACTCTTATAGACCAGAAGAACGAGAAAATTGAAGATCTTGATATACGTCTTGGAGACATGGAGTGGAAGCTAGTTCAGGCGAAAAAGTCAAAAGGAAGACCTTGTAGCTGAGAATGAGGAAGATAAAACTTGAGATTCAGAAGTTAAAGGATGACTTGGGTGAGGAGTCAGCAGAACGTGCTAGAGCAGAGGATGTTTGGATGAATAACGCTCGACGTGCAGAGATTTTCGAAGAAGGTGAACGGGCAAATAAGGATAAGATTGAGGACACAGACTACACGTTTCAGACATCGATTGATAGGGCCTAGGATCGAGTTCTCCACTACCCAGTTCAGTTCAAGGACTTTCCATGGTACATGCTGGATCGCAGAACGATATGCCGTATCATGGAGGAAGGAACGTAGACAGGCGGTTTCAACGCCTTAGTAAGGCCGTTGATAGGAGAAGTTTTGAATTATGTGTAAATATCTATGGTAGTTAATGATGTAAATTTCCAGCGTGATTATACACAATGGAATATGACTATTTAATCCTAAAAGATTGTTTGATCTTTGGGATAGTTAATTGTAAATATGCCGTGAATGCTATCTGTTTATGTTTAAAGACTTTTAAGTGAATGAAAATTTTATTTGAAGATGTTATGTGTTAAATGTTTAATCCTGAAAAAATTGTCTGAGTGTCCTGAGTAAATGTTAAACATTTTAAGAAAAATTGAGTGATGATCTAATAAAGTCGCAATATTCTTGTAACAGAAAATGCCGTCGAGATACCAACAACCCCCGTCAACAAGCTCAAGAGAGCTCTTATCAATAAAACAACGACGCCAATGGGCTAATCCTGTTATAGCAGTTTGTGTTGAATCTTTTTGGCTTAGAGCACTTGCGAATCAGTCCGGCAAGGCTCCACTTAGTGACGTCATTTTAAGGATTTCCAAGAGCAGTAGTGACCGCCAAAATTTTAGGGGTTCCTTTGAACCCCGATCAGTAAGCCCAAACCTAGGGTGATGGACAATGGAGAAAAGTAATTTCTGACGTGGTTGGTTAGGGTTAGTAGTAGAGACCGAAAAGGCTGCCTTTGCAAACTATCATATGCTTAAGTCAGAGGGTCCATGTTACTGATGGCAAGCGAATAAGGTGCGAGGAGGTCAAGGTGTATATCGCATGGGATAAGATTTAGAGGAGATTTTCTTTGAGATATACTCTTCCGACGAGCTCACAGTAACCAGATGGGAGACTCAATTTCCTAGGAGTTGAAACAGGGTTAGTGGTCCATGACTGTACCTGGAATACCGCTACGAAATTTATCGAGAGTTTGGCTAGGTTCGCAAACCTACGCAGGTGAATACGGATGGGGAGGAATGGCGAGGGAGGTTTGAAACAAAGGTTGAAAACCGAGGTTGTACAACAAGGGGTGGTCAATATTCCAATTGAAACCAATTTTGTCAGAGTCCATAGTGTGGAAGAACGGCCTGATTGTATCGCAGAACGGATGGGTAGTGATGCTTTGACTAAGGTATAACACAGGTAGCAGAAGAAAGAAGAAAGGGTGAAAGTGAGAATAACAAAGCGAAGTGAGTAAGTAATCATGGTGGTCACAAAACCAGAAGATGAAGTGGCATATTTTGGAAATGGACAATGGAATCTGCTGAGAGAATCAACAGGGAAGTCCAGAAGAAGAAAGTGGAGGTCGTCTGTTACATGCGGGAAAGAATTATATAGGGATATGCCTGAAGGTGGGGGTAAGAGGGTTGGGGGTGTGGTTTAGCTACAAATATGGTCAGGAAAGGCCACAAATAGCACACCAAATTGTCGTCCGAATCCCAAAGTAAAGGGCACTTGTTTCACTTGCGGATTAAAGGGATCATCTAGCTAGGGATTTTGCCCCAAGAATAGGCGAGCAGGAGGAGCATAGGGACAAGTAGGGGAAAATAAGGGGAAAAAATGGTGGTAGCACATCTAACTATTAACCGTATCAGCACCAACAAACCGACCTAAAGCCGCAAGGACTTTCAACATGATCCGTTTGCAAGATGTCGTGCAGTCCTCGTGATGTGAGGTGTCAGGTATCATTCTAGATCAATAATATAGATGCCTTATGTATTGGTTTGATTTCGGGTGTGCTACTTGTTCATTTATATTCGTATGACTTTGCTAAGAAATCTTAGATTTGCCTAAAGAGGTATTAGATTACCCTTATGAAACATAGAAATTTGTATAAATAGGGAGGTAATTCCTGTTAGGTACGTACAATAATAACTGGAGAGGTGGACATTAAGAGGAACGTGATGACTGTATATCTGATCCCAATCAAACTTGGGGAATTTTGATGTTATTTTGGTGATGAATTGGCTATATCAATTATGGAGCGATAATTGATTGCCAAAAGAAATGTATTAACCTTATTACTCCGTCAAAGGTAGTATTTTTACGGCAGCGCAAGTCTCCTAGACAAGCGAGTTGTCTAACGATTATGCATGCCAGAAATGTTGTTAATATAAGGCTATGTAAGCATACTTTAGCCTAGAAAGTCGATACTCGAGAAAGAGAGTCCGAAATTAGAAGAGATTACATGTCCGTAAGGGACTTTGTAGACGTCTTTCCATGACGATTTGCCAGGACTTCCCGCTCAGATAGGGAAAGTTGAGTTTGTAATTTGATTTAGCGCCAAGAAACTAGCAACCGATATCTAAGAGCTCCGTACCGTATGGCCCCAGTGGATATGAAAGAAGATGATGGTACAACTGCAAGAACTTTTAGATAAGAAGTATATCCCAGCCAAGCGTATCGCCGTGTGGATGCCGCCTGTGTTGTTTATAAAAAATAAGGACGGATCGATGCGAAAAAAAAACTTTGCATTGAATTACAGAGAGTAGAACTAAGTCACGATTAAGAAATAAATAGCCGTTTCCAAGAATCGACGACGTTGTTTTGATCAATTAAAAGGAGCTAGGTATATCCTCAAAAGATAGATTTGAGGTGAGTGGGTTATCATCAGTTGAAGGTGAGGAAGGAAGAATGTACCGAAGATAGCGTTCAGGGACTCGATATGGTCCCACTACGAAGTTTCTGGATAATGTCATTTAGTCTATAACGAATGCTCCCTGCAGCATTCATGGGACTTTAATGAACAGGGTGTTTCAACGCCGTTTTTGTGTCAAGTTTGTTATTAGTATTCATCGATGATATCCTAATTTATTCCAAAACCAAAAGAGGAGCATGCCAAACATTTGAAGGCAACATTGGAAGTCATTACGAAGAGAGAAAGTTGTAACTCTAAGTTTTCAAAGTGTGAATTCTGGATAGAGCGAGTGCAACTTTCTATGGACAAGTGATTGACAAGGATGGGAATTTCGGTGGATCCGTTCAAAAGTTGAAGCAGTGCATAATTTAGGATCAGCCGAAAACACCATCGGAAGTAAGAAGTATTCCTCAGATTATCAGGTTTACTACAGGAGATTTCATTCAGAATTTTTCCAAAATCGGCGACTCCGTTAACGAATTTGACTAGGAAGACGGTGAAGTTCGTTTTGGGGTGGACGGAGAAGTTGTGAGGAAAGTTTTCAAGATTTAAAGAAGAGGTTTGAGTACGGCGCCTGTGTTATCTTTACCGGAAAAACAAGATGAAATTTTGTGGTGTATAGTGATGCTTCGCATAAAGGACTAGGCTGTGTGCTTATGCAGAAACGTAAGGTCATTTGCCTATCGCGTCACGATACTTAAAGGACTATGAGAAAGGGGTATTCCTAAACCCATGATTTGGAATTGACTGTGGAAGTGTTTTGCTCTGAAGATATGGATCACTATCTTAAAGGGGAGAAGTGTGATATATAAACGGACCACAAGAGTCCTTAAATATATTTTTTAACATAGAAGGATCTGAACATGCGATTAGAGGAGATGGTTGAAATTGATAAAGGATTACTGACTGCGAAATTTTATACCATTCGGGTAAAGTGAACATTGTGGCCGACGCCTTAAGCAGAAAGGGTCGGGAGAAATATCTTAATGTTAACCTCTGAGGAGGATTTAATTACACGCAATGTGAGAAACTAGAGTTGGAGGTAAAAATTTTCGGAGGAGTAATGACGAAAAATTATTTCAATTGAGAATCGGTTTAACATTTGGTGGATAAGGAAAAGGAAGCACAAATACAGGATGAAGTGTTAATGTCCCGAGAATTTTTAAAACTTCGCTATCAACTAATTATGATATATAATATGTTTTTATTTATGAATACATTTTTTACGTGCTTAATTTTGACCTAATGTGTGTATATTATAATTTAATTGTAATAATACTACAACCTATTAAATTTCTTAACGCTAAGGGGGTTCACTAATGGTCTGAATAAATTAGTGGTTCAACCCTAGGGTTTGAAATGACAAATAAAAACTGGGGAAAAGGGTAAGTAATAAATTTGAGTTGACCATGGTGTTGAATTCGGGTCATTAAATTAAATAATTTGAAGGTGGGTTTTATTGTCTAAATGAGTACTTAAAACAATCAAATAATTAGGCTCATTTATTTTAATTGGTAATACCGGAGTTCAAATTTTACTCAAGTTAATTTTTTGTGAAGCAAGGATCAAATAAAATTTAACCTAAGAATAAGTTAGTGTTGCATAATTAGAGTAGCTGATAGGAAATTAAACTGGGCCCAACCCCCCTCAATTTCGGCTTATCAAATTTGAGGTGAGGCAGGAGGCCAGCCTTCTAGTCAATTTAAAGGGAAGGCTCGATAATTTGTTTAAGCCCAACTGTATAAGGAAGCTGGGCTTAGAAAATTTTGCGACAAAGGAGCGTGACTCAAGTCAGATATAGAGTTGCAAGGGGCGACTGGAGCGGACGGGGATATTTTGTCCAGTGGAAAGTTTCCAACTCCCTTGAGGGAAATACCATCGATAAGACTTGCAGAGTTCAGACCGAGCTGTTCAACCAACCGGCTACTTGTCACTGATCTCCTCACCTTACCACGCTGAAAGTGGTTGCTGGAAGGACGTTGAGGCAAGGGGGCGCTGATCTCGAAGTGGCGATAGGTACCCATAGGGTATGGTGCACAGGTAAACGAAGATGCCATGCTGAAGTTCATCATTGTTCCCCACTATTGTGAGGGTGACATCCATGTTGGGTAATCAATAACGGGTCAGAGTAATAGGTATATTTATAAATAAATCCCAAGTTCAGAGGTAAAAGCTTGGTTTTTTGTGAACTCCGCGATAGAGAGAGATATAGAGAAGGAAACCGTCAATACGTCTGCTAATCCAATGCATCGGGCAGTGTGTCTAGCTGTGGCGTGGATGTTCCCCAATTTTCATCACCTATTTTTGGGATGAGGGAAGGAGAAAACGGCGACTATGAACCCTCAATTCAACACTCAACCCAAACCTTAAGGTAGTAAAAGGGTTCTGTAAATTTTAACAAAGATTGCCATGTGGTTGTTTATTTTTTACTTTGTTCTGTTTGCTATTTTTAGATTGGGAAAGTCTGTGTATTCTAGCCATTGAGGGGCCAGGCGGTATAATGATGGATTGTGGTTATGAACAATCTTGTGATTTGCCTAATTGTTGAGGAATTTTGAGTCCACCCACCAACTGCTTGTTTCAAAGTCCTGTAAGGGTCAACTCTGTATCCTTTATTTTATTTTTAAGCAATTCTGTTAGGCTCATATGAATTCTAGCATTTTGTTAAACCATGTGTGACTGCTATGCAATTGTGGCTGGAACCGAATGGTTGGTAAGCGCCTAAGCTCATGGGGCGTTTGTGTCCGTGTGCAGCGCGGGCGGCAGCCGCGCCTTGGGCACCACGGTAGCTGATGGGTTAGGCAGCATCCATTCGCCGGTCGTGGAACAGGGGGTTGATAAAGGGTTAACTCGCCAATTGACTCCCTCATTACTTAATCATGATGGGTAATACTAAGCATATTTTCATAACCTTCAATGATAATAAAAAGAGCCATAGCTAAGTCAAGCAAGATACCTACATAAAATGAGTAATACTAATCAATCATCATATTGGTATTACTAAATGTTCAAATAATAACTGTTAAAGACATTAATATGATAGCCTACAGAACTTAATAAATTTGATGGGTAATTACAGTGGTAGTTTAATGGTTTAAAATATTATTTTATGAAGTAATAATGATACGCTATGTAATCATTAAAATGAGTTTAGTAACACTAAGGGGCGATTAAATCATTACTAAATGACAATGATGCTTTAAGGAATAAAATATGATGATTACCATTATAATATTAATGTAAATATTTTAGATTATTATGGGGAGGTTTTAATAATAATAAGTAACACGTAAGATATTATTAAAAAGAATCTAATTGGAGGATTAAGTTACCTAATTTATTTTGAGTTTTTTTCACATGGAATGAATAAACAAATGTGTTTTTAAAGCTAAGGTAATGGCCTATGTAATTAATTTCTAGATAATAAGACTAATGATTAATTGATTATTATTTAGTATTAAATAATAATCAAAAGATAAATCAAGAGTAATAATAAAGAACATTATTACCTAGTGTTTAGCTAATGATTAAAGATTTAATTAACCTGTCTATTACACCACAACTTCTAAATTGGAAGTAACCATAACTAATTATTATTTAACTTTTAAAAATAGTTCAAGGTAAATTATTATCTGAGTGATATTAGATTGTAAGTAAAAGGGGTTAAGTTAATTATTTATTATTTAATAATAAATAATCAATAAGGAAAATAATTTACATATTATTTAATATTATATAATAAATACGAATAAATTAAGTTAATATAAATTAATTAATTATTATTTAATTAAGATTAAATAATAAAATAAGGGGTTAAAAATTATTATTGGATTATTATTTAGTTAAGATCCAAATATTAAGTAAAGTACAAATAAAAATTAAATAAATTTACTAATAATTATTTAATCACAAATAAATAATAATACAAACCAATAAATTAATTACTTATGACAAAGTAAATAAGGATTAGTAACCAATACTTAAAGACAAATAAGAGGTAATCAAATTGATTATTCAATTACTGAGTAAACATGATTAGTTTATTATTTATTTCTATTGAGCAAGTGGTAAATAGTAATTGAATGTTGATAGAAATAGTAGAGTAATGTTAATTATTAGTAAGTGTTCATACACCGAAGGGAAACATCGTTATCTAATTAATATTCATCAGCCTAAAAATCAATTAAGTATATTAAAGGATTGAGGATATGTCTAATTAACTTATGTGCTATGTGAACTTGATTATTTGCTCAATACATAGCATAAGTGAGTTGCACCGACATACAAACTATGCAATACTAATTGATAGATCGACTTTATCAGTGTTAGTCCCTTCAAGGCCAAATAGTTAAAGCTAAAAATTAATTGTAGTTGAGCAGACAGGCAAGTTCCCTTCTACCTGAAACTTTAAACCATGTGAAAATTTTTCCTTAATCCTACTCAATTATATTCGAGTAGGCTACTATTTGCATGGTAGCATGAAATTTTTATTCCTAAGAATGCTTAAGTGGATTACATCAAATTATAAATTAATCCACATTGATAATATTGAACACTCGTACATCGGTGCACTTGAATTCGTACAGTTCTGGATTTAAATACATTTACTAAAGTTCTGTAATTCCCGAACTATTTAAGATTGAGTCTGGAACCTTTTGTTCGGTCAGGCAAATATATGAGAGGTTATAAAAGCTACCCGGACCAATCAATGGTATGGATACTTAGACTGAAATGAAACATCCCTTTTATTATAGGGGATTACCCCAAGTATCCTAATATAAGGAACAAACAACAGAGTTAAATGTTATACATATACATAGTGTACACGAGGTTGATCCCCTCAAGTACATATTCTGTAGCCAATAACCAAAGGGTCAACCAGCTATTGACTCCCTTGGAAGTTATTGTTCAAAGTCTACTTGACTATCAATTGTCCAAAAAGGAATTATTGTTCTTGCTTCTGATATTTATGTTGTTGAATTCCCTCTCTATATTCCATTCATCATGATATATCCTTTATTGTTGTATTTAAACTTGTTGAGCAAACTAGTTGCTCATCCTTGCTATATCATGACATCCATTGCAGCTAAACCCGAGACTTCAGGGAAGGGCAAGAAAAAGATGAAGTGATAGGCTTCACGTAGCTGGCTTTACCTTATGTTTAGTTTATTTTACCATTAATGTAACTTGGACCTTGAGTATTATTTAGGGTTATTTTTGTGTTATGTAATAAGGTTATTGTATCTTGGGACTAGTAACACCTTTTGAATGAACAACATATGTTTATTATATTCCGCATTTAGCTATTGTATGTTGTTGGAGGTGAATGTTTGTATTGGATCGTGATGACCGAATCCGGATATTTGGAGACCCGAATTTGGGGGCGTCACAGGTTGGTATCAAAGCTGTAGGTTATACACTTTAGGATCGTGAAATCTAGGTTATGACCTCAGTTTTAAACTAGTATTGAGTACGCTAGGATGTGAATCGAGGAGATTCGGGTGATGGACATGTCTGGGGTAGATTGTGGAAATCTGCCGAGCCGAGTTGTACATGATAAAATATCATTTCATTTTATCAATGAACATATTTTATGATACTTACATCTGGTTATTTGTTGTCTCTGTCTTGTGGTTGTAGGATGCCTGACATAGGGATACCCAGTCCTGCTAGAGAGGTGGAATTCACCGACATCCATGTGGACACAGTGGGTTTAGTCGAGGTACAAGCCAAGCGAGCCAGAGACGGACATTAGGGATGAGGCTGAGGTCGAATATGGTTCTGAGGAGGAGCCGGTTACTGGAAGGGTGCTGAGACAGTTGAGTGATGACGGGGAGGACCCAATGACAGAGGATGATGAGCCACCTGTATATGCAGATGGCATGGGCTCTACTGCTGATGATATCATTGAAGGACTGTCAGGTAGAAATGAGGAGCTCGGGAACCGGGTAGCCCATTTGGAGGAACAGAACCAGACCCATCAGGCCATGGAAGATCAGTATAGGGAGTTAGCGTATCAGCTGGAGAATGAGCTGGGATTGCTGAAGGTACAACTGCAGGGGTATGAGGCCTCAGCACAACACGGTTGGACCACTACTACATCAGCTGGTGGCCAGGAATGCCGGGCTGAGGGAG